>QUSF01000036.1:4073904-4438670 GCA_003676055.1 Chloebia gouldiae | reverse complement strand
TTTGCAAGAAAGAGCACAATCTAGTTGTGCTCTTCCTTTCTTAGTGAGGCCTGGCCTCATAAAACTGCCCAAAATTCTCAATTGCAGTAGGTTCTGAAGAGAAGACTTGGTTAATGAGGCTAAGATCTGTCATGATTACGGAATAGTTATGTCAAGACTTTAATATCTAAAGTCACAACAGGAGGCCCACAATTCTGTTTCTGCCCAAGGAATTAGATGACAGTATATTTTGTATATACAGATTTTGAACTTGACCTCGTGGCACCTGTGCAATTAGCAGTCAGTCCCCTAAACACATACAGCTGATTTCCTGTTAAAACTGGAAACATCAACCAAGACCAATGCCATTGCCTTAATAGTACTGGCAGTCAAAATTACTGGGTAGGCAAGACATTTACCAGACTAATGTAAGAAATGAGCCAGAAGTAGTGAGCACAAACAAGGGTGCACAGGGATGGAAAGTTCCCAAAAGTACAGCATGCTCATGCTTAAAATAGTAGGGCTATTTAGTAGAATTCAGAAGAAAAATATGCACGATTTCCCCCCCGCCCCTACTTTTACGGAATTAGGGCTCTACACAAACCCTTAAAACAGTTCACCAACACCCTTGTCACCCAGCCCAAGAGCGAGGCCAGCACTAGATCTGCCGACCTGTGACTGGAGAACAGCTTTAAATGTAATGTACTCTGAGAGAGTGTCACAACCAAAACTATGCACTTGTTCCTCACTCTTATACTAGTTTTACGAGGAAAACCCCAGGGAACGGGAACCCTGCGCTATCACACGAACACCCCGACGCAGTTTTGCACTTCTGAGACACACGGCTTTGCCAGACGCCGGCGTGGCGGGGCCCGCGCCGCCCGGCACTTACGGAGCAGCAGAACTGCAGCGCCACCGCGTTCAGCGTGTCCCCTTCCCGGATGTCCTTCGTCAGCAGCACGATATCATCCAGCCTGTCCCTCGACGCGCTCCGCCGGACCTTCTCCCTGCCCCGCGGCCGCAGTTCCGACAGCTCGCCCTCCTCCTCGGGCCCCTCGCTCTCGGCGCTCGCCGCGGGGCACAGGTGACCGCCGGCGAGCGGCTGCGCCGCGGCGGGCGGCGGCGGGCCGCAGCCAGCGCCTCTGCCAGCGCCTCTGCCGGCCATGCTCCGCGGGCGGGACAGACCGCGGCCGCGGCGCCCTCTGCGCAGGGCCTCACGCCGGCCCCTCCTCCTGCCGCGGGGAGGTCAGAGCCGAGCCGAGCCGAGCCTTGCCAAGCGGCCGCCCCGCCCCGCCCCGCCGCTTCACTCGCCCCACTGCACGTGGGGAGATGGCGGCCGCTGCCACGTCCGCAGCGCGGCCACGCCCCGCTCCCGGCCGGGCTCTGTGGGAGGGACGGAGGCGGCGCCGGGGCCCGGCCGAGAGCGCGGGCCGGCTCCGCCCGGCTCTGGTCCGCCCTCAGGGGCCGCTCCCGGAGCCTCTCCCGGAGCCGCTCCCGGGCCGCTTCCGGGCCGCTCCCGGGCCTCTCCCGGAGCCGCTCCCGGAGCCTCTCCCGGAGCCGCTCCCGGGCCTCTCCCGAGCCGCTCCCGGAGCCGCTCCCGGGCCGCTCGCTGTTGGAGGCCGGAGCGCGGGGAAAGCGCTCCACGCCCGCCTTCCCCTCCAGGCCTCCGCGTGCTCTTGGGGATAGTCTTCCTGAAAAGCGCCAATCGCGTCGTTTTTAAAATTTTAAAAGTTTAATAATAATGAAATGGTTATAAAAATAGCAATACAATTAGAGTCATGAAGTTTAAAGTTAGGATAATTGCAGGACAATAAAAAGCAAAGAATTACGTCCGTAATTCTCGGACACTAAGTCACGGAAAGCATGCCTAGTGAACAAAGGAATAACCTTAAAAACAATAGCCTGTTCCATATTCATATATCTTTCATAGTTATGCATACATTCTATTGAAAACAAGAACTCTCTATGTCAACTGTTTCCTTTAATCCCCATGGTGTTTTCGAGTCTGAGCAAGGCCTGAAGAAATTAGCTTCTACCACCATAAATTCCTTTTCTTTGGAAGATATAGGTGTTTCTCAAAGTGAGTATCTAATTCCAAAAAAAACCAAAAAACAACTACTCCCCCCACATACATAGTCTCTATTTTAACATTACGTTGGAACCTAAAACTATATTTGACACATTACATAAGAGAATTAATACAGCATAACTTTCTAACATTACCCATATAATATTCATTGTAACATTTGTGAAAAGCCAGTCATAAAACATGCATTTTTCACATCTTTGTGGAGAAATGCAGATAGATATACGAAGTTGCCATATATTTGAGTCATTAAGAGGGTTCTTCTGAGACTGTTTTTGCGTAGCATTTGCAGTTCTTTTGCACGTTCTGTATCTCTTAGTCCCGCCTGGCTCTTACTGCCTTGCTGCATCCTCAGAAGCTGCCAGGCAGTTTCTTTGCATCTCTTCACACCTATCCCCTCAGCACTAGTACTGCAGAGGTACAGAAATCTTTCTCACAAGAGAGGTACCACAAATTAAACCGTGTCCATACTAAAACTTCCCTAGTAGAATAATTTTTGCTCTAAAAGACTGTCATCAGATTTTGCGGTTCTGAGACAATAGGTGGATGTCCTCGTCTAACTAATAGATTTAATTTAGTGTGTCTTTTTGCTGAGACAGCCTTAGCAGGAAGTTTTGGATTACAGCATGAGCAAAAATAGTGTTCCTTAAAAAACTTGACAGCTCTAAGGCTAAATATGTTGTAAAAAAATTGTTGAATGAGTTTCTTGAAAATAAATTAAATCTCATCTTAAGGTAATTTTAAATTGGGGTTTGGGCTTTTTTTTCTTTTGTTTTTGAGCCTTGCTAAACAACCAAAGTGGTTAGAAACATGTTTGATATTTAAAATATGGATTTTTTTTTATGTCTTTTGAAAACCAGATTACTTGAGTCTGAATACATAAAGATAAGAGCTAACAATTATGTAGCTCTGTGAAGTGAGACATTCACACCCACAGAAGCTGAATTTAAGCCACATTTCCAGATGCTGTAAAACAAGGTGTGGAGGTATATTGTGTTCTTGTATGTAAGTCTATTTTTTGTGTATATATATATATATATATATATGTTGCTACTGAGTAAGAAAACAGCACAGACTCCAAGAAAGCTGGTTTGCACAGGAGCAGATTTAATCTGAAAAACTCTTCTCTTTATAGACTGACTCGACACATTCTACCTGATTGGCTAATTAACAAAAACACTTTGTTCACAAACAATCCTTGAGAAGGACAGAAAAACAAAAAGTAGAAAAACACCACCGGCAGGTTGTTTACAATAACAAGCTATAATCGTTTGTCTACAACTCCCTAAAAGTCTCACAAGTCCACCGTGAGAAAACTTACGTGGTTTTCTCACTCTCTGACGAGGCTGTCACATCCACATATATATTACACACATACATATATTTATCTGTATCTACCTTAAAATAGTATTCTGTTGTATATGAGGGATGGATCAGTTAAAATAAAGGTGTTCCCAAGACTGTCTAGGTACTCTCTAGCCAAACAAGAGCAACAAGAGCAGTACATTTCTCTCAAGAACATAGAGGTTTGCCTTGAAGAACAGAAACATTCTCAGGTACAGAAGTCAGCACAAAATATCAAGCTGGCCGTTTCATGCATGTCTGTTCACTGCCCTTTTTGAAGAAGCATGGAATAATACTAGCATTTAAATGTGATATCATTCCTGCAGGAAGCTGGGCCTCCTTTGTCGAGGCTAATTTTCTGACTTTCTTATTCTGCAGTTATGAAAAGAGCCCAGTGCATACCTAGTGTAGTTTGAATGTCTCCAACTGAAGTTACTCATAAGTTCAGACACTTTCTAAACCATTTAGTAGCCTAGTTAAGGGTATTTTCTTGATGCTTGGGCCCACATAACATTTTCCTTGCTGAGTGTTTCAGGTGTAATTAACGGTGAACAATGTGGTTTCTCCTAGACAGGTGCAATTTCTTCTTTCATCGCATCTTCCCAATCAAAGCCTCCTCAGAAATAAGCTTTCTATTTTTATCATGGTTCAAAAACACAGCTGCACTGATACAGCCTCACATAGAAGCCACTATCCAACAAAGCTTGGATTGTCAGATTACATGACAAAAGTGTAAACATATTTGTAGGAGTCCCAGAATGATTTTTGTCTTTTTGGGGATGCTAAATGCAGGTAGAATGAACCTTCCACAACTGTATTTCTGGGAAGAGCAATGGTGAAGATGACAAAATGGAATTAATTTCCCATAAACCCACAGTTTTCTTGTGGGATCTCGAAGAAAATTAATTTTAACTTAGTGATTTAGGATTTCATCTATTAAGAAGTACCATAACTGGCAAGGAATATTTGCAGCACCAAGCAGTTCTGTTTTGTTTTCTAAAGGAAGCTTTCAATAATAGAAGTGAAGTAACTGGAGTTATCTGTAGCTGGGAAACTGATGACTCAGACTCTATTCATACTTTTGAAAGACTGTTTCATGAGAGACTTATCAGAGCTGTGGGTGGATCTGTAGAGGAGTTTGAAGTCAGACTTAGTACGCAAGGATGCCTGCAGTGTTGTCTAATGATTGACCCATAACACACCACTAATGGAATATCCTTTTGGAGGTTTTTTTTTTTTAATCTTTGTGTGGTGAGGCTACAGCAAAGATCAGAAACAGGGAATTTCACTATTTCTTTTATCTACAGAGATATACTACCAGGTCAAAAAAGAACTGCTGAAGCAGCACTCTGCCTTAGAAGGGGAAAGAAAGTATTGGAGTTTGCTTTGACCTTGCTACACCCCTGTGTGTAACCATTTGTAACTGGTGACATTTTCCCATCAATAACAAAAGGGTATATTCCAAACTTGATGAACAAGACTGGGGCTGCATAGCTCCCATGAATGCTAATAGGAATACAGCCTTTCTCTAGTCCCATGTAAGTTACTTTGCATATCCTAATAGTGCATTCTCAATGAGCAACAGGGTCAGTGTTAATCACACCATGGCATTCCAACAGCATCTGCATGGATCTCTACCACATTCCTCTTGGTCATGTTATTTCTTGTGTGGCCTGATCAGAGCTAGGAAGTTAGGTATATGCATAGAAATATTAGGAAGATCTTAAGAAATTATTAGAAAGGAGTTGTAAGGAAAATGTGTAGGGGCTGATATAACTTGTTAGTATTTTTTTTATTAAAATGAATATTTTTCATTCCATCTGGAAGCTATCCCATGTCATGTGCCACCACTGTTTTTTTTAAGTCATTCTATGATTTGACAGCCTTTGTCTGTCTCTGCTTCCCTGCTTGGTTATTGGGCATGGCAGTACCATTGTAGGAAATAGTAATGTCAAGGTAGCTCTGAAGCTCCAGTAAAGATCAAAGGAAGTTATTAAGACATGACTGTAAGATGCAGTAAGAGGAATTTCTTAAGATCTTTATAAAGTATGCAAGAAGTAAATAATGCTAAGTCTACAGACATTTCATAGTCTGTTCTCTGGTAGAAATATTTGCATGTATACATTTAGCTATAATCATAGACCCTTAATTTCACTAAGTCCAACCACTGGTCGTCAAAACTAACATAAATGCATTTTATTTAGCTAGGGTCCAACAACAAAAATGGGTTAAAAATTACCACAGAATTTAATTGTTTAATTTATTGTTGTTATGGTTTAAATGACCATAAAGAAAAAAATATAATTTAATTTAGACTGTATTTTTCCTGTGTAATATTTTACATATTTGCTATTCCCCTTTGGTTACTTGACAGGAATCACTTACTTTTTAAATTAACTGTATTAATTTAATGTATATCCATAATAGAAATATGCTGTGAACCTTCCACAATGCAGCCAGTAGGGTGCATTGGTTTTTTGGTATTTTATTTTCAAAAAACTGTGCATAACTTAATATTTGTTTCTGATTTACTGCTTAAGTACACTCTCAATAAGAAAAACTATCAGGTAGCCCAGTTATGATAAAAAGTATTGGAAAATGCAGTATAGTTCTTTTAAAATTTCTTTTGAATTATTCACAGATGGATTTTGTTATTAGATTTGGAATTTTTATCTCTTGATGAATAACTGTTTTGGAATGTAATAGATGAAATTATTTCTGAAGTGGGTTTTGGGAATTTTTTTTTTTTGATTGGTTGGGGATTTTCCTTGGGGTGTTTTGGTTGGTTGATGTTTGGCTTTTGTTTGTTTGCTTTAAAGATTTTCATGAAGTCTTTCCAATTTTTACTGGTTGACTGTAATAAATCCAATCAATAGCTATTACTATTTCATATGTTTTCCCCAAGTAAAGTAAGGAAACCTTTCAGTATTTATCTTATTTTTCTTCTGAGGGAATATTTGCACTGTCCTCATCTCTTTCTCTCATTTTTTTTTAATTAATTAAGCATTCAGAGTTTATTGACTTCTGTTTTCTTCTTTCTCTAGGTCTTGGTTTTGGGGAATTTGATTTATTTAGATCCTCTGTGGGTTTTAACATTGTTTTTAAAATGCATATACCGGTATTTATACAATTTCAAATATCCACCCCTTTAGTGCCATGTACAAAAGTAATTCCACCACTTCAGCTGCTTGTCGCTAATCTGCTGGTGATGTATCTGAAGATGACACATGGTTGTTTTTTCTTTCCTAGTCACAGAATCACATTGGACACTTACAGTGAGCTGCTTCTCTGCTTGAGCTTCTTCAGATGAAAATGATTCAGAAGACCTTTATTTTAGCTTTGAAGGTATTCAGCATTGTTAATATGCCTTGTTTTAATGGAACCAGCTTACCAGGTGAGCTGTATTACTGTAATACTCTCATTCCCATTCCACTAATATTGATAACACATTCAGTTGTGAGTTTTGTATTTGCAGGAAGAGAGTGTGGAGGAGGTCTATTTTTAGCCCTTGTTGAACTATATAATACAAATATTTTCATGTCTTCATAATGAAATTCTGTGACTGTGACAAAAAATACTTTGGTCTCCACATCTTCCCCTCTTGCAGTTGTTTTTGATGGTCAGTGTGATTTGTCCTAAGAGCCACACCAGGTAGGAATTACAGGAGAAATGGGAGAGCTCTGATGATTGCAATTGACTTTGGTACACATTGGCGTACAAAAGGGTATAAAATGCTGCTGGATTCAGGGCCAGTGGGGCAAACCTGAGGCTGCAGGCAGCTTATGTGTAGATCTCCCATCAGCAGGGATGCCTGCAGGGTACATCCAGCCTGAAGGAAGGGAATACTTCTGTGCGGGTGAGTAAAAGTCGTAATATCTGGTCACATATGGGGATAAAATGCTAAAGTCGCCCCATAGGTGCCTGTTGCTGTGTAGCTGTGCATTCTCTACAGACAAAATCTGTAAACCTGTATGTTTCTGAGCTTGCTGATATTATAACCCTTTAAACCTACTTACATTATATACCAAATTGAAAAAGGCTGTATCTTAATTGATACAGACTTTCCTCACTTAACAAGTTTCTACAGTGGATGTATTCTGTATTGGTACATTGTTACCTTCAGCTACAGCTAAGAAAAGCTTTCTGTGGTAAATTGTCCTTTGGTGTCATTCCACTGAGAAGTGGGAAAGTACCCTCATACTGGTGTCAGTACCACTGCAATCCTGTCAGCTCTGCAGCTGCCTCTTCCATGCCTCTTCTGTTCTTACCATGTGAGCAGAGGTAAGGAAGAGAATTCTCTGAAACAGCCTATCGGTACTTTCATCCTTTGAGCTACTTCTGGCTGAAGAGTGGTATATGCTGAGCAGCTTTTTATCAAAGGGAGAGGGAATAGTAGAAGGGAGTGGGAGCAGGACCAGGGAGGCTATCTCATGGACAGGGTCAGATTCAGAGTCATAAACATCTTCAATATAAAAACAGGTATGACATTCACAGCCTGCTGAACTCTGTGTTTAATGAGCCTTCAGTTTTCACCTCTAAGGGCATATGGTCTAAATGAAACTGTTGGATTAATAATCTCTGCTCCTGATATTAGGATCAAGTAATAATATTGTAGTTGTAAACATCTTACTATGCTTGCTTTCAGATTTTCCATATGAAATTGATTAAAACCAAAAAAATATACAGCTATTTGTAATCTCAAACACTTACCAGTATACAGTTTAAGAAACGGTTGTTTTCATACAAAACATGTTTGTTTCAATTTTGTATCTGTCATTTTTGGATAAATATTTTAACAAATATGATAGTACTTATAAAAGAAATAATCTCATTCAACTTTTTAAAGCACTTAACATATGATTACAAATATTCAGTTTATGACATAAATACAAGCATGATATAGTAGAAACAGATTCTTTGAAGGGATCATGTTCATGAATTTTAAAATAGATTCCTCCCACCCTTATTTTTTTACAACTTTTGCCTTTCTATTTGATTGATCTTCTATATGGGACAGCAGAACACATCAGAAACCTTTAAGTTCTTTTAGAGAGTATTAATCTTGTGAATGCAAATGCATTACTAGTAATCTTCATCAGGAGAGACAGTGACGTAGCCCACATGGCATCAGTAAAGTGTTTACAAGGTGACTACTGTGACAAGTTGTATTTACTGGGAAGCAACAAGGAGTTTGTTTTATTAGTTTTCCTCCTCCCTCAAGTAATAAATCTTAAAAGCTTCAATATTGATTTAATGAAATGAATGGTTGACTCGTTCTGGAGAGACTCTGGCAAATGGACAAATGCTTCCATGGTTACGTTTAGCTATGCAGTGTGGTTACTGAGCTTTGCTGGTTTTCTCCCTCTGCCATTGAAGTAAAATAACAAGCCACAGGGGAGCACCACACATGGTGAGCGTAAACTGGAAACAACTTTAAAAGATCGTTAGCTGATCTTATACAGATTTTAAATAATATAGGGTTTATCATTTTATACTGTGTGCCCTAAACATGCATTTCAGTAGTTTCTCCTTTGTATATCACTTTCCCATTGAATGTTTTTATTTCTTGCCTGAACAACTTCTCTTTTGATTTGGAATGCCACAAATTAAAAGACCATGTGAAAGTGTGTTTCATAGTACTGTTACATGAGTTATATTTCCGTAGGGATATTTATGTATTAAATGATGTGCCTGCATCCATGTGGACTCCTGCAATACCTAGATAGCAAATAACAGATCTTGTGTAGAACTTTTATGCAGTTGCTTTAGGATCCTTTTTAGTATAAGCATAATTTTATTTTCAATCTGCTTGCATTTGAGGTACTCAAATTTCAGGTGTCATAGGGAATAAATTATTATAAATGCATTACATTTTAGAAAAACAATACAAAACAATGACATACAGTTATTTCATTAAAAATAACATTTAAAAATGTTGCAGATAAAGTATTATATTAATAGAAGGAAATCCTTTATGACTTCAAAGCACAAATGAAACTGTATGTATGAAAAGCAGATTTATTGACAATAGTTACATTTTTTTCCCTTGGAGACCAACTCCAAAATAAGCGCGTTATCCACTGTATTAGCACTGTTTAATTGTTTTCTTCTCTTTGTGCTTTACAGTCCTCAGAAGCACCATCTCAGCATTGGAATGCTAAATTGTTTCAGCACTCTTTGTAGAGGCAAGGATGAATGCCACAATTCCACACAGCCAGGAAAATAAATGCATAAACATGGAAGATAGTTACTTCTGAGACAAAAATTCTGGCCTTAAAGCTTTTGGTTGAAAGTATTTGTTGTAGGTACTTAATTTCACAGCTTCTCAAGTAATTTGTCTTCGATCCTGAGGGGGTAAGGTAGTCAATTAGTGAGAAAACATGCCAATGATTCACTTAAAAATAGAAGAGTCAATTCTTAAGTTGAAAAATATAGGGGATTTTGTGTTTCCATGTAGTTCTTTTCCTCATTTGAAAGGAAGCAAACAGAATGCCTAGTTGTGAGTTGAGAAAGGAAGTTAAGTTATGTGCAGCATATGGAATCCCCTTGGTTTTATTTTTAAATCGTTTCTGAGGACTTTGAAATTAAGAGCAAATTAGATGCAGGGGATATGGAAAGGTTTTAATATTTTTATTATGTCTTACCTTCAGAAATATGTTCTTTTGGTAACCATTCTATTTGAATTTACAGTCTAATGCTTGACATGCTCAGAAGTTGTGTTTTGATGGGTATTTTATGAGAAAACTATTTACTGTCTGGATGGAAAGTACATTGTCACTGACATGCTGCAAATGAAGAGGTGAACACACTTGAAGAAGAACGTGAAGACTGCAAATTCATTTAGCAACAGTAAGTGCATAAGAGAAGCGGGCAGGCAGGTTTTCATCTTGCTGTTTCTCCATGTGGCACACAATCCAGAGAGCATGCACTGTAGTTTGAAATGAACTTTGTAACATTGTAAGACCAAACCAACCCTTCACCAATGACATTCTTCTCGTATCATTAGAGTGACACAAAATGACCTAAAGTGTGTCAAAATTGCATGATAGAGCTTGATCACCCAAATCTAAGATGCACTAAGTTGAAACAAGGCAGTTATTTTCTCATTAAGTGTTCATTTTTAGCACAGTTTAGTATTTAAATTGACAATTTTAAAAAGCCATGTCACTTTTTGTGGAAGCCTTGTCAAATGGCAGTTCGTTAATCAAAAAGTTATGATTATATGAATAGTGTTTCTGTTGTAATGTGAGTTAAAATGTAGCAGCCTTTAATGAGTAGACCCTAGGAACCATTTACTTTTTCCCAATACTAGGAATAATTCAAGATTTTATGTTAAAAGCTCTTTTAAAATGTTAACATCAGCATGCTTTATCTGCATACAAGTAAGGAGCTGTACAATAAAAAGGTTAACCTTTATGAAATTGATCATATGAAACATAAACAAATTAATGTTTGTCCACTGAAAAAGAGCACAATGTGCTTGGAAGTTCTCATTTTTCAGTTTCTTAAATCCTGGACATTTCTAAAAAATAGATCAAAATCTGATTTTACCTACATATGTCTCTGCACGTGAACTAGGCTGGCATAAACACAACAGTCAGAAGCGTAATACTCAAATTTTGTCATACAGTCTTCTCAGTTTTTTAGAATTGTTTGCATTTGTCTATTTTTTTTTCTGTTTCCTGCATGTGTGTATTTATTTATCAGGAACCTATGCAGTAAAATTGAGATTATGACATTAAAGCACTCCCAGCCCAATGAAAGGATGTGGTAAAATTCAGGAAAAAGAGCAGTGCAAGTGTGCGGCATCAGGTGTCACTCAGCAGTGGTTATGCATTTCTCTGGCATTGGGTGGCTGGATAGGAGTCTCCAGAGAGTGCAGGTAGAACAACCAAAAAGTGATCAGAAATCTCATTTCACATTTTGAAGAAGAGAGAGCCCAACTGTGATCCTAAGCTGCTATGGGATAGCAGGTCAGAAGCCTGCTAGTACAGACTAGTCAGGCTGTGAGATGGGCACACCTCTTTGGTATAAGTCTTGGTCAGTTCTGCCCTCTTTGGAAGCCTGACAGCATAGTTCCCTGAAGACTATACTACTAAAGCTATGTTCTATAGTTCTGGCTGCTGTTTCTTTCCATACTGCCAGTTGGATGTGGTCCCCAGTGTGAATCACACTAAATAATAAGAAAGAAAGGGGAATGCAACCTAGATGTCAGCAAAACAAAAAAAAAATCAGAATCAAAAATCGAGCTGCAGCTGCACATGCTGCACATGCACAGGGAAGGATATTAGTGCTTATGGCCATCTCTAGCATAGTTGGTCTTGCAAAAACACTCAGCTCTATGGACCATCATCTAAAGAAAATCCACTTAAAAAAACATCTAACAGCTGACTACCAAGTGATTTTTTTGGAGGAAAATATTCTATATCTTGTGATTGTTCTGTGAAGAAGCAAGATCAGTTTCAGTATCTGCTATATCTACTGGATATTAGGTATTTGTGAAGTGCATCATATTGGAAAGCTTGATTTATAAATCAGAGGTAAAAATAACTTCTCTGTTATATCATAATTAAACTTTGAACTATGAAAGAAATATGCATATGCTTCTTGTTCCTTGTTCTGAGTAGTTGAACCTCTGCAGGACCAAAATTTCAAAATTTTTTGTATCCCATTTGTACTGGCATCCCAATAGGTGCTTAGCCCAGAATTCCAAATCTTGGATGTTGCAGGTGAAAACACAGGTGAATTCTAGTGGCATTTATGAATAAAAAATTTATTATAGCTTTTATTTTTGGTTTCTGATATTTGTAGATTAAGATTTCAGTACCTCTTACTGAAAACCAAATGGCACTGATATAACACAAAAATCTTACTTAATAGAAAAAAAAGATGTAAAGAAGAGAAAATACACATGCCTGAAAAGCCTTTCTTAGATGTTTTTTTCTTCTTGCTCCTTTAAGTCATGTGTTCATTCTCAGGGCTTTCTTTCTAACTCTCTCTTCTGTGGTCTTTTCTTTCAGATGATGCCAGTGAAGGGAAAAGGCAAGGTTTCAAAACAAACAAACAAACTGCAGTCTGTTGTTTCTGGTGCTTTCAGTACTGGTTTACTTGCAGCAGAGCCATTTTTTGCTTACAGAGTTTTACTGATTTCAGAACAAAGGGTAACCAAACAAACAAAGAAGTGAGGTGTGTACTTAATGCACCTTATTTATTGCTTTTATTGAAAAGAGAAGCTTAGGCTGACCTGGAAGCATAATTCTGTGCAATACCAGATCTATTGTAGGTCCAATACCAGTCCTGATTGTCTGTCTCTGACATTCGTAAGGGTTGGGAGTGCAGTGTGGCTAAATGCTGAGTTGTTAAAAGTGTATGTGGAGTGTCTGATGTTACAATCACCATCATCCTTCCAGCTGCTTGGAGACTATCACTGACAAAATCCTATGGTAGCTCTCTGTCATCCTTGTGTGTAACAAAAAGAAGCACAGATCTCTGGAGTGGTATTTTTAAAATGAAAAATAGTAATTAGGAAATCCTCAGGGTTAGAGGGAAAACATGGAGTACCATGTGTTGAGTCAGCGGGCACTGCAAAAGGTGCAGTCATTTTGGGTCAGAATGCAGTTTTGTGGGAAGACCCTGTGAGAATAACCATGTGAATTACTGAGCCCAAACCTGAGTTCTCATTCATCCTTAGTTTTCTAGCTCAGTAATTAGCAATGTTTAATATGCTCAGGCCTTCTATAATTGAGAACTAATGACTGCTAAGGCAGCCCCTCTGATAGCTGGTGGGAGGCAAGCTTTGTACAGAAACTGGACGAAAAGAGGAAAACATAAGGTAAGTTACATAAGCTGAAACAACATTGTAGAATAAAAGATGAAAATAATCTTATACTTCTACTATCCTTTTGGCAAGTTGATCCTGAGAGGAAAACAATATGGTATCTAGATTTTAAAGCTGAAATATAATAACAGTATGGTGTTGGAAAAACATGCTACTTATCTCTCATGTTCATGCATTACATTCTGTCTGTGGAAAATTCTGCACTAATAATTGGCTTTTGAAGGAATTCTTGCCTTTTGTTTTCTTTTTTTTTTTTTTGCAATTTTTTTTGTGTTGGTACATGAGGTACTTTAGGAATATGTATAATAAAATATTGATCAAAAAATATGGTCAGATATAAACCAAGGTGAACTAGTGCAAGATGTGATTAAACATATAAAACAGATTATCAAAGAGAACAACCTGAATTCCTTTTACATGTACAGCATAATTGTTTAGAAGAAAAAAATACACTTGAGGTTTTTTTTAAAAAAGAGAATTTTTATAATGTTTGGCGAATCATCCCAATATTTCCTCATCTCTTCAGAGCTGGAGTTTGTCCTAATTATTGATGTCTGCTTTTCCATATGCATATTAGATTGTCCATGCCTTTATCAGTTATAGTGTAAATTTTTATTTATCAACATTGATTTTCTCTGTAGTGGTATACAGAGTAAATAGAGAGATTCTTCTTACCTAACAATGCTAGGTAGAAGTCTGAGGTAACTATCTGGAGCCCTATTTTGTCAGAGGTGGGAAATAACCACCTCTTAGAGGCAGTTCATCCTATCCTGCTATGAGTCTACACTAGGCTGGATGGCTTGTTAGATGGAATGCTTCTACTTTAAAGCATAATTTTTTATAAGCAAAATGTTTTTAGTAAAATGGTTTTTACTAAGTTTTTCTAACCTTTCACCATTCTTTAGCATCTTCTTTGCCTTTCCGTGTATGTTTACATAATTCCCATATTGTCATAACTCAGTACAGATTGATGTAGTGACTAGGCTAATGACATCAGGAGGCAGAGAGTGTACTAGATTTTGTCTTGGTTTTGCTCTATTTATTCTTTCTCTCCTTTACTGGATAAGAAGAAATTTTGATACTTATTTGCTGTTAAGTGGGAGAATTTGTGAGTTGGGGGCCAACACAAACAAGGCTTGAGTGTTGCCTTTGTTTCTGTCATGTGGCTCGGGATTTGCTTGGGATGGTGGTGACCATTACATATGAATCTGATATTAGCTTGAGTGAGTCTGAAATGCTTCATCTAGGATTGGAAATTGTTTCTCTAACAGATAATTTTTTCTCTATCCTGAGTGCTGAGTAGCTGTGAATTAAGATGAGCTGCATGTTCGGGTGCCACTGAGTACTTGAATCCAAAATCTGTTATAATCCAATAATAAAACCTGTCAGTTTAGCATTACAGAGTAATACAACAGCGCAGCCCAAGCTGAGTGGCAGACCTGCTAAGGCGCTGGCGGGAGCGGCTGGCTCTATCTCAACTACGGCACTGCAGCTACAATTGCTGGGCTTTGAAAAAATTTCGTCTTCCTCCATCCCACCCCCTTTTATCTCCACAGCAGTGGGAAGGCAGCAGCAGTCAGGAGAGGGAGGAGAGAGCTGGGCGCTGCGCAGAACAGAGGGAGGAGTAGGAGACAAGAATGCATAATACGTGAATGACAGGGGTTGTGCAGGCGGCTGGCGGAGTCCAGAAGACGCGGATGTTCAGGTCCCGGGGTCCAGGTACGTGTCTTGTCCCCCTCTCTGAGGCAGCAGTGGCTTTGGAAGCATCCTGTACCAGCTGCAGAGATGTTCCCTGTCCAGCTCGATGTTCTGCAGGCAGCACCTGTTGCGACAGGGACGGGGTTCGGCAGCGGCAGACGCTGAGCCCGTCGCTCATCCGCGAGGGGCTGTTGCAGGGTGACAGTCTGCTAAGGTTTCTGTTGTTCCAGCAGCTTCTCTTTTTGCTCTGCAAAGCCGGGCAGGTGGAGACAATAGTCTTTCCAATGGAAAATTCTGTTCTCAGGGGATGCTATCAGGATGCAGCTCAGTCTGAAGCCAACAATTTTTGACTCTCAAAAAAGAATAAAACATTAGCCGTTTAAATTACGTGAAAATAGAAGGGGAGGAGCTGCCTATGCACTGTGTATTTGAAAGGAGAGTGAGTTGAAAGTAAGTATGATTTTTTCAAATCATTGTCTAATAAAGAATGAGTTTTAAACATTAATAATTACAATATGACATGCAAGTGATTACAAATACTGCTTTTGCTTCTTGCTTTTGATGTGTTGATTCTATGTAAAATATTGCATAATTCACTCTTGATAACCCAGATAATGCAAAGATCAAATGTATATGGAACTGCTTGCCAAAAATCAGTCATTGTTTTTTAATGAGTCTGTAATCACTTTATATTGCAGATAGTGAAATAACATGTGATTTTAAAAAATCTTATTCATTATATAGAAACCAAAAGTGGTTTTGTTTATTTTTTTTCTTGCTAGCACTTTATACTCGTTTTCTAGAATAGATCTTTCAATAAAGTATTAAGTATTTTGGGACTCTGCCATGATGACAGTTTAAGAACTGAAGGTAGAATGTGATATATTTAGTTTATCTGTCCCTTAAGCCTAGAACAAGCTTCTCCTACTAAACAGATTTCAGGGCTTCTGTGTGGAAAGACTGAAAAGAACCAAATTCCTGAGGAAATCAAATAATTTTTGGCATAATAGGCTTAGAATTGAAATTGGTAAATATTTTATAATATAAGAGCAATATTTCAAGGGTATACCAGTTCTAATTTGTGGTTGTTACTGGTATTTATGTTTTTATAGATTTCTAAAGAACAGTTTTGTGATTTAGCATTTTTTAATATACTTTTGTGTTTTAATGACTTTAGATTAAGAAATCAATGATGTTTACTAAATTTACATCTGAGAAAATTAATTAAAACTGATAATGGGAGCACATTCTTATTAGATTGTTAGCGTGGTCCATGTCCTGGACACATGAAAATTGATAGGAAAAAATGTTGTCTGTTTTTCTGAAGACTACTGCTGGGCAGTTTATTTGTGCTATCAGTATTTTTAAGGTTGAAAAATAATGCTGGATGAGTTTCAAATTGTTGGTGCTAGTGTATGAGATGGATCCTCATGCATTCAAATCTATTGTGCAATTCTTCCCTGAGAAATTGTTGTAAGCGTTATTTGAAAGAAATTTTCAGAATTGTGTCTAAATCATAGCCTATATTAAAATCTCTACTACACATGAAATTTGGTTACTTAAAATTATTGTCTTCAATATGTTTTTATTTGCTTTGGAATTCCATTAAAAATAGAGTGCTTAAATCTACAAATGCTTACATGAATATTTTAATTAGAATACAAATATGATGACTGAAATTAAAGTATTGGAAAAGCTATGAAAACATATTCCTTTTGTTGTGTAACACTAAAGAAGAGTACTGCTACAGAGGTCTGTGAGGATCTCATTCATTGGGCAGCAATGATTTATAGCAATTAGTGAGAAAAATATTTATGGTCTATAAATCACCTTTGGCATTGTTACACAGCTACCATTGCTGTTCAGGATTGTGAAATGGTAATAATGAGGGGATATTTAATAGGCATGGTTTGAAAAGTAGTCTATAAGCTTAACAGAACTTTAATTTTAGAATGTTTAATTGAAAAGTTGGAGAAGTATGTTCTTGCATCACACTTTGAAGAAAGGGAAATTTGAAATTTGTCTCAGATACATCATGAGTGTTTTAGTCACAGGTATTTTGGAAAGCATTGTAACACTTAAATTTATGTATGACTCTTCCTATTATTTGAGATAGGGTATCTGATACAATTTAGCTAAATTTTATTACTAAATAATACCAACCTCTTCCAAGGTGTTCCTGGTATCAGGTCAATTTAGTTGTTCACTGAGAAAAACAAAAACATAGGTAGGCAATCATAAATAAATAAAAAAAAGGCTGAAATTATTTGCTCATGTACTATTAGGCCTTGACCTTCTAAACATATGATCACATATATAATTTTTTTACATGTGTAATCCTCTTGATCAGCTATACTCATTGGTAGAAATTGTGCTTGCATTTCAGCTCTACAAGACTGGCAATTACAGTATAGCCAATATACATCTATAACTGTATATAACATACATATATATATTATATGTATATAAATATATTTAAAACCTGTTATATACACATGAATATAACAGTTCTCTTCCTCTCTAGAAATCAGCATATGTAGTGTCTGAATGCTTCTCTTAATTTTATTCAGGGAAAAGAATACTAAATCATAAATGTTTTTGCAAATTTCTGCAAACTCTCACTTGCTTAAGTCACTTTCTCAGTGGATAATATCACTGGGAAATACTTGTGTAAATAAACACTTTGAAGATTTAACTTACTCTATGTATGACAACTGGAGGAAGTTTTCAGATAGAATTTTTAAACTGTAAGTTCTGAAATATGAAAAAAATGAAAATATGAAAAAAAATGCTCAGTAGATTGGCTTATGAGTATTTCCTATAGAACTAAAGTTGTTGTAATTTCTTGTACTGAAATAATGTGTAAATACATACCAAGGTTGCAGTTAAGATAAGTACACTGGTATTTACTGAAACAGTCATATTTGACAAAGTAAATTTATCTGGCGAAATTAAACAACAGAGCTTTTGTGTTTGTGGATTTTTTTAGTCTGGACAGAATTTTCTCTAGAATGTAACAGCAATATATATTTGTCCTGTACCATGATATTTTTGTTTATCTAATCTTGTATAAACTCATTAATTACAAAACAGTTATGACTCTCATTTTCTGATGGCAAAAGAAACTTCTCAGTCACTTATCCTGGACTGGTCCAATATGTTACTGCTCTGAATTGTTTCAAGCTTTACTTCATTAGGGATTTAACATGGCCTTAATTCAGCCATCTGTTATGGATTTGGCGTGCCAACAGATCTGAGGTACTGGTAAGACCTTTAGAAATTTCCCACATCTTTAAAGGTTAGGAAAAGAGCTACCTTTATGAATAGATTTTGAAGAATTCTCAGCAAGACAATGGTGCAGAAGTGGGGTAAGAAATGCTTGTCATTCTCTGAAGCTCAGGGTCCTCTGTCTGCCTTTAGCTTTGCTGAAAGGCAATTAGCATTTCAACCAGCCAATTTGGTTACATGCAATGAAGTATGTGGGTTTGTAATTTGCTGCTTTTGCCTTGGTGCTGTTGAGAACTAGCTTTGTGTAATCCTCTCAAAGCACCTTTCTTTCCAGCATAGTTATTGTTGCTGGTCTTAAATAACTAATCAACAAAGAGGTTTCCGTGTCTTGGATTGCAGGGTGCCTTAGAAGAATGAAAAGAAATACCCAGTTAATAAGGGAATTATTCTAATTATTAAATAGTGATTAATAAATTGTGACATGGGTTAAAAGGTTTAGAAAGCCAGGCAAAGCAGAATACATGATAAAGGTAGTGTAAGAAGGCTTTGGATCCAAACAAATTTTGCTTAAGGAGTTCTCTTCTCTGAGAAGTAAATACTTTACTATGTATTTTATCTAAACACTGATTGCCCAGATTTAAGAGATTAAACTAAAGTATATATTGGAGTGAGGGCCCCACGCTAATCATCTTTACAAATTACACAAATGTGTTTTTACTTCTACAGAAAGAAGTCTTGGGGGCACTTTGTAACACACATATTCTTTAATTAAGTCAACATAATTTGTTGCAATCTAATGAAAAGTTAATACATTTTACTGTAGAAAAGAGGCTTGTTTTATATATACCTTAAATTCTTTTATTAAATAATATGCTTTTTTGAACTCAAGAAAGTCTTGCTGATTGAATTATTGTAATGATTAGGGAACACATTAAAAATTCTGTTTGGCTTATATATATGTATTAAATTGAAAGATCACATTGTGGATAGAAACTATGCTGTCAGTGTACCTGAAACAATGCCATCTAATCCTCAGCATGAGGTTTAATTTACTATTATGTACCCTAAAATTTTGGTGTTTTTTCTTGCAATAAAGTTAAATATAAAGCACTGTTTCTATTTTTAGTTTTAAGTGTGGAAAAAAATAACCACTGTACTGCAGAAACCCATGATTTCTTTTTCTGATACATGTTTTTCATTCAGGACATGGAACTTCATTCACAGCAGATACTAGGTATTTGAAACTGTGATAGTTTTGTTCTCAGCATTTATTATGTCGGAGTATGGAGGATGTGCAAGAAACCTCCAAAGTTGAGATGCAAATAGAAATTATTGTGAAGTTCAGGATTTCCACTGAAGTATAAAAAATGGCTGATTTGTAGTGAAGACCTTCATCAGCTGGATTTCCAGTTCCATGTGCGTTGGGAGTCTGATCCTGTGGCATGCTCAGTCATGCAGTTATTTCTACAAATGTGAGGTGGGAGTGCTAGGCATCTTAGTGGGGGGGTTTGCTTGTTTTTGATTTAGTTTGGTTGTTGGTTTTTGGTTTATTGGGTTTTTTAAATCCCCTTGCTTTTTGGTGCAAAAATCAGTTTGAGAGAGGGTATAAGTGCTTACAGTGTATAAGTTACAGTTACTTGGTACAAAATAGCTAGGTAAAAAGCTAGCCCTGGTTCTGGAATTCCTGGTAAATTAATTTTTGTCTGTGAAAGATGTCTACTGTGTTCATTAGAACTATATGGGTGTAAGATGTTTTTCAGTGTGGAGCTGAAAATTATATATTTACCTTTTACTTAAACTTGTATGTAGAAATGTTCAAAAACAATGTCTTGCTTTTCATGGTATGTAGTTAGACCTATATTTGAATAGATTATTCTCAATTGCAAGAGAAAAGTTATGCAGCTAAAGTCAGTGTGCTTTAACATTAAGGAAATTCAGATCTCTACTGGTGTAATTCTTAACATTGTTAATTAGCAGATTTCAGCCAAAGTTTATTTACATCAGACTGATCTCTGTTCTAAATTTAAAGTAACCTTAATAGCTCCAATTTGTTGCACTGGAGGTAATCTGGGTAAATTATGCAGATCTTTCAGCTAGTCAAAATTATTTCATGGTTCTCTGTTTGTCTTGAAAATTATAACATAGCTGTAAATTTTTGTAGAAAATTTTTGTTTCCTGTTCTTGCTGCTGAAAGTACTGGATTCTAAACTGCATGGGAGTTTTGCCATTTGTTCCCTTCTCAGAATTAGAGCAAGTGGTTACCTCAGAAAATCTCTAGTATTACTGAGAATAAGAGATAGCATTTGGATCTTCAGTGATGATTATATGTTTTAGATCATAAAAATTAAGAACACAGTTTAGATCCACACAAATTCTTATGAGAAAATGAAAATAAATTGCCAGAAACCTGGCAAGGAGTACTCTGGACTTCTTACACTTTTTAACTTTGAGTGACCTCTAATAACAGGGTGGGATGATTTGGATTTCTCCTTATGCCTCTGTCTTGGCCTCTTGCTTTATTTGTTGGTTCCTGGCTGTGATGATAGATGTACCTTCCTGACTAGTAAATATAAATATCATGGCAGTCAAGTTAAGCATACTTTCTTCCTTGGAATAAGATGTCTATTTTGAAGGGTACATGCCTTTCCTGAGAGAGGGTTACTGAATGAGCAAGAATTATCATATGAAGATGTTCAGGTTACATAAAATTTGCCATTCCCACATCTAAACAAAAAGCCCAAACCAAAGAAAGAAAACAACCAGCATAGCAGACTTGGGCAATGTCTGCTGTCCATATGCTGGGATTTGTTGTGTCCTGTTTTTTCATATGTGTGAACTGGGGGAACTTTGAGGCAAGAAATAAACAAGTCTGAAATAAAACATTTCTTCTTTAGTTTGGAGACTTGACAACATAAAAAGGAGAAGTTTAGTAAATCAAAGTTTTGATAATCCCTGTTGCTTTCCCAGGTTGTTCTCCAATATTGAAAGGTTCTGACAATGCCTAAAATAAAAAAAATGCTGTAAATATGCAGGGTTTCAATATGTTTCTATAACAGGTGCAGCAGTGTCAATGACCTTGTGAAACTTCTTGCTCTATGCTGTTCCTGTATACTACAGAGAATATTGCCATTTTATGTATGAAAGAGCATATGTATCTGTCTTCCATTGTATTCAGCCAAAGATGCTGCTAGTGTCTCCATTGTGAATAGACTTCTCTCTGGCAAACCACTGATACCTCTAATGATGTACTCAATGCAAAGTACTGGGCATACCAGATTTTAATGTTTGGCTAGTCTGGGTATTTGTAATTATGGGGAGTAGACAAGAACGGGCAGTAAAAATTTGAATTACTCTTGCTCCTCTGTGTCTGTGGGCTTTAGAAATACACAGTGAGTTGTTAAATGATGGGCAAGTGGTAAATCAGGTTGTAGCTGCTGGGTGGGACTGGTGCTTCTTCACCTTCTTCCTTCTCCTGTGAGCAGTAGTGATGAACTCTGAGATAAAGAATACTTAATCCCTTGTTCCATCTGCTACTTTGTTTGTGAACTCTCTTTCTTTTGCCAATACCCATTTGGCAAAATGTCCAGCATTTTATGCTTATTTCATTTCAGACTTTTAATCTGGAGCAGCCCTTTAATTTCCTTTCTTGATGTCTCCATGTTTCATTGGACTATAGATTCCCTCATATTTCAAAGATAACAGCCAGGAACTCTTTTCATTCTTAAGGGTTTAATTTATTAAGCACAGAAGCTGGTGTAAAAATCTGATGAAAAGACCATTCATTCTTTATAAACCTTAAAGTCTTCATCTGAAATCTGTTCCAGAAACTGACTAGGAACAGCAAGCTAATCCTTGTGATTCACAACTTTCATAACCCTGTTTTGGCTTCAACTGGATGACAGATTGAAATGGTATTCTTTATGTAAATTGTGATAGTAGGTGTGGAATCAGTGTATGATTTGTTTGATTCTACACTGATATTCCATATTTTAGTGGAAAATACAAATTCACTTCAAGAAGTGCAAAAATGCATACTAAAAGAAAGTGTAAATTAGGGATCATGACTCAGAATTCTGAGTCAGATTACTTTTTAAAAATGATATAGTTGAAGAATAGGATGTTTTTACTTTTAAAATCCTTTAATACCATTAAAATGTCTAGATTGTTATTTGAAAGGTATGGTTTGGTTTTGATGCCAGAAATTTTTATTAAAAATCACTTAGAAACATCATCTACACCACAGTACATAGCATTGTTTTAAACTACCACTGTTGTCAGAACATGACAACAAAATAGTTAATCCATTGTACATACTGTAAAGATGTGTGATGCTCTGTTGCTTGTAGTTGTTATACAAACATTACAATGACTTTGGCTCATTAAACTAATTTAACTAGAATATGTCAATATCCTGGACAAAGAGAAATTAACTCAATAGTATTTAGCTGAAACAGAGGGGAGTACTTGATCACCAAATGCATGGTTTACCAAAATTTAGCAGTGAAAAATGACTAAAGTTTCAGCTTAATTTAAAAAAACAAGTTACAGATTAGAGTGGTTTAATGAGGTGAGGGAAGTAAGAGAGGGTCGTCTTTAATCCATGATCTTGCAAAGGCTTCTGCTGCACTTTATGCAATATAATTAATAAAAACCAAATTGTATTCCCGTATAAATTAACATAGGAATTTAGTGTACAAACTGAGTTCATTTTTAATTAAGTAAAATACTGGGACCTATAATATATATTCAACTATTTGAATAAATTTGTCCTGCGTTCTCTTAGTCTTGATGTATGGCATTTTTCTTATATAGCATCATATAAATTTAAAAAGAAATAACAATTTTGAAAGTGTAGTTTATATAAATAGAGTAAAAACTACTTCTGGCAGGCTGTGCAGAAGTCTTAGTACAAATAACGTAACCAGGAAGGATATACACCAGCTGAATAATTGATGGTATGATTGTGAAACTTCTCTTGTTCCACAGGAGTAATCCTATAGTTTTAGAATGCTCTCTAGTAGAAGTAATAGAATTCAAGTAATTCTAAACTTCGTAATCTTGCCCTCAAGGATCATGTTTTCAGTATTATTTACTAGAAGCATGTACTGTGGGAAGGTATTGGCAAAGGTAACAGCTGAAGCTAAAAGGTCAACAAATTCCTCAGCTTAGTATTAATGATGCAGAGTGTAATTGTCTGAGAGTTTACACAAGTTAGACAACTCTTTTCTTTCCTGCTTGAAGGTTTTTTGTTTGTTTGTTTTTTTTCAGAACACTTCCACATAAAACTAGGGAAAAAAAACCTTGGAACTGCTGATAATTTAAAATTTCAGGGGGCTTATGTGTATATATTTTATCTTTGCTGTCCACTGTAAGTTTTTGCTGCACTAGAATTACTTAATGAATAGATATGTAAGAATCGAGCATTGTCTCTAGCAGTCTATTACACACTGAATTGTCAGTAAGAGCCGTAGATATCTTGAAGAACTGTGTTCCTGGTAATAAAAAATTAGAGAAGTACAAAGCTATGCAGCAAAATCGTTACTGTGGGTCATTTTTTTCAGAAATAATCAGACATCATTCGGGTGGTTGGTGTGAAAAGTGGGTGGTGAAAAGAATAGCTGTTTTCATAGAGAAAATAGTCAGTCCTGATTTTTTGCATTTACTTTTTTTTTGTTGTTGTTGTTTGTCTGTCCCCTCTGTGATGTTCAACAGATCTAGATGACTTTATTGTTACGGTAATTAAAATCAACTAACTTTGTCAATCCACCAGTCTTTGCTTGTAGGTTCTCTGGAAAACATTGATAGTTTTCTTGACTGTACTTCCAGTTTGTACATAGTTAGTAAGCCATGTCTGTGGAACTTATTCTTCTTTAGCTTGCCTGAAAGCAGTTTATTTCAAGTCCTCACAACATATAATTTATCTTTGCCCAGACAGAATTTGTTGAAAGATGAATCAAAGACTTGGAAGTCTTTCTGAAGCTGCATTAGTTAAAGTGGTCTGAAGGCTATCTTATTCTCTGTTCATTCCAGGATTAAAACTCTCACTGCAAACATAAATCATTCAGAGTATGTGCTGGACCTCAATTCTGACTCAAATTTGACACACATTTTACAAAAATGTGTTTTAATGTAGTCATGACATTTGCTGTTTTAGTGATGATTTATGATTAAATATTCATAACTGCCACTCTTCAGTAATGAGAGCAAACTACTTTGCAAACATGTCTGACCTTAAATGTTATTAATATGCACATATTAATGTAATATATTATGAACAATTGATACAAATGCAATTGACCAGTTTTGTCTGGTAATTGTAATACTTGGAAGGATAATTTTAAGCAAATTGATATTTTATTTAAATATTTAATTACACAAATATTGCTTGTACCTTTTCTACAGAAATTTTAGGAACTAATAGGGTAAAATAGTGATTACAGTTTAAAAGAAGCTTGACAAGGGAGCTAATTCAGTTAAAGTTTGATATTGTAATGCATTTTGATGTTTAGAAAGCAACTTTGTTCTCTCATTTTTGTCCAAAACCTCTAAGATCCTTATGACAGCAATCTGCCCTATCCAGCATCCACATTCTCCCTTCTGGTCAGCACTATAAGCCTCTGCAGAACAATGCAACCATTTGAAATTTTTTGTGCCAGACTGTTTTAAAAGTTTTTGCTTTCACAGTATCAACACCTGATGACTTCACTGGGACTAAAAATTGTATTTTACATCACAAAACTGGACTCTGATGTCAGAGAAATGGAGAATGTAAAAGAAAACCTTGATTTTAAGTTTGCATTTCCCAACAGAAAACACTAGATATTGTGCAGAAACAAATAAAAATCAAAGTCTTCCTATATAAAGATTGCAATGGCCACATAGCACAGTTGTTCTCCACGACAGGAACATGTGAAAGGAGCATGGGATAAGACTCAAGTACATATTCAAATGTGTAAGGATATTTCATGGTGAACAACATGACAGAAAATGATTTGTTAGATGACTGCAAGTATCCAACCCTTCAACCTTCCTGTATTTTTTTGTGTGTTTTTAAAGACAATCTAGAGAGCAAAGAAATTAGAAATTTAACTGTCAACCTTGAAGCTAATTATTGTCGATTGAAAATTTAAACAGTTGTGGTAATTAAAAAAAAAACTTTTCTTAAAAGAAGCTCCTTATTTCTCCACTGGAAGAAATTTATAAATACTGTCTAGTAAATCACTAAATGGAAATTATAAAAGTAGAATTAGATACACATGATATTTAGATTATATGACTTGATTGTAGTGGAGACCTCTGCATGCTTTTATCTCATTCTGACACGCACAATATGATCATGGTATGTAACAAGTTGAGAGGGGTCAAGTGGATTGGTAAGGTCAACCACAAATGCTTTGTGTATTTTAGATTTACAATTTATTTTTAATATCTTTTTTCTATAGGGATGCCCTCTGCTTCTTTATTAGTTTATTTGCTTTTAGCATTACTCATTCATTTCACATCTGGAGAAACAGAAGTGAAGTTCAGTGGACAAACAGAATTTGTAGTCAATGAAACAAGTACAACTGTTATACGTCTTGTAATTGAAAGGACAGGGAAGCCTGCTAACATCACAGCAATTGTGTCGGTAAGAAACCATGGCAGTTATATTCTCAGTAACTGTGGATAACTTTTTAAAGCACTTTTTGGGACTCAGAAACGTGGAGAGTTGTGAGTGTGACTGGCAAGAGAGACAAGTGAGAGCCACAAAAACCCCTTTGTTTCTTCTCTGAACTTCTAATTTCACTCCTCTGAGAGGAGGAATAGTTTTTTCACAATGTTTCTTTAAAGCCTTTAGCTTCTAAGAAGGATGATTCCCGTGTGGAAGCTATGCTGGCTCAGTGGCTTCTCTCCATTTAGTCTCAGTGCCCAACTGTAAACTTAGTTTAGACCCTTTGCTGTTTTTACGTGACTGCCTTGGTAACCTCTCCTCTAATCACCTCACTTACAGTAGAATTAGGGGAATTTTCTTATGTTGACTGAGATGAAAGGAGGGAAGTTCTTTTTAGAAGACTTAATCTTGCCAACTTTCACGATCAAATTGTTAATTTAGGTTGAATGCCTAGGCTCCTTCCAGTAGTTAGAATGGAAGGCAGAGGGCAGTTACATCCTAAGGTAAGTTTAATTCATGGAGAGTGTTATGAGCTATACAGATCTGTGCTTCCTGTACAGGCATAACTTTTCCAACAAAAAACCTTTTCATATGGTACATTATGCAAAAGATACCAAATTGCAGGGAAGGAAGTTATAAATAGTTTTGAAGAAAGTGTTCTATTTATTTTATTATTTCTTTTTTTTTTTACCTGTTTACTCAGCATGAAAAAGATGGGTTGGTATCTATGTACCTTCTTTCCAGAAATTAACTGTATGACAGCAGGGGAAAGAATTATGTGCAGTGGGAGGACTTACGTGCAGCAAAGAGGGTATCAAGTCTTTTCAAATGAGTCTAGAATGGTAATATAGAACATATTGACGGGAGAAGGAGGTGGCATTTTGTTGTGTGTTTATTGCAGATTGATGGAGAAAACACAGGAGACTTTTTTGACACATATGCAGCTGCATTCATACCCGATACAGAAACAAACCGAACAGTGTATATATCTGTCTGTGATGATGATATTCCAGAGGCTGATGAGACATTCACATTTCACTTGACACTACTGGTAAGTCTCAATTTTTCAATGTATCTATTCCACAGAAAACAGTGGATAACCTAATGTAGGTGAATGGTATTTCATAGATTACACTGTAGACTTACTGCTTGTAAACAGTAATAGGTAAGAGCTGAAATCTTGAATCCAAGCAGGATGATGCTTATTGCCCTTCAGAAAGTTTGCATTTCTGTGGATGTCTCTGTGTCCTGTTGCTGCACCTGACACTTGAGCAGGCATTGCATTCAGCTGTGGACATTGGAAGGTGTACTAGAGCCCAGAATAGTTTGATTGTGAAGACTCAGCCCTTCCTGTTTTCCTGCCTAGAATGTGCATGGAGGAGAGTGTGGAAGTAGCAGAAAAAGTAGATGACTTTGAGTCCTCCAGAAGTAGAGGTTAAATGTGACTTATCTAAACCCAAACATTTTTATAAATATTTACCTATAAATTTCATCACATTGTTCTGCCTCACAGGAGTTGTACTACAAGACAAGGGTTCACATTCATATATTTTGCTAACAGTTCATGACTAAGCAAGATGTAAATTCAGTAAAAATAAATTTTCTATTTCCTTGCCAATATTACACATCTATGGGGATGTTTACAGTGAATATAAAAATGCATATTTTCCCTTCGTTCCTACTTTTATTTGTAAAAATGTCAATTTTACAATGCTATAAAGACTTGCTTCTTATACTTGCTATCCCAGTAAATCCTTTATCTGGTATCCCACCATAATAGCTTCAGACTTTCAGTTTTATACAATGTTGGTAAAAAAGTACAACTTTGCAATTCCTGGCAGTATTCAATTCTTCATGTATGGTTTCCTCTTGATATGCCGTTATTAATTGTTTAACTATTGTTAATCATTTGCAACATTTCAAGCACTTTATTGTTGACTGTTTAGAGTTTATTTCCACAGTAATTAGGAATCACCTTAGTGCATTCTATTGCTTTAAACAATTTTCATTGTGATATATAATAAAAAGACATATTTTTTGTAAGCCGATATTAGCTCTTAAGAGACAGTAAAATCAAAATGCCTTTTTTTTTCTATTACCATACTTAACATTTTATTTTGATTTTAATTTTAGAAACCATCTGCGAGGATAAGGCTTGGTGCTCCCAAATCTGTCACTGTAACAATCTTATCAAATGACAATGCCTTTGGAATAATTTCTTTTAACATGGTATGACTTTTTATTTTGCAAATTTTAGAACATTTTAGTAAACATAAAGGTGAAATTGTCAAAGATTCTGGTTAGTTATTTACCAAATCCCTTGAAACAGATTCTGAGTTACATCTCTGAAAACATCTCTAGAGATAATTCATACATATGTATGTAATTCATACATATATACTTTAATATAAGCTTTAATATTTCTGTATGCTTTTAGGTGTTGAAATGTTGCCTAAAATCCTCAAACTTGGATGACTCTATATTGCTCCTCTTAATATAAAGCTTTTAGAAATTGTTCAGTCCCACTGCCCCTCAATATACTATGGAAGAAATGAGGAGGTAATACCATAGGAAAGTTATCGAGGTGGCTTGGAAATTTTAAGAATATATACCCGTTTCCCATCTTAAGTGAGCAATTTTATATTTAACTCTAAAGCTGTAAGGGCAGCATCATGATCTATGCATAATATAATACCTTGTAGGTATAAGAGTGGTGTGACTCTAGTGGTATGGAGGATATTTGCAATAATACAAAGTTTGTGTTATCAGAAACAGAAATTCTGCTTTATTGCTGGCCTCGTGGCAATAATGCCACAATGTTTAGAAGACTTCCCTGAAAAAAATCCAATATGAACAATTTTTATTACCATAATATTAAACCATGCTGCTCCCTGAAGTGTTGTAAATCTTTGAAATCTCTCAGCTATAACAGTTTGATAGACAGAGTCCATTGTCTAGTTATCTAACAATGAGATTTTAATGAAGAAAGCCTATTTTTAATAGAGTTGAGAACTCCTGTAAATATGACCAGTGCTCATATGCCAGTGCTTAGTGTAATATAACTACGCTCATTTACAAAAAACAACAAACAAACATAAAAAAAAAAAAAAAAAAACAAAAAAACCCACAAAAGCAAACCCAAAAAAACCCACTCTACATATATTATAATAATTTTTTAATCTCAAACCTTACAAGCTTTCTGTCAGCTGAACTAATTGGTTGCTAGGAAATGTATGCCATCAGCAGACTGGTTTGCAGATTGGATTAACTTGTCTGTGGGAGTTTAGTATTTCTATGGTAACAATTTCTTCCATCTGCTGTGATATTTGATCTGATTGCCTGTCCCTTTTCTTCCTCATTAGTCTGCCTTAATCACAGTGAATGAGCCTAGGGGCAGAAATGAATTTGTGCCTCTCACTCTAATCAGGGAGAGAGGAACCTACGGGACGGTCGTTGTAAGTTTTGAGGTGAGTTTATCAAAAAAGCTTCATACATTTGACTATTAGATGAAGCTGTGAGGCCATAATCATAAAGTATCAAAGTGTTTATTAAAGTGAAAGGACTAAATAGCTATGTCTACATTTGTTATATCTGTTTCAAAAAATGGGAAGATACTACCTTTCAATTGGAAAATATTGCAATTATCTAACTTCTTATTTTAGGAAAAATTAATCTATTTTTAAAAATGAGTAATCTCTTTTCAGAAGATATTTGAAGCAGCATTTGTTGGTATTATTAGCAAACAATGTCTATTGAGTGTGCAAGAATTGTCCTGCATACTTTTTCAAAGTTTATAAACTCCTGATTTTTTTGAAGGTGATTTTGCCACCTTCAAAAATGTAAATGTAGAGCTAAATATTTAGTGAATTTCTATATCTATAAGATTGCAGTTTGAATTCCCAGACATTTCAACCTTTGAAAATCATTACTTGAATATTTAGGCCATTATTTATAAACATCATGTGAATGGGATATACTTATTGTCTTTATTGTGAGAGGGGTTTTTTTTTTCTTAGTCTGGTTGTGATTCTATTTCATTCTTTAAAATTACAGGTAATTCTTTTTCATATCAAAATTCCTTTAGCAGTTGTCAGCAAAGATTTAATCTAGATGGGCCAAAATCTCAAAAGATTTGTAGCGGATGTTCTTGCGTGATAAATATAGTGTGTATAGATTATGTTTAGTGATTCTTTATGTTATTTATTGCAGATATATTTGTTTTAAATCCAATAAATTTTGCTATCTATTTTATCAGGTTAATCTCAAAATGTAGTTTATATGCATGTGTTGAAAAATATTTACAAGATTTTCTAAAACAAGACCCTAATATGGGTCTTACTAATTTTAGGTTTTAGTATTAAATGTAATTTCCTTAGTATCACATCACGATAGAAAAGTCACAAAATGAGTAATTGGTATTATCTTGTCTTTAAACTGATTAGAAAATGCTACTTAAATTAAAAGAGAAGGACTATCCTTTTTATTATTTAAAAGAGTCAGTTATGCATCTGTAGATACCAAAGAGTTCTCAAAAGGCCGGTATGGAAGTAGTTTTCCTCCTCTTTCTCTGGCAACACATAATTTCTTCAGAATGCCTACTCTGATTTAGAAAAAGAGTAGATTTTCACAACTGAATGTGTATGCATATGATCAGGAGTGAATAAATAGCAATTTCTTATGCATTTCACACTCTATATATTGACTATTGTACTGGATTTTTATGCATTCTCTATATATTTCTTATAATAAAAAACAATTCTTTGCAGATAGAAGATGGACCAAACTCAGCTGAAGAAGACTTAAGTCCAGCCAGGGGAAATATCACATTTGGCCCTGGGAGATCAGTGGTGATTTATAATTTAACAGTGCTTGATGATCAGGTAAAAACAAGCTGACATTTTTGGTTTGGATGTATAGATTGCCTGCTGTTCTGGAGGGACTTTGTATATTATGTTATAAAAATGCTTGGTTTAAACAGGGCTACAAGTTCTCCTGCATAAAGTGATGTTCAGTTTCGTCTCTGTGGGCTATCATTTTATCTTTTTATTGTTGCCTCTGTATTTTTCATCAATTAATACTTTTAGTTTCTGAACATACCCCAACTGCTCTGACTAGATCTGTTAGGTGTTGTACAGTAAAAGTATAAATAATCAAGAAAGCTTTATATTTTTATTCAGATGGCATATTGAGGTGCTTGTGTTGTGAAAGATGATGTTCTTTAACTATATACAGGCTCATTTTTCAGACTGATGTTTCTATATTTAACTTTTCTGTGTGAACGTGATACTGAACAACTTGATAAAGAAATTCACAAAAAAATTATGTAGGGGAAAGAAAAGTGTGTCAAAAGTGGGAAATCTTTAAAGCAATTTTTTGAACATTTCTGTTAATTATGGAAAATAGTCTCCCAAGTCTATACTGTTACTAGTATTTAAGAGACTGTGACAAACTGCTGTGTAGAAATATCTCTTTCAGATTAGATGCATTATTTCTTACATATGAAAAGAATTCATTCAGTTTGTGGGGAGATGTGATTTCTTTTTCCTCTGAGAGGTACTTCTAATGGTCTTTCACTCAAAGTTTGATCTGTATAGCTGTGGTGGTCCACTTGCTGGCTGTACACAAAAGGTTAATTTTGTTTAAAAATCCTTCACTGATGATGGAATGCACAAGCATTCAGTGTTACTCTCAGAACTTAATTTGAGCTGTTAAGATCTGAAGTTAAGAAAAAACTCTGTAACACATATTGTTCTGAATTGCAAAGCCTTTTTCCTACAAATGTTAGGTGACTACAGCTCTGATCTCTACAGTACTATAATTATAGTAGTTTTATTATGTAAATTTCCTTTTTTGGTGAGGAATAATGGAAAATTTTTAACAGAAAATGAAAGAGGCAAATCAATACTGAAAGTCTTTTATATTGTTGTATTTGAAGTCTGACTGGGTTTTTCATTGGTCAATAATGATGCCATTAAGAAATCCAAATTGTCCTGTATCATCTCTATATGAGATGTTAAGATGAAAACTACAGCTAAAGTTGTGGATATATTTTTACTCTCTTAAATGTATATTTTTAGGTTATGCCAGATGGAATATTATTTAGTCAACTAAATGAAACATAAGTGAGCATTCTTTTTAATGAGGTCGATCAACTGTGTTGTACTTCAGTATAGGAAGCTGGTGGCTGAGATCTTACAGATCTACCCCTGAAAAAAAACCCCTGGTGTCAGTCAATGGCAATACGCATGTTTCAGTGCCACAAGCCAAAGGAACTGAATTGGCATAAGCTATCATGCCCACTCTTGTAGCCCTAGAAAAGGATCTGAGGGTGGCCAATAAATAAATGAATGTGAAAGAGAAAGGAATACTGTACAGCAGGGTTTTCAGAAGTGGTACTTTTGTCCTGGAGTTCCTCTCAGAAGCAAATACTACTGGTTTCCAGTAGTCCACAGTAAGGATGAAATACCAAAACCACAAATAATTTTTAAATATTTACTTTTTATCTATATGTATTAATAACAATATTTTTTCAGTTCCATTGGTGTAGCTAATCAAGATTTGGGGAATAAAATATAGAATCATAGAATCATATAAAATGCTGAGTTGAAAGAAACCCATTAGGATCATCAAGTCCAACTCCTGGCTCTGCACAGGATACCCAGGAATCACATCACACCATTTTTGTCCATATATATATATATATGTATTTATATAGTACTCAAAAGCAAAAATCTCACCCTTAATTCTGTAATTTGTGGTTTATAAGCTCTTCTTTATTGTCTCCTGCATCAGATATTGGACAAGAAATAGCTAGAACTAAAATGTAGTTTTAAACACTTGTTTTGTAGAAATACAAAAATCTAAATTATTGGTAAGAAAAAGAAAATGCTCAGATATCTGATGGAAATTTTGTCTGGGTTTGTGGTGATTGCAATTGTATAGGGATGGATGGGCCAAGGTAGGTTCTATACCAAAAGAAGTTGCTGTTGTATTGTCTCAGGCACATACAGAGATAGATCAGAATCAACACCAGAAAAAAGAAAATTTAAATGTGAGTAATGGAGAGGAACACTTGCTTCCAAGTAGAGGTGGCTTTCAAAAATGGCAGTTGGTCTCCTCATACTCTCAAGATATAAAGATGAAGATTTTTCTTATTCTTAAGTAATTTCTATTTGCATTTTGTTTGACTTTCTACTCTTTCAGATGTATGTTCAGCTAAAATAGATACCTTAAATTATGAAAAGGGATTTTTAGCGAAAGCAAAAAACAAGACTGTTCTCCTGTTTGTTTTAATATGAATTGAGCTTTCAAGATGTTATAATTATACTCTGCTGCAAAATACATAAACCATATTTCTCAGTATAAGTGTTCTGCATATATTTGAAATGGAACTTACACACAGTTGCTAATACTATTTTTCCAGGTACCTGAAAATGATGAAATCTTTGTTGTCTGTCTGAAGAGTGTGGAGGGAGGGGCTGAAATCAACAACACAAAAAATTCTGTTTGGATTAATATTAGGAAAAATGACAGTCCTGTGCGTTTTGTTCAGAGTGCTTATATGGTGCCTGAGGAAGATGAAGTGATAACAATACAAGTGCTTCGTGGTAAGGATGTCACTGGAAAATTAATTGGACCTGATGAAGACGAAGTCTCTGTCAGTTACGCCATCATAACTGGGGATTCAACTGCACATGCACAGCTTAATGTAGACTTCCTAGATCTACAGCCAAATACAACTCTTGTTTTCCCACCTCTAGTTCACAAAACATATTTGAAATTTAAGATCCTTGATGATGCCATACCAGAAATTGCTGAGACCTTTCAGATTATGCTTCTTAAAGACACTTTGCAGGGAGATGCTGTTTTGATTTATCCATCTGTTGTTCATGTCACTATCCAGCCGAATGATAAACCTTATGGAGTGCTGTCAATCCACAGTGTTCTGTTCGCTCACACTGTTATCATTGATGAAGACCAAATTTCAAGGTACTACAGATCTTAAAATCTAGTATCTAGTCAGTTTGAGATTTGTTTGTAATTGTTAAGGCTGCTTAGGATATCATTAAAGTAATTATAAAATTGCTACTAAAATATAATGCAGCAATCACTTAGTGTGTTGTTATTGTCAGCTATATTTACAAAGATTTCAAGGAAGTGGGAATATCTAATTATACAGAAAGTATTTTAATATCTATAAACTGTATGTAAATAAGCCATAAGTATTCAATCACATCATCAGAATAGTGAAAACTCTTTAGATTAAAGATAGGATTAGTGAAGTTGTGATACTGCTACACACAGATTCAGTGGGAAATACATTTCTGTCTTCCACCCTTGGCATATATGTTTTTACTATCTGTAAAGCCAGTCCCTGATTAAGGGGAAAAAAAGTGTTCAGCATCTCCCATGAAATAGTTACCTTAAACTCAAACACAATTTAAATATTTGTAATTTTAGATAGAGATTAAAACCAAAGCTCTGTATAAATTTTATAGGCAGAGTGATACACAATATTGATAATCTTAATAAAAATGTCCACCACTAATTAGTGGAAGTTCATCCCCAAAGAAACAAATAATGCCTCTACTATCATACTATGAGAAATTTTGGAAGAATATTTTATGGTATGTAGGGCACAGCACTTGGGTATGCATCTTTCTTTCTTTACACACAGTAAAGAAATAAATCCTGCTTTCTAAATGTTTGTAAGTCATGGTTTCCAGATTTTTTTTTGTAGTCATGCAGTTGTCAGATTCAGGCAACATGACATTTCCAGTATCAAAAATATCAGTAACTGAATATATTTTTAGTACAGAGGCAAACAGTTAATTTCAGATCATTATTTCAATGCTCATGCCTCATGACTGTTCATGATGTAGAATAGGCAAAATGTTTTCTTAAATTTGATTTGTATTTCTGAAGACAAATGAAGACATGCCAAGACTCCACTCAGTTCTGAGTATCTTTCTTGCTGTAAACAAAGTGAGATCTAACACTTTGAGTGTTCTGAGATTTTACAGAGAGTTCATGAGTAAATGCTCAAGTCTTACATATGTGTTATGATTTCACAAACTGTAAGCCTTAAATCAAATGTCAGTTGCAAGCAGCTAACATTTATATCACGTAGGTTAGTGTAAATATTTTAGGGAATTGGTGACCATGCATGCCAATATTAATTATGGTTTTTGGGTTTTTGTTTTCGTTCAAAACTGTAGGTTTGAAGGGATCACAATTGTAAGAAATGGTGGAACACATGGAAATGTTTCTGTTTCCTGGGTTATAATCCGAAATAGCAGTGACCCTTCACCTGTGACTGCAGACCTACTTCCAGAGGCAGGAGAGATAAGTTTTGATCAAGGAGAGATGCTGGTGACACTTCATCTGAACATTATTGATGATGATATACCAGAAGAGGCAGAGCCTTATCTTCTGAAACTCCTAGCTCATACAATACAGGGAGGTGCAGAAGTCAGTGAGCCATCTGAGGTAAGTTTACTTTACAATTCTTTTGGAGAATGTATTGGAGTAATAAAGACTTTACCAGTTTTAATAACATTGATTGATTGATGGATTATTATAACAGGTTAAAGGGTTTGGCCTTGGATAAAAATCAAGCAAACTAATCCTTAATATAATCTTAGTGTATAGAGCCATATCTAAAGTATTTGGCTGAGTATAGTGTACAATGCTAGACTCTTTTACTGTGGTAGAATCCAGTTCAGATTATTCCCAGTGTGCAACAATAGCATTGAATAAATGCTGTCTTGAGTGACTGCTTTCTAACAGAAGACAGGAAAGTTATTTCATTTGTTCATTTGCTGTTTTAATGATTACTGAAATGTTTTACTGAGTAACAACTTGAAGGGGAAGGTTTGGTGTTTAAGACTGTAACGGCTGAACAATTAAATAAAGGGTGACTAGAATTGTTGACAGTTCTGTGACCCAAGTCCCTGCTTTGTCTTTCTCGAAAATGGCTGGAATGAGCTTGGTGAATAAAATTAAATCCTTTACAATCTAAAACATTTTTAAATTATTCACTTTGGCTGCTGAACCAAAAAAGTCAGTTATTCAGAGCTCATTCTGGCGCGTGCAGTGATGCACAGTGGGACAGTTGCCACTGTCAGTGCAATGCTTCTCGTATATAAAGAATACTTTGAGGCTGTCAATCTGATTTGTTTCCTGATGCCAGTTCACTAAGGAGAAAAATGTGTGGTGACAGGCAGGAGATGATTTTGTGAAAGCACAAAAGTATGATATGGAGTAATGCCTCATGCTGTTTTCTGCTTTGCAGCTTCTGTTTTACATTCAGGACAGTGATGATGTTTATGGCCTAATAAAATTCCATCCTTTGGAGAATCAGAAGATTGAAAGTAATCCAATGGGACGCTTTCTATGCTTGAGTTTTGCAAGGGAAGGAGGAACAGTTGGAGATGTGCAGTTGGTTTATACTGCACTGTATATTCCAGCTGGAGCTCTGGATCCTGAGAGAGCGAAAGGTGGCATTCTAAATACATCTAGAAGAAGTACTCTCATCTTTCCAGAAGGAAAAGCACATGCTACTATAAATATACCAATACGAAATGATGCATTTCTTCAAAATGGAGCTCATTTTTTCATACAGGTATCTCAGCTGTTCCTGGGGTGGTTTTTCAGCCTATGTAGTATAAAGAGCAGTATATAAGATAGTAGTGGGTCCTTCCCTTTTAACTTAATTAAAATTATTCTGCCTGATTAAAAAAAAAGAACAACAATTAGTTCTGTAGCTAGAAAAGTTTTATTTAGATATTGCTTCCACAGATAGGTTATAAAGAGCTCTATTCCAAATCATTATTTACTATGTACACCATTTAAAAACATACACTGTTGTAATAGGGTTCAATTACTAATAATGAAATTTAACAAAATTATATCAATGTTGCAGAAGTTATTTACCTTTTCTACCCTTTGCCTTTTGGTTTAATCAAATTAAGGCTCCTAAAGTACAGAAGTATGACAGATTTTAGAAATTAAAATAAAGGAAAATTAAAATAGTCAAACATATGTTTAGTTTATGTGCAGCTTGGACCAGGGAATTGATAAGTTCTTCTAGTTTTCCCTGTATCTGGCCTTTTGGATTTTTTGGTATTTTGTTTTTCTTTGTGGTTTGTTTTTTTGTTGGTTTGTTTGGTTGTTTTTTTTCCTCTCTATCTGAATTTTTAAGAAGGAAGATTATGTCATTGCTTGTAAGACTGGCTGGAAAATACACTAAAATTATGCTTTTGAAAGAAAGCATGTTTTCCACAAAAATGTTTAAAGAAAGATTTCTTTTATTTTACAATGTTTTTTTTTTCCTTCATTTTTCTTCTGGGAAAAACCAGATTTGCATACATGTTAGCAAGTTATTTTTCAGATATGCTGCTGTGGGAGATTCTGGGCATACTAATCAGTAATTTTTATACTTATTTTCTCATCTGCAGTTGAGACTATGACATAATCTCTACTTCCTCTGATTAACTATTGCTACTGTCTGGGATCATGAGCCTGGGGAGCAATCCTGAGACACAGACAAAGGGGTGACTTGGCAAAACCAAACCACAAATTTCAAATTCATTCCTTAGTTCTTTTCAGTCTTTTCCTTTTAAGTCAGGTGTCTTCAAAATTATCAAATAGCGATGTTGATGTGAAATCATAAATGTAAAATTCAGTCATTTTTTCTTTAAGTTCTAGTCTACCAGAGATGTTTAATTACTTGAAAATATTTTTCCCTCTACCTACTCCGCCGACATTCTATTAAAAAAAAAAAAAAGAGAGAAAAAAATATTGGCAGAATTATATTATCATTTTAGTTGCACACACTCTTTCTATGTTTACAGCTAGGCAGGGAATATGTTTCTGAAATATTGGAATAGGTTGTGTGTTTTACCATCTTCATGTGTTCTGAAAGATCGACAGAAGAATTGAAATATCTTAATTCCAAGCTCCTTTCAGGTGGTACATTACAAATAACATCACAGTGTGGACTATGAACAAGATGTGTGACAAGTACTTAAATATGCAGACATTTGGCCTGGTTTTTCAAACTGCAGATTCATGGGAGATGGGGTGTATGTTCTGTACTTTCTGCATGAACTATAAAAATCTTTTAATTTGAGTACACAAAATCAGATGCAACTTCTAACACAAATAATTCCTATAAAAAAGGAATACTGCTATTTATCACTATGACAATCATTCTACATTGTGAATAAATTATAGTGTCAGCAAACATGTTTACAATGAGATTACAGTTTGTACTAGGCCCAGTAAAGGATCAACTCAGTAAAGGATCAATAAAGGAAGGAGAAAGGGGTGGAGGAAGAAATTAAGTGTAAACACAAGAGAACAGAAGAGGAACTGGAAATGTGAGATTAGCCTTCTTCAGTGACATCTTCAATTAAATAACCTATTGTTTGATGTGCAGACCTCTTTTGATATAGACAGGAAGATTAACTAATTTAGTAAACTGTTTGGTATTATTCAGTTCACAGTTTTTTCCCCTCATGGACTGATTTGCTTTAAGAGGAAACACTGAATTTAAAAAAAACCCCAACATTTCATTAATTATTACTTTAATCTCAAAGTTAGAATCCAGATAGTAATAAAGGGAATTCTTTCAGCTGTGTAGTATTTCAGAACTTGTTCTGAGCTAACAACTACAACCGTGGTCCATCTATATGGAGAATTTGGGAATTAGCACCTACTCTAAAAGAAACCTTAGAGAACAAGGAAACAAATAGAACCACTCTCTGTTCCTCAGAATCCCAATAAGTAGCTTGTATGGTTGAGAATCAATTTCTAATTACAGTATTTATAAAACAAATCCCATCTATCATCAAATAAAATGTGCATGAATATTCTTGAGTGTTACTTGAATAACAGTAGAACAAAATACGATACAGTCCAAGTATTTTATATAAATTGGATTTAAGAATCAAAGGAATCAAAGGATGATTCATAATAACTATATAGATTTAAAGAAGGTCGTTTTGCCCTTTCCACTAAAACCTATATGGCAAAATATAATAAAGCCAAGCAAAAGCGTCCTAATGGGAGTTAAAAGGTGATTCTCCTTGGTGGTTCATGCACCAGTGAAATGTTTACAGAAGTATATATAAATTATTTGTAGAAATATCTGTTATTATGATCCATGTAGACAGAATCTGATACTGTTATAAATTATATTTGAAAGGAATATTAAATCAAGTAAAACAAGGAAAGTCCTGCTTTCCTTGTCATGTCAGTGGTGCTGATGGGCTAAGTGAATGGTATTTTTCATTCAAAGTTAGAATAAACATTTTTCAATTTCTTCTTAGTATAAATAAACCATCAAAAATAAGAGGAGACTACAGTTTTGAACTCTTGTAATGATTTTCAATTCTGAATGGAATTCTAACATATTAGTTATTGTAAATTCTCTATTGTAAATAAAGAAGTCTTTATTTTTTTTTTTTTTTTTTGAGAGAGGAAAGAAGATTGAATCACTCTGGCTTCATTAGAGTGTGTAAATTATTATGTTTCCAGTGACTTCAGCAGATTTTTATCAATGCATGGTAAAAAAACTGCAGTTAGAACAACAGTCTGGGATGCTTGGCGGATCAATTAATAGATCCAGTAATGAATTGTCCAGTTTAGAAAGTTACATACATTTAGTTGTGTACATGATTTGTCTGAGAGGTATACTGTTCTGCTGTGGAAGCTCAATACCATTCACTTAATTTCTTACACCACTACTTACACATTTTTGTAGTAGAAATGTTGCTGGTAGAGGAACTTTTTCCTTGAGGTGTTCTGCTCCTTGTATATGACACTTATTCCAAGATATTAGAATAGTTCTTGCTTGTTACTCCGGCTTCTTATTTTTCAAGATTTTCTTACTTTTTTCTCACAGTTGGAAAAAGTTGAGCTGCTGAATAGAATTCCTCTTGTCCCACCCGTGAGTCCTAGATTAGGTGAGATGCAAAATATTTCTTTGAGGATTACTCCAGATATTGCAAATGGAGAAATAGGCTTTACTAGCAATCTTCCAATTATTCTTTCTGAACCAGAAGAAATGCCTGCTACAGTGGTAAGTAAACATTTTTATATTGTCCTTTAGTATGGAAAAACTTATTTGGGAGAAAGCAGAGTTTGCTATATCCACTGTAACATTTGTAAATTAATGTGAGAAAAATCCTTCAAGCTTGATCTTATCTCAAATATTCTCCTGCTTTAAAAAACCAAACAGGCAAAAAATTGCTAGAAAGATTAATGTGTTTGTCATCTGAACTTTGCTATCTGTGTAAGAATCAGTTACATCTTTGTGCTCACATAGGGAAAAAGATGCTGCAGTTTAATTTCATTCACCAGAAAGAAAGTGCAAAGACACTATGTAGAGTAGGACTGATTTGCTCCCTAATTTCATGAAAGTGTTTGTGTATTTTATATTTGAGTTACATGTGATTATGTAGTTTGGCTTGCTGGGTCTGTTTTCTAATAAAGATGCTTTTTTGTGTTTCTCAATACCCAAAGAATTTTCAAAAGCATTGTCATCCCTCTGAATGCTGTAGCCACAGGTGGAGAAACTCTCTATAAAATATTTCTTCTGATGTTTTCCCTTTTCCCCCCTTGTTGTCCTAATTGAGGTCTTCCTTCAAATCCTGAATCAGAGAACTGCTTTTCATTCTCAGAATAAAACTGCTGATTTAAAACCTAGGTTGTCTTGATGAGGTGGACATTGGTTAAATCCATCACAGAAGGGTTTCTGTGTTTATGAGTACTAAGTGATTTCTTATGTTAATGGTCTGCCACCTCCACTAAGTGTATATAAACATATATGTCCAAATATATAACGGAGAGATGATTAAAAAGAAAAGATTCATTATATATCTTCATGAATCTTTGATTTCAGATCTTATACATAGGTATGAATAAAAAACCCAAGGTGAGTATTTTGAGGCTCATATTCAAACAGTAATTTGCAAAGGGTTAATTGTTTTTGCATCTAGTTTTGCAAGTCACAGCAGACTCACATGCTTTACAGGTTTCCATTGCATTGCACCGAGATGGGACTGATGGTCAAGCAACTGTGTTTTGGAGTTTGAGACCCTTTGGTCCTAATCACAAGTCAGTAACACAGGATGATATAAGTCCTTTTAATGGCTCTGTTGTTTTCTTATCTGGACAAAGTGATACTGCAATCAACATTACTATTAAAGCTGATGATATACCTGAAATGAATGAAACCGTGTTATTAACTTTGGACAGGTATTGTACCCTAATCTTTATTCCTATTGCTATATTCAATCTATATATAAAGAATTGGCGCAATACTACTTATGAGGTGTTGCCTCGTTGTATTGATAAATAAATGGAGGAATATTGGGCCCTTGATTCAGACTGTGTATGAAATCTTCTTTGACTTATGATCAACGTAAGAAACCATATTGTGCTTATTATTTAATGACTTAGGTTTGTTTGTATTTTGATTAAAATAATGTATGTTACTAAAAAAGTTCATTTGACTTTGATCTTTAGTTATAGCTCTTGATTATAACAATTGTTTTCAGAAAAAATAATGTTTAGTGAGATAATGGGGAAAGCTATAATGAATAGTAACGAAAGCAATACATAACAATGTTTTTCTCAGAAGAGGTTTATAGCCAGGATGTTGTTGCAGAATTAGATACTGCTGGCTTCCAAAACAGGCCAGTGTGACTACTACCACATGCCTGAGCTACAAAGGGAACAATGACGTTTCTGAAGCATTGTGTTGTGGTCTCCCTTCTATGTGACATCAGGGCTGCAGGATAATTAAGGCTGTAAGAGACCTCAGAAAATATTATCTTCATGAGAACACTACTCAGAATACTTGAATTATTTCGTATCCAGGAGCCTTCCATTTTACTAGCAGAAGAATCTTGGCTATTTCTTCAGTCCTGCTTCCAAAAATTCAGATGTATCTATAGTTTAGAAATACTATCACTTCTGTTAATAACTCCTAATAATCTGAGGTATATTTTTCCATTTTATTTTTCTGGAAACATGCTAAGAGAGATCTGCAATGTCTGCATTGAACATCTATCATGTCCTTACCTTATGCAGAAGTATCCTTGCTGTACATAGGAAGGGCAGAATAACTCATGGGAACTTTTAACACCATGTATTTGTGTAGATTACCTACTAGCAAAGCAGAAAGCAACTCCTTAAGCTGCTGCTGATCTTGTTTTTTGAGCATTATTCAATGGTTCAACACAGGAAAGATGCTTTTTCAGTGCAGGGTTGGTCTGGTGAATGCATCTAGTGCACAATGAATTATTTCATTCTAATCTTGGATACTCATGTCCCTGTTGGACATGAAATGAGTACACAGAAGCTTGGTAAATTCAAAAGAGAAAAAGAGACAGTTTTATTCAAACATCTGTTATTTATAGAATTCCAAAGGGGACTGTGGATTGAAGGATGGAATTACCATCTCTCCAGCCACACTGGTGCAAAGAACAATCAATCATTTCTCTCCACCCACAGAGAAATGTGTAAACTATTCTATTTATACATGAAATTGTATGGGAACTCTGACTCTCAAATATGTTAACATTATCAGGAGGCTAAAGAAGTTTAATGAGAACTTTAAGACTTTCAAAAGAACTATAAAATAAAACACTTTTAAAAATCAGGGCAACATATTCACTGTGTTGAAAAGATGGTCCTGTTGAAGACAAAAATAAATGGAGACTATTGCAAGCAGTTCTCTATTTTTCTTCCTGTGGAGGAAACCAGTTTGCCTGAAAGTTCATTAGAGTCTGTGGCACAAACAAAGAAACTAAGATTAGAAATAATGATTGAAGTTGTGAAGAAGTTGTGTAAAGTGGCAAAAATGCTGAAGTGGAAGGATAGGTACATAAATACATAGAGGACGTGGGCAGCATAAAAGATTAAATTTTTAGTATTGGACAGCTCTGCAGTATGTTTGTCTACAGTTTTCTACCACTTACTCTGACTAGTAATCCCATGCCTTGAAAATTGTGTCTGAAGGGGAATTGAGTTGGCAGCTGAACAAATGCAACCACTGTTCTGCTTTTGCTATGTGTGGTGAGAGTAGCAGGTTCTATTGATTATGAAGAGGCTGGTAAAAATTTTACCAGCAGTAAGCAGCTTTCCCACACTTGGTCAGAGAGTGAAGTAAGGAATAGGTAGTCTGACCAGGAAAAAGCAAATAAGTAGTAGATAAAATCTGAACTTTTCTCTACACCTGTACAGTGTCCCTCAAGGCTATGAGTGAAATTTGGCAACTTTTGAGTACAAGCCAAGAATGCAATGTCTGCAAAGATCATCCTTTCAATACTAGAGATGACTCTTCAGAGCAGGGGTGAATGATACTGGCAGGGTGATGTGTGTAAGCTTTTGGTATTGCCTCCTACATAGTTTGTGTTTTCTAGATGAACAGAAGATTCCAGTTTCCAAGACTGGCAGCCAGCACCTCACAGCATGTGAATTACCATGAAAACAAAGATGCACTCTGCTGTGGATGTGGTTGCATTGCTTGATAAACTGTAGCATAAGTCAGTAGAAAGACAGAGCATGTACAGACTTGATGAATCTATAGACATATAGAAATATGTCTAAAGCATTCTATTTTTTGCAATTAGTAATAGCAAAATAATATGATAATTAATTCTAACAAGGATGTATTATATACAACTCAGTGATGTTATTAAGGCAGTTTATGTTTTAAATGAGCTTTGATTGTACCTGTAATAACAAAAGAAATCTTCCAAGTCATTAAAAATAGTATTTTCCTTCCTTGCTCTGTGGCCACCATGTGTAGGCCCTGGGTATTAAAAATAATTATGAATGCTGTCCACAAAATGGAGGCCAATGTATATCATGAAGAACATGCTTACCCAGAAGACAGATGAACTGTAAAGAAGCAAGATAATCCTGTACCTGCTGAAGCTTCTTCATATTTTCTTTCTTTAGGACTAGCTTCATTTTGGATGCATCCCCATATCTTAATAGGCCTGAATTGAAACTAAATATAAATGAAGCCAGAGGTCTATATCACTACAGACCTAAGTCTGATTTTTTTTTTTTTAACTTTTGCACAAGAAATTTGGCTATTGACTGTTGTCATGCCCCGAGTGCAGATACACAGCTATAAATTTGGCAAGTGGCACAGCTGAAGTGCCAGGGCCCTCATGGGCCCCGTGTTCTAGTGATTTCTGTGATGTGATACAGGCTGAGGTACTTAACACCTTCTTTGCCTCAGTCTTCAGTCACAGTAAGATCAATTATTCCCCTGAGCTGGTAGAAAAGATCGAAGAGCAGAACAGACCCCCTGAAATCCAAATGGAAGTAGTTAGTGATTAGCAGAGCTATTTAGGCAATGAAATAAAACTTGTGATTACAAGCCTATGGGACTGGATAGAATCCATCCTAGGATAATGAGGGAGCTGTTGTAAGAGCTCTCTAAGCTCTCTCTATCATTTATCATCAGTCATGGCTAACTGAGGAGGTCACAGACAATGGGATATTGGCCTGTGTGATGCTTGTTCACAAAGAGGGCTGGAAGGAGGTTCTGGGGAGCTACAGCCCAGTCAGCCTGACCTTGGTGCCTGGCAAGGTTATGGAACTGATCATCTTGAGTGGGGTCATACAACACCTATAGGATGGATGGCTGGGGCATCAGACCCAGCCAGCATGGGCTTAGGAGGGGCGAGTCCTGCCTGATCAATCTGAGCTCCTTTTATGATCAGCTGACATGCCTGCGGGATTGGGGCAAGGCTGTGCACGTTGTCTATCTGGACTTCAGCAAGGTTACTCTGTTCCACAGCATTTGCCTTGAAAAGCTGGCAGCCCACGGCTTGGATAGGGGATCGCTTCTGTGGGTTAAGAGCTGGCTGGATGGCCAGGCCCAGAGAGAGGTGGTGAACAGTGCTGCATCCAGTTGGCAGCCACACACTAGTGTGGTCCCCCAGGGATCAGTGTTGGGCCCAGAACAGTTTGGGCCCAGATATCTTTATTGATTGAGGGGATTTACCCTTAGTAAATTTGTGAATCACATGAAGTTATGTGGGATTGTTTATCTGCTGGAAGGTAGGAGGGCTCTACAGAGGGAACTGGACAGGTTGGGTTGAACGGTTGACACCAATGATTTGAGATTCAAAAAGACCAAGTCTCAGATTCTCCACATGGGTCTCAATAAACTCATGCTTAGCTACAGGCTGCAGAAGAGTGGCTGAAAAGTAGCCCACTTGAAGAGGACTTTTTTTGAGATATCAGATAGAAGGTTTTTTAGAGAAGTACATTTTTAAGAGTAACAATTGTACAAATTCATGGTTGCTGAATTGCAAGGCCCAAAACTGAATCCAGCACTTGAGTCAAACCTATGTTTTGCATTTACACTTTAAAAAAAAAATATTTTCCAAATTCAGTCAAGGCATTTTTGTGTTCAAGAGAATACTTAATGATAAAAAAGTTTGCAAATCATGGAAGGCCCATTTAAAGCACTTCATACTATCTATGTGCCTTAACTCAGGGCATAAGAAAAGTTGTTTAATGGAGTTTGCAGTATTTTTCTAACTAGGGGATTTCCTGTGCTTAGTGCCTATTTCAAAACTATATCTTTCTTAAGTAATTTTTTCCATGAAGAAATATATGTGAGAATTCTTAGAGAATTAAATCTTTCATTGTAAAATGCTGGCTTTTACTTCAAGGCTTTGGCCAGATCTTGTTTTGATAGGGAAAAAGTTATTTGAAACTGGTAGCAGAATGTTTATATGAATGTTACTGGACACCTATGCCTAACTTTGGTTACTTTTCAAAGTGGTAACGCCATATATTTTCTGCTGTGAATAACATAAGTTAAAATAGCCTCCGAAGTTAAATAAATTGTGGATTAAACCTGGAGAGAAGGTGTTCTCTCTGATAAGAAACACTGTGGAAATTATAATGTGGCCACTCCTCCTTGAATATTATTCTTTAAAGCTAGGTCACTAATTAAATCAGTACATATTTTGAAAAAATTAACTAGCAAACACAAATTGAGGATACAAATTGAGTAACATTCCACAGGCAGTTTGAATGCACCTTTTCTGAGATACCTGAAAGAAGAGAAACATTTTAGAGAAGTGTGTTTTTCAGAGTAACACTAATAAAAATTCACAATTGCAATTTTTGTTGCAAATTCACAGTTGCAATTCTGTTTCTCATGGGCTTTTCAAAACATTAGTTTTCTTCAGAATTATAGTTCTCTTTCAAAGTTACTAAATTCAAACACCTTAATTTTTATTTTATTTCAGTAGTATTTATTTAATAATTTTTTTGTTTTTTTAAACCCAGTCAAAAATGTTCTTTCTGTTATTTTATAGTACTATGTATTTTAAAACAGTGAGAAAACATTTTGAAGCTTTTCTTAGTTGTCTTAATTTATCTGTAGTTCTTGCTAAGTAATAATTAAGGTATTTTTAAAGAAAGAACTTATGTGATGACCAGCCTTTTCAGATGATTTTTTCCTATGGGAAGTAGGGGCAGCCTTCAGTCCCGAGAAGAAGGTAAGGTTGTTGTGGTAAGGCAGGTCACTTCAGGGATAAATGCCAAGTTTGGATGATGGTCACTGGCATCAGGTACAGCTCCGTGATTGCCAGGCAGGTCCACAGCAAAAAGAAAAATTCAAGGCTGAGCCAGGAAGTCACTTGATGGATCCTGGTCCAGGGTTGATATGAAAATTTGTACATGAGTACCCCAGAATGTAGACACGAGGGATCCTGCTGTGTTCATTGCTCATTTAATGGCAGATCCAAGCTGGAAGCCTGTACCTTGTGGCTTCTAATCTCTTTTTCATAGGCTGTTTTATCATGGAATCACAGAATAAGCAAAATTATGAGGAACTTATCAGGACCATCAAATCCAACTCCTGGGCCTGCATAGGATGCCCCTTGGTGTTGTGACTGCTACTCTGGGGAGGCTGTTCCAGTGCCCCGCCGCCATCTGTTGTTTTTGAATATTAACCAACATTTAATATATTAGAGCACTGGTAGCAATCTGGCCAGTCATGCAGGAAAACAAGGTCAGATCCAGCAATCAGTCAGTCAGTCAAGTGACCCTAGTCTTGAAAACTTGGCTGGAGAAAAATCAAAGATAATGGTGTTTTTAGCAGTGGGTGGGCTGAATCTGATTGGTTGCTTTGTAACTTCCAAGTTCTCAAGATTCTGGTCCGATTTACACTGTTCCTGTTAAAAGATATTAAGTATTGCCAGTCTTCTAAGTACTTTCAAAGTATACCTGGAGATACTCAAAGTACCTCCTCATGGTACCTTGGGACTATTTAATTTCAGCTACCCCTTGGATTTCGTTAGAGCTGCCATTGTGCACTACAACATGATATGAGATTCTGGCACTAATCCTCAGTTAACAGGCTCTTTTTGTCTGAGCTGCATTTGGATTCACACAGTCTGACTTCATGAAGATGAGAGATGATGTATTTGGCATGCCCTTTCACTTTCTGGTGATTGTGTCTTAACCACTTAAGCTTGTACATACATACCAAAAACCCACTTGATCTAATGGTACATTTCTATTCTCTGCTGTGAAATACATTACCAACAGCTTGGTGATATAATTGAATTTTAGCATTAAGAGCAATATAATGAAAATTTAGTATAAATTTTAGCTCTGGATTTTTCACCTTGACTTTTTAAATGCTATTAATGCTTGATGATTTTGGAAAACTTGCATACATTTATGAAGGAAAAGAGAATGTCTTCATATATAGTATTTAAAATGTAGCCTCATTTGAAATAACTAAGAAATTTCTATTAAATCAGATTTCCTGTTTGAAAGAATAAGGCTGCAAATATGTTTGCTTTATTACTTCAGACTTTTGAATGAACTCTTATGTCTATTGAATTCTGAAGCTGAATTATTTTTGAATTTAAAACTTCACTTTGTAAATGCATTGTTTATCTGTTTATACAATGTTAATGGTAGATCCATGTTTACTATTAACTCTATTTTTATTTTGGGTTTAGATGATAATCTATACATACTTTCATGAAATTACATACTTATTCTTGCCAAATAATGTCCTTTCATTTGAATTGATGTGATAGTTTTGTCATATGTGCTTATTTTCCTGTTTCTATTTTTTCCTTGTTTTTTTGGGGGGAGCTTGGTGGTCGTCTTCTTTTCTTTTTTTTTTGTTGGTATTTTACTCTGATAATCTGATTAATCTAAAAATCTGTCAGAAATAAAGTTTGATGTGATTTTTTGCTAGAATAGTCTTTGATATGTATGTGTTACAACTCCCAATGTATTTATCTGTTTTTATCACTACTGTGTCAGATTAATGAAATAACACATAATGGAGGCATGTTGATTGTGTTTCGTTTTTTTTTTCTTTTTTTTTCGTGATTTTTTTTTTTTTTTTGCTGGTGCAGTTCTGAGCAGACACAGAAGTTGGCAGTGAAAGGACTCCTGGAGGAGGGCTGGGTAGGGCATACCATGAATGGGCCTTGATATCCTGAATTGGTCATGGGGTCATTTCTCACCAGTAAGGATTGTCCACTTGCTAGCATTTGTCAAGAGGAAAATGCCAAGGAAGGAGGTTCCCATAAAAGGAACATGATTGTTTGGAAAGGGAAAAGAAAACTTTCTGGTGCTCTTGTTTTTATTATTGTCTAAAACTGGTACTATTGAAATTCCAGAAACTAGCACTTTCATTCATTCCCCTACCCCTTTTCTTTCCCTCTATTCTTTTTTCCTTCTTCCTTTCTCTGTTAACAGGGTAGAGACAGAAAGGTTTGTCGTGTACTTTGGGTAAGTGCAGTGAACTGTGGTTTGTCTTCAATGAATCAATGCTTTGTTTTACGAGTGGCTAGTTTGAACAGAATCTGTCAATAACTTATTTTCCTCTCAGGAATCATGTCTTCTGCAACTCTTTGGACAATGCTTGGTTTCCCTTTGGTTTTTAATTTGATGGCATGGGTTTCTGGCTTGAAGCTTTATTTAGGATTTGTGAATGATGAAAGTTACTAATGCATGACTCAGTGTTTAATACCTGCACTTGATGGCAATATGGATCCATTGTCTTAGACTGCCAGAAATACAATTAGTCCCACCTAAATGCCTGAGTGACTAAAACCGTAGAGAAGTTTTCGGTTGAGCAGTTATCTTTTTTTTGAATGACCTCCGTTTAGTTTATGTTAACACAAGTTTTTATGTCTGCTGGCGGCTTATTTTTAAAATATGCAATAAACATGACATATTTAAAATGCATATTTAAAATATATATTTCCTGTTTGTTCATTGAAATTTTCTTCCAGAAAACATGGAAGATGAATCTGAATTCATAAACCAGCATTTAATAAGTTATATCAAAGTCATCTGTCTGAAGGTGCATTCTTTATGCATTTTTCAGCAATAGTTTTTCTTGCATTTTTAATGGAATGTATTTAAAATAATGTAATTGAAAGTTTATATCTGAGGAAATGAATGCAAGAAATACAAGCTGTCTTTGTTTTGGATCAGTCCTTATGTTTTGATCCAAATATAAAGTAATGCTAAATGTGATTTTAAATTTTTAGTATACAATTCTGTTTCTTTTTCTTTGTGTTGTGTGCATGTGTGACTAAAAAGCCTCAGAACTATAAGTTGTAAAAAATAATCAAAAAGCAAAGGTATCTCAGGAATGAAGGCTGGATTTTCTGCAAGTGAATGGAAAACTCTGATGTATCTTTCCTAATTTATTATATTCTTTTTAGGTAATACTTTTCATAATTAATTCATAAAATTAATCAGGATTCTGATGTCCTTCACATAGATATTTAGTGTTTAGTTACTAAAAGAACCATCACTCAAAAAACCATCACTCTTTTTCCTTTCCCAGGGTCAGTGTGGAAAATCATATACTGAAATATGGGTTTACTACCTGTGAAATCACTATTTTGGAAAATGATGATCCTGGAGGAGTGTTTGAATTTTCTCCTTCTTCCAGAGGTCCCTACAGTATCAAGGTAGCTGTCTGAATAACTTTTCTTAATCGCTATGGAAAAGTAAATCTTAGCAAAGTGCAAGTAAATCGTTTGATTTCCTTTTTTACAGGAGGGAGATTCTGTAGAGCTGCAGATTGTCCGCAGCAGAGGGACCCTTGTTAGGCAGTTTCTACGATACACTGTAGAACCAAGGGACAATAATGAGTTTTATGGAAGCACAGGAATTCTGGAATTTAAACCTGGTGAAAGAGAGATCATAATTACTCTTTTAACAAGGATGGATGGGATTCCAGAGGTAGAAATGAAAATTTTCCTTTCTTCAAATTGTGTTCACATAATAACATTTTGCCACTTATTAAAATACAGGAAAATATATGGTAGCAGAATGAGTATGTAATGCTTTTCTAGGGAATGTATTCCCAGTCTTCAAACCAGGGATGCCTGGATAATAGAAGGTATGTTTTACTTTAGTAGGCCTCAGTGGATTTTTATTTTTTGTAAATTGAAACTTAACTTATCTGAGCTTTTGGCATCCATGACATTCTATACTATGGAATACTACTGTTTAATTGAGGGCTGTACAATCAATTGCTTTCTTTTTGTCCCTTTTTTGGTAAATACCTGCTAACTGAACTCAGTGCTCGCCAGGCTAAACTACTATTTGCTGTATAGATGCAAAGATGCAATACTTGTTTTAGTGTTCCATGGTGCATCTCCTGTGAGTGTTTTTTCAAGACATATTTGAAATACAAAGTCGCATTATATTATTAATGCATGCTGACAAATTCTTTTTAAATTAGCTTAATGTCAGGGATGTAAAAATCTTTACTTCCATTGTTACAGACGGCAAAGATGTACAAAATCATTGTGCATGTAGAAAATGTGTGTAATTTTTTTTGGTTGAAATTGTCTCTTTTTGCTGTTGAAATTGCCATCTCTTTCTTTTGTTGAAATTGTCTCTTTCTGCTAAATAAATCTTTTTACTCTGACTGAGTTTTCCTCTTCCAGCTGGATGAGGCATATGCTGTTGTGCTCAGTGGCTACAGTGAAATGTCAGGCAAGCTGGGGAATGCCACAAGGGTAAATATAACCATTTTGAAGAACGATGATCCACATGGTGTGATTCAGTTTCTACCTGATGAACGATCAGTAACAATAAAGGAAAGTAAAGGAGAAATCATCTACACTGGTAATTCTTTTTATTAGAGTAACTGCTTTCTCTGCTCTCTGCTCCTGTAAGGCTATTTTTCCCTATTTCACCTTCGTGGGACAATGCCTGACTCCGGAGGGGAGTACGGTATGATGAGCAGTGGAGATTAGTGCAGAGGAGGATGGGCCTAGAAGTCCATTAGGGATCAATCCAGTTAAAATATAGCTAGAGAATATTATAGGAGGGACAGAGAATTTATGTACTTGCAAGGTACAGCCTGGTGATAGCAGCTCTGCTTGGCGAGCATGAGGTGCTGTGTGGGAGAAGAATGAGCTAAATTTTCATATATGTAACTTCAATTTACTATCTCTAGTTGACACACGTCTTAACTGCTGTAATGGGCTATTATTATGTGACTTTTTGTGTACGGCACTCGCATATTAGTTTTGCACGAAGTGGATTTATTTATTGTTTCCATTTTCTTTCTTTCAGCTTTGTTGACCTTTTTCATTTTGAGTTGTGCTTTTCTGGAAATGAACACTGACTGTACATGTTTACATTTTGTAGCCTCTTACAGACTTGTAAGAAACCAAGGAAACTATGGCAATGTTAGTGTGTCCTGGATTGTTGACCCAGTATGTACCAATGACATCTATCCAGAAGAAGGGACTATATTCTTTGATAATCTGGAGTTTTCAAAAAATATCACAATTTACTCTCTACCAGATGAGGTAATAATATTTGCAGTATTTTTGTGTAAATATGTGGAGTAAAGAGGAAGTGCTAAAACATTGAAATTTAAGAAGCAGCTCTGTTTTTTAATAATAATTTTTTGAGAAAATAATTTTTTTTTTGAGAAAAGTCAAAATACGCGGATAAAAGTGAATTTACTTAAGCAAGTCATAAGAAACTTTGGGACATTGTGCATATCTGTAAACAAAAATGTCAGAATCTCTCAGAGTCATGTGGTTAAATTATAATAATAAGTAAACCACTTGTTTTTATAGCAAGAATCCTAATCTTATCTTTTTAATGATGATATATTGGAAGTAAGATAAGAAAGAATGTGAATACTTAGTAATAAAGGAATCAATAAATAAATAAATATAGCTGTAAAAATAAATTACATCAGCATCAGGAAACTGAAAGATAACTTTTGGATCATCTGTGTAATAGTAAAAATAAGGGGATTTATTTACAAAGATTTTTGACTGATGTTTATTTTTGTGTGAGTGTATGAACTGTCAGTTTTTTTCTCTCTTAACACACTTATGAATCAAGAAATAAATAACAACATCCAAGAGCCCTGTTTTGTTAACCTCCTCAGCTGTTCATTTTAATTTCTTCATTGTTTCATATGCAATAAATTAATTTCTTAATACTTTGTCATTCAGATACCTGAAGAAATGGAAGTATTCATAATCAGATTATTCAATGCTACTGGTGGAGCAAGATTGGGCAATATTACCAGTGCGTTTTTACAAATTACAAGGAATGATGATCCCATTTATTTTGCAGGTTAGATATTATGTGTTTTAAATTCAGAATTCATATTCTACCCCATACAGATTTTATTCAAATGGCAGGTTATTAAAAAATCTTAATCCTACTGGAGCTGGTGTTATAAGACATCCTTTTTTTGTTTTTGTTGTATTGCATTTTCCTTTTTTTTTTTTTAACTTAAGAATTTTCTCTCATTTTATGTCATTATTCTTGTGGATGGCTCTTGGATTGGTTAGATGGCTAAGGACAATATTCATTTCTACCTGCAAGTATTTCTCATCCTGAACTTTCTCTTTCCCTGAGGTGAAGAATCCTCTTACAGGGGATTAGAAGAGCAAGCTGCATGCAGGAAGCTAAAGCTTAAACTTGAATTTGTTATTTGTGTGTTTTCAGAACCTCTTACAGTGCGCATTACAGAAGGGAGTACTGCAAACTTTTCAGTCCTTAGGAATGGATCTGCTGATACTGTTGTTGCTGTTCAGTATATTACTGTTAATGGAGATGCAACAGCTGAAGAGGGAGACTTTGTTCCCAGTGAAAAGGAGAGTTTAATTCTGTTTGATATCGGAGAAAGAGAGCAGACCTTATCTGTGTCTGTTAATGACGATGATATCCCTGAAACTGATGAAGTATTTTATATCTTCCTTTTGAATTCAACAGGTAAAAGCAATGATTTTATGTATATTTAGTAATCCTTCTCTTTTTTCTCTATTTTTTACCACCTTGTTCTTATCATAAAGCAATGTATAAATGCCAGGCTATATATTAATAAGATTTGCATCAACATTTCTATAAAATTTCTGTACAGTGTGATTGGATTTTGGTCTTGAATTGCTTAATTGGAAACAAAAATTAATATATAGCTGAAACTGTCCTGCAAAAATCACTTGAGCTGAAATCTCTTTCCAAATGCTCCCAATTAGATGGGGTTTTGATTCAATAAGAAAATGCAGGTTAAATAAAAGAAATAGGTAATTTTTCTCAATTATCTGACTATAATGTAGTTTGTGTGTTTCCCAAAGCCAGCTAGAATTCACTCTGATACTCAGCTCTCTTAGAGAACACTAGGTTCATGGAAGTTACTGGACAAAGCCATACTTCTCCCTTCTTGAATTTTCTCTTTAGTGCCTCTTTCTACTTTACTAACTTTGTTCAGGATCTGCTGGTATCTTCTTTTACCATTCTATTGGAAACATGAGATGGCTTTCCTTCTTTCACACATTCCTGCCAGAATGGGCAAAGTACAGAATATTTCTAGATGAATTCCTAAAAGGGGGAAAAAATGCAATTAATATTTTTCTTTTTATGATCTGTTGAATATATTGGCCTTGATTGTTACATACCTTTTGAAAATTATGTTGGACTGTTGTACCTCTGAAAAAATACAAATAGAGTTATTTGATGTTAAAACCATAAACGGGTTGTTAGCTTTGGAATAAAAACAAGTCTAATGCTTTTGAAAAGGGTGAAAACTAGGGTGGGGATAGAAACATAATGTACCTTTGTGGACATAAAAAGGTGTTGAAATGTCCTTACTCTGCTAATATACACAAAGAAATCCTATTTATTTCCACCTTACTTCGCAGGTATTTTGTATTTTTTTCTTTTCAGATAGGCTGTGATATGGGTATGACTAATCTCTTGGAGGTTGTTATTGCCTTGTATTTAGTTAAAGTGCAATATTTCTACTGTAGGTCTAAAGGAGAGAGGGGATCTCTGAATACATGTCTTTTTCTTCTGACTTGAACAATTGATCAAACGTGAAGTACTGCCTCTTATACAATCCTTTCTTTTTAAGATTGCATCATCTCTGGTCATGTCACATGTTTTTCTTCAAATTTGCATTCTTGATACTTGCTTTAGATGCTATTTACATTTTTTACACTGATTTGTCTGTTACTGAATATCTCAAATATTAGTTTGCACTGACTGTTTTATCACTGCTTGTTTCTTTCTTTGCATGAAAACTATTGATGTGAGAAGAAAAAATACATTCAATTTCAGAGTTAGCTCCATTTCTGATTCCAGTTTGATAAAATTAATCACCCTCTTTTTAGGGGATACTGTTATCTTTAATGGTGGAGTGGCTACAGTTATTATTGAAGCAAATGATGATCCTAATGGAATTTTCTCCTTAGAACCTATAGAGAAGCTAGTGGAAGAAGGAAAAAGTAATTTTTTTTTGTAAGTAACTTTTAAATAAGATTGTTGCCCCTTTTTTGAATACATGTATGTATATCTTGATATGTGTGTTATTTTATGGATAGTACTTTGATTTAACCCTATTTTTTGCATTGCTAAAATTTTTTAGAAAAATAGCTCTGCCAAATTTTGGATTAAATTACTTACAAACATATTGGGGATCAACAAGACATCAAATATCAACTCTTATATTATCAAGTAGACTGTTCATATTAAAATGTGTATAAAATTCTGGTTAAAATATAAAAAAGTAAGATTGCCGCACAGGGTGCTTTTTTGGATCTTAACACAAATAAGATTACAGCATAGGGGTCTTTGTTATATTTTCATGAGAGTGTAGATTCAGAAGGACCAAGATGAATGAGCAGAATATAACCTGGATAATAAAGAAGTAAAAAAATATTTTAAAAATACAGCTAAATACATCTATGTGGTCATTAATTTCTTTTTGCGCCCCACTTTGAAATCTTACCCTGCAAACAACCTATTTTACTGTATTCTTTCTGTTAGTTTGTTTTTCTTCTATTTGTAAATTGCAGATAGGAACCATACTCAAAGTCCAAATAATCTTTTCTTCTAGGATGAATATATTTTTCCCTATTCTGACCTGTAACTGCTGGGATGTATTCAGGAAAGGGAAGGGTTAAGAAATTAAGTTTCATGTCATCTGACTTTTTTATGTTCCTAAAGTCAGAATGTGGCTATAAATGGACAAAAATACTGATTTTCAATGAGAAAATTTTAGACAGAGTATAAAGAAACATGGGTTCACAATAAATGTGACAGTGTGAACAGTTAAAGAAGAGGCTTTTAAGCAATTGTTTAATTATCTTTTATATATTTTTAGTTGATTTGATTTTAAGTCCTGGATAGATGCCTATGACTGTGAGTTAGATCTTTATGCTTGTGTTGCACATCTAAAAGTCAAAATCTTTGTTAAAAGAGTACATTAAATATATATATTTTGTGGTTGGTTTTATGTTGCTCTTTGGGGATTTTTTGGTCCTTAATAATTTTTTTGTTTCAAATTGATGGTGTGAAGAGTGATTATTTGAACTAAACACATTTGTATACAAGCACTTTATGGAAGCATATGATTCCAAGGTCACCAACATCTTACCTTGCTTAATTCTTATTATAAAATATATTTACTAGGAAACTCTCTTCTATACCCCCAAAAGGATTTTACTTTTGTTTAGTACATAAGAGAAGGCTCAGACTAGTTTATCATCTCACCGGTGAGAACACCTAGGGCAGCACTGAGCTTTTAAGAGAGTAACTGGAGCTACTGCAACAGTGCTACAACACTGGAATAAAATGCCCTGTTTAATAACAACAAAAGGAACCTTTGGAAGCAGTAAAAACATTGTGTTTCTGTTCCTAGACTACTTTACTTAATTAATTTTTCAGACTTGTATAATAATGCATTAAACAGCTTTTTTTTTTTGCTTTTTACCACACAAACAGAATTGGTCTTTTTGTATGCAAACATATTTTGTTAAGAAAGGAGCTTCTTTATGTTCAGTTTAGTTATTCAGTTTTTATTTATAATAACTTTTTGGAAATTGGTGAAATTATGTTACCAGATAATTATGCAAACAAATAAAAGATCTTTTTGTATTTATTCAATTCTTCATATGGAATAATCAGATCTGTGAAGGACCTACTATATAACTGTAATTAAATACCAATACAAAAAAGGTTAAGGCATCTTAATGGTTAAAGGATAAAATACTTATAGTTAAATACCTTCTCTTTCTTATCTAACAGTGGCCAGTTAACACAATTTTTAATGTTAATTTGCTGAACTATACATTCATTTTATATTATTAAAAAATAGAAGTGCAAGACAAACTAATGTTCATCTAAACAGTGCTGTTTTGCATGTACCTTCATGGATTACTTTCTTTCTAAGACATCTGTGGTATACCTTGGTGAAGAGTTATATTGTGAAATTGCAGGCCCTGCATGAGGATTGTTTTATTGGTCATGATTCTGGTTGTTATTTGTGGTTATTTAGAACAATGCAAATTATATTCCACAGTAAGGATGATTAGTCCATGTTTTCCATTGTTAATGGAGAATGCTGATGCACACCTACCAGGACATTGACTCTTTCTGTATCTCTGAACAGGATTTTGAGACACAGAGGACACTTTGGGAATGTCTCATTAACCTGGCAGCTGTTTCATAATGGCTCTACACTGAAGCCAGGAGAAGAGTTCTATGAAACTTATGGGACTGTGAACTTCATGGATGGTGAAGGCTCAAAGCAGATAGTGCTCCATGCTGTTTCAGATAAAATTCCTGAATTCAATGAATTTTACATTTTAAAATTGGTGAATGTTTCAGGTACTGTCTTCCATATAACCATTCCCTTCTTATCTGGTAGATAACAATTATATTTAATCAATCAAAAAGTAATAAACCTACAAAGAGCTTTGCCTTGATACCTATGTCATCCGATATTTTTCCGGTGACATTTTAGGTTTTTTCTTTAATTTAGATATATGAACACAGTTTTGGAATCTGGCCTTTAAAAAAGATACCTTTTAGTGATTTCAGGGATGTAGAGACTTCTGTAGAGCTGACAAAATGAAGGTATAAAATACCATAATAGAGATTGGCTGGTTTGTTTCCTTTTTTTCCTAGAAATTTCTCTAAAATACAAATAGTTACCACTTCATAACACTTAAATTACAACTGCTACAGGCCTGCTACTGAGTAGAGTTCCAAATCTTCTGGACTCCTTCCACCTCAGTACTATTTATGGTCTTGTGTGCCGAGATACAACTGAAAATATGTTGACATTTCTGTAAGTGAAATCCATATGCATGTATAGAAGATTTCCTGCTTAGTGGTGCATGGAGGCTCTAAAGTCACACCACGGTCTTCTTATTGTGAAGAAGTAGGTGACCAATGGCAGGACTTAGGAGCTCTTTTAACACACAACTGGTTACTGATTTTGCAGGGCAATCTCTGCTTAGTTGGAGGCAGTGAACCAAATGTTACCATTTAATGTTTGTGTAAATCTTGGAGTACAATGAGAAATGAATTTGACCCCATGTTTTTCAAATGAAACAAAAGCAACTTATCTCATTACTAGTTCAGGAAATCTGAGCTAGTCTTGTTTTAACTGAAAAGCGGTTATATTCTGCATTTAAAAATAACATTGCTTATTTTCTATGAAAATGTTCTCTATAGTATTTTAAAACCAATACAGTTAATTTATGTTAAGCTTAAATTTGGAGAAATTTTTAAGAGCTCAGAGACCCTTTAAAGAAGATTTAGGCCTATTTAAAAAGGTATTTTGTTTAAACATTTCAAAATACTTAGTAACTTTTTTCAGACCAGTAACTTTTACTCTTAACTTCCGTTATATAGGTGGGTCTCCCGGTCCTGGCGGGCAGTTGTCTGAAACAAGCCTTGCTGTAACTGTGATGATCCCTTTCAATGATGACCCTTTTGGAGTCTTCGTTCTAGATCCAGAGAGTCAGGACAGAGAGATAGTAGAAGATGTTCTTTCTGAAGATGATCTTTCCTATATTACAGACTTCACCGTCTGGAGACATCAAGGCACTTTTGGTGCTGTCCGTTTAGGTTGGGAAATACTGTCCAGTACGTTTCAAGGTGGATTACCGTCAATGGTAGACCTCTTGTTGCTGGGATCATTTCCAAGTTCAGTGCAATCTCAGCCACACATGAGACGCCATCACAGTGGAACAGATGCTTTGTATTTCAGTGGAAAAGAGGATGCATTTGGAATTATTGGTCCGGAATACCCATACGAGGGAAATACTGCAGTAACTAATTTTACATTTTCAGCATGGTTAATTCCTAATGTTAATACTGATGGCTATATAGTTGAAAAGGATGATGGTAATGGGACCTTATATTATGGTGTAAAAATCCAGACAAATGATTCTCATATTTCTGTAGTGCTTCATTATACAGCATTAGGGTCCTATATGACATACACAGCCAAAGCAGCAGTCCTGAAATATCTGGATGAAAGTACTTGGGTTCACATTCTGATTACTCTGGATGAAAGTATAATTGAATTTTATGTGGATGGAATTCCAGTTCTAGGAGGAATTAAGAGCCTTAAAGGAGAAGCAATTGCTGATGGTGAGTCAATTGGTTGTGTTATTCTTCTTCATATGTGAAGTTTTGAAAAATATGGAAGAGTCTAGCTCCTTGAAAGATATATGCAAGTTTCTGAAATTATTATATCTGATTAGTTAGTTAAAAGCAATTCACAGAAAATTCTAGGGATTTTCAAAAACCATATAAATGGAAATAAGAGCTGGAAAATTTTCAAAAAGCATCAGAATTGTACGGGAGCTTGAATTTCAATAATTTGAAAATAATAATAATTATATTTCTATTTGTATGCTTATAGATATATAACTGTACCTATAGATATATCTATTTATAATTAAGATTTTGATTAGATTTGCAGTACTGTGACTAAGAAATAATATTTTCTCTTGATTTCTGAAACAAAATACAATAATGTTTTTGAGTCCAGTTGTGCATTATATTACAGCTAAACCACTACTTTGTAAGCAATAGAATTTTTAGGGTTTAGATTTACTTAAGCATATATTTACATGGTATATGAAAAATTTGCCCATATGTTTAATGATGTTCCAAATAACATTAGCATATGTACTTCAGTTCCTCTGACTTGATATTTCCAGAAGTGTCTTAGTCATACGTAACCATTATGGACTTTTACACTCAACTAGCATAGCAGTGAGCATCACAAGAATCCCTTTACAAAGTCAGGTATTATATCGTGGGAATATTTTACTCTTTCTTTTGCATTTCCTCACCCTTCCATGTGCTTTTTTTTTTTTTTTTTAATATATATAGCAGTAATCTCCTCCTTTTCCTTTATTTCTCTTCCCATCAGTTTCACAGGTTTTCTTTCATGGGGGTAGGCAGTGTATCATTATGAAAGTCTTGAGTACAGGCTCCTCTCTAATCAAAGAAGGAAAATTTAAAAACATGCAGTGATGTTAAATGAATATAATATCTACATGCATATATGTGCACGAACATAAAGCTCTGTCTGGAGATACTTCAAGTATAAGCTCAGGATTTAATCTCTCATCTTTTAATGTTGGATACTATAGAGGGTACTGTAGCCTGGATTTTGTCACCATGCTCTGCCTTGTGTCTTGGAACCATTCGCAGTGGTTACTTGTTTCTAGAAGTGACACTAAGTGTGACATTTCCTTCCAAAATCATAAAACAGCTGAAGAGATATGTTCTCTATGTTTTAGAGTGATAGGAGTGAGTATGAGCTACCAGCTTAGTACATTTGTGAAAAAGGGAACTGTCATCCTCTGATTTGCTAAGTAGAATAATTTTTCAGAGCGAAAGAAATGATAAAACAGTTTTAAAAAGTGCTTGGAACTGGGTCTCCATTTCTTAAGCCACTCTTCCAGTGCATAAGGGCACAAGCATGTCCTGTGTAGCTAATACTCTGATAATCAGAATGAATTCTCAGTCCTAGCAGAGGACACATTAAATATACAAATATACAAAATGTGTAAAACAAGTGAAAAAACAAAATTGGCATGGGCTGCAGGTGGCTCTCAATTTTTTTAATGGAAAGAGAGAAGTTTCCAATATTCATTAAGATAAAGGATGGTGAAAATGTGCAGATAGAATTAGTAGGTTGAAAAACATGAACCATCTAGGAAGGAATTATTTGACCTGCAATGATCTACCTGTAACACTGAGATGAGGATTCAGGAGCCTCCCAGTCTCCTTTTCAAGATCGATATGATTACTAACCCAGGGACGCTAAACAAGTTATCACAGATTTTTTTAATAATTACATATATTAGTTATTTTGAAAAATGCTCCAATAACATAAGAAAAATTTTAACTTTCTTCTCAGGTCCAGGAATAGTGAGAATTGGAGCAGGAATCAATGGCAGCAGCAGGTACACAGGTTTAATGCAGGATGTAAGACTTTATGAGAGAAAACTGACAGAAGCAGAGATCTATGAACTCCATGCAAGTCCTGCAAAGAGTGACGTACACCCTGTCTCTGGGTATTTGGAGTATCATCAAGGAGAAACAAATAAATCCTTCATTGTTTCTGCAAAGGATGACAAAGAGGAAGAAGGAGAGGAGTTATTCATCCTAAAGCTCATTTCTGTGTGTGGTGGAGCTCGAATTTCAGAAGAAAACACAACAGCAAGATTAAGAATACAGAAAAGTGATAATGCTAATGGTTTATTTGGCTTCACTGGAGCATGTATTCCTGAGGTAAGATGCTCATAAGGAAAACTACGGGAAAATTGTAGACACAATCAAACTAATGGCAAGGCTAACTAACCTTTGAAGGGCCTTGATTCTACATTTTTAATTTTTATAGTCAAAGTTTTCTAGAATTTGGAATTGTGTAAATTCCATTTATACAGGCTCAGTCACTCTAGTATTGCCAATATTACTTTTTTTAAAATTCCCACAAATTATTTTTATTAGGAAAATTTATTTTATTACATTAACTGAACACTAAGACTTAAAATTTCCTAGAATGGTTTTTTTCCTCTACTTCTGTAACTTCTGAGGCTGTAACCTGATGTTGTCTTGGAGAGAGTTCATTTTCTTCTCAATATCTGGTACAGTTCTGTGTTTTGGATTCAAGATGAGAATAATGTTGATATCACAAGGGTGGTTTGGTGGTTGCTAAGTACAACTTCACGCGAGTCAAAGACTTTACTTTGTTTCATGCTCAGCTAGTGAGGAGCTTCACAAAAAGATGGGAAGGACCATGTCCAGGACACCTGACCTGAACTGGCCAAAAGAAAATTCCACATTACCGAATGTCAAGTCCAATGTATAAACTGGGCAAGTTAGCTTGAAAGCACTTGGTCATTGTTTGGAAATGGGCTGGGTATTGGTCAGGATGTGGTGAGCGATTGTGCTGTGCAGCACTTGTTTCTCTTGGGTTCTGTTCCAGTCTCTCCCTCCCTTATAATTAAATCATCATTTTATCATCATATTTGATCTGAATTCACTTAATACTGGCTGGAAGGTGCTGCTTTTAAACATTAAATTTTCGATGGCGGTGACCACCATATCTGCAGTATATAAACTTGAATCTTTTTTTGAGGGGATTGAAATAAATATAATTATTTTTTAATTTTTAATCATTATGAGGGAGACATGATACTAGTTTCTATTATTATTAGATTATTTTGGAAAAGAAATTCATAATGTATTTCAATTTGGGAGCTCTTATGACCTCTTAAGTGCATCCTTTTTTATCTGAAGTCCTTATGACGTGTTTGAAGGCAACCATCTTGCCTGACTGATGATAGTTTTTGGTTCGGTTCAGTTTGATTTCCAGGTGTGTTTCCATCTGCTACTATAATAGATTCCTTCAGTTTCCAATGCTACTGATAATTCTGTGATGCAACAGATCAGCTATCAACCATGAAAATAAATTTAAAATTTATGTGGCATGTTATTTGTTTCACCTTTATCTTATAGCATGGTTTTAATCAGTAGTTTAATTTCCTTATGTCAGTATCTGTTCATTAAGCAGTTGAAGGAACATTCAATATCTGCACTGTCCTATACAGCAGCTCTGAAATTTATCTAATGCTTAAGATAGCTTTAGTCATTCTGATAACTTTCAAATAAAATTATTTTCTACTTTAGTTTGTTGATCATAATTTTTTTAATACACTTCGCCAGTATCAATACCTGATTTGTTCCAAATGTGTGAAATTGTTGCTGCTAATGGCTTGTTCTTTGTGAAGATAGAAGTGCAAAGAGTACTGTAGAACAAAAAGTTCTTCAGTTTTCCCTGAATCGTAATAGTATAGTTTAATTTAAATGTATCTCTTTTTTTCATAGTGTTTTTAGTCAGGGAAAGGAGGAATCTTTCTTAAAAGAATTGACATTAATATAAAATAGTATAGTCTTTTGCTTTTGATATACAAATTTTAAACAGTGATTCCATTTTTGTGTCCAAAAGAAACAACAGGGTACAGTAACTGGCTGACCTCAGGGAGATGCTATAAGCTATTTCAATTTCCATTAAGATTGTTGTGACCACCATCAACATCAGTTTCAGCTTCCTATCACTCCAAAAGTGATGGAAGTAACATGACAGCAATAAAGAATTCCTGAACATTTGAATAGTATTAGAGAATTTAACCTTTTACATTTATTCCTTTGATTTACTTTGATCATAACAAATATGTCAATTTCTTGCTTTCTTCCAGGCTGCTGATGAGGGTTCCACTATATCCTGTGTCGTGGAGCGAACAAGGGGTGCCCTAGACTATGTGTATATAAATTACGTTATCTCACAGGTTGATTCCAGGGGCATTAATTACTCTGTTAGCGATTTTTCTAACAGCAGTGGCACTATCACATTCCTTCCTTGGCAGAGATCAGAGGTAAACCCTACCTTCCTATTAACTATTCATCCTGTCCTTTGCAAATGTGCTGGAAAACACCTTCTGATGATGCTTGACTGGTTTTCATACTAAAGAGTCTTTTCTTCTCCTGGCTTTTCTTACATTTTGCAGGGGTTTTTCCATCTTTGACATCTAATGAGTGATAGGATAGACTATATATATATATAGGATAGACCTATATATCTGTGTGCATCTCACTTCAGGCATTTCTGTGCATGCATGAAAGCTTAAATGCAAATAATTGCACATAAAATACGTTTACATATATGTTTATGTTAAATCTATGTATATCTATACATATACTTCAAGTATAGATAGTCCTGGCCTTGAATAATGGATCCAGTGACTTCTGAAATTGGAATATGATCAGGTTTTGATCTGAGTTGTGGAGATCAGTTTTATCTCCACAACAATGAAATAGACAGCAGTCAACTTTACTGCTGTAATCAAATGTCCTGCATCTGTTAGCCAATTCTGTCTCTTTTCATTTATCTATTTCTGTGAATTTGACCCAAGTCCACAGCATGGGAATTTCATGTTTGTTTGAAAAAGAGGTCTGGGACCACAATACTGTAGGAAGTTCATAAATGTTTTCTATTAGTGTTTGTTAAATAGAAAGGGTGGATCGATAGTAGAAAATACAAACTGACTTTAATTTTGCTTTTGTTATTCAGTTGAAGTCAGTAGGGACTCAGTGAAAACTACTGGCATAATTTGAAAAAGATCCCAGGGACTTAGAACTGTGGATTCAGTCCCGGTTAAACAATGTAAATGATTACAGCTTGGCAAAAACTTGTGATTTTTGGAAAACAGTATGCTCCTGGCAGTTTATTGAGCTTTAATTCTCTACTGAAATGTATTACTGCATTACATCCTGTCATTTAAAGTTAAATTTGCCAAGTTTTTCCAGTCTGGCAGTGCAGATGAGGCCTGACTTACTTTATAAAGTGGTGGAAAAGACCTGGTGAACCCTCTTGCTCCATTTCTATGTGGTTCAATATGCAGTCTACATGCAGAGGACCTAATGGTCATGGCCCTAAGAAACAGACTGGGAGCAGTTGCTCATCAGGTGAAAAATCTTAAGAGAATTTCCACTGACATTTTTAAACTACTTATTCCCATTGCTCTACATCAGCTACCTAAAATTTTTTTCCTATATATTTGTCAAATCTTATCACAATATATAGGAAGTTGAAATAGTCTGAGATAAATATTATAGCCTATGCACAGTAGATTATTTTACATGGTAGTATGATCTGTAACCTCAAGTGTCAGGTAGGATTAAAGCTCACTTCATTTGCTCTCTAAATTAGATTAATTGCTGTAAAGTCTCTCACAGCTTCGTAAAGATGTTTTTGCAATTGGTATTCTAAGCTTATTATTATAAGGTTAAATTATGTGGAGGGCAATAATGTTCTCTGCATTTCGTTCTGAACTCACTGCAACTACAGCTGATTGAGTAAAAACTTAATTGTTTAAAAGGGTAATAAAACTCTTAAGGAATGTATGTTGCATACTTTGATTTCTCCCTGATTTGGTCCTTCTCTAGGTCTTAAATTTGCATGTTATTGATGATGACATTCCGGAGTTAAATGAATATTTCCGTGTGACATTAGTCTCTGCAGTGTCTGGAGATGGAAAACTAGGTTCGACTCCTACCAGTGGAGCAAGTATAGATCCAGAAAAGGAAACTACTGATATCAGCATTAAAGCCAGTGACCACCCATATGGTAACAATGTTGATGATTGTTGATCTTATTGCAGATTCATATATACTTCTAGCTTAAGAGGTAAAAAATTTACCTAGCCTAGATAGATGAGGAAGCAATTACACTTTATCTAACTTGAGATTAATTCATAATTTTAATACAAGAATAAAAGTCAAATTACTGACTTTTGAGAATACTACAAAAAAGGAATTAAAGCTGCCTGGACCAAACATGGGATCATCCCCATTTGCAAGAAAACCACATTGCATGTTGTTGATTTTATGGTAATTTTTGTGAAATGAGAATTTGTAACAGAGAGAGACATTTAAGCATGCCTATTATTATACCAATTAGTACCCAATATTACAACATTTGGGTTCTTTGGGAAGCATTGAATTCATTCTTGTGAAATGTTTTTTTTAAAGACTAACATGAGTATCAGTGAGAGAGAAAATGTACATAGTACAATCCTGGAAATAGCATGATTGAGTCCTAAAGGCATATTAATATGTTTAAAACTTCATAAACATTAAATATAGATATTATAAATATTTTTGTTTATTTTTTATTATTATAATTTGAATTTTTTTATGAGAAGCCATGTAAATAATAATTTTTGTCTTTCAGGTCTACTGCAGTTCTCACTGGGGCCACCTCCTCAGCCCAGTGATGAAATGATTCTGCCAGCCTCTTCTGTGCCCCATATCACCGTTAAAGAAGAAGCTGGACACATCAGATTATTGGTAGTTCGTGCACAAGGACTTCTTGGAACAGTTCTTATGGAATACAGGACAGTGCCACTTACAGCTTTCAGTCCTAAAGATTATCAGGTATGACTATTGCCAAGATGTGTAATTATTTTAGAATTTAACTAAAGCTATTTGTCCTGGAAGTAGCCATCAGTTTGAATATTTTAGATCTGCTGTGGTTCTTTTCACAGAAATAGTTTGTTTTATTATGTTGTGATAGATGCATAATAATCACTATAATCCCTATAAAATCTCTATAAAACTATAGTGGTTTCACTATGTGCATTTTGCCTCCTTTCTGTGCATCATGTTGTATTTCCTAGGAAAAACCTCTGGGTTTGATTTTGATATCCTTAAGAAAATTGTCAGTGCATCAAGAATATATATTGTCTATTGTTTCTAAGTATATCAGACTTCATATGACCATACAGGTGCAAATGCAGGTGAAGATTATATTTGTACTTACTAGGATTTGTACATCTGTACATTTGTAAATCTGTTTTCTTGTCTGACTGCTGTGTGCAGAAAAATGTAGATAAATGAAGATGCTCATAATTCAGTGAATTTAGACTGCTATTACTTATAACAAAGACTCAGCAGATTTTTAAAAGTTGAAGTGAAGAAAAGTATATGTTTTTATAAAGAGAAAAAGAATCGAGGTTGTATTTCTTTTTTCATTTGGATGAAAACACTAAACTTGAACAAAACTATGAAGACCTGTCATATTTCAGGCTGTTTGGGGCTCAATGGAATTTCAGCCTGGAGAAAGATACAAGTACATTACTGTTAACATCACTGACAATTCTATTCCTGAACTAGAAAAAACTTTTAAAGTGGAGCTGTTGAACCCAGAGGGAGGAGGTAAGGCACATATATCAACCCAGTGGTTGTATTTTTGTGATCTTTATTCATCCCTTGAAATCTAACCTTGTGAACTATTTCCATGTTATTTCTAAAAACACATCCTCCAGAAAGCAACAATTCTTTTTAGGGAAAAACTGTCCTTCAGATGATTTCTTAATCACTGCTATAAACAATCAGATCTCAAAGAAAGTATATTGCTACCACACATTCAAAGGCAATTGCTGCTCTTTAAATTACATAATTCCATAGCTGATAGAGGGAAATAAAGTAATGTAAGAAAAAAAATCTTTTCTTTAAAGTTTTCAGTATTTAAGATTTAACAGTCAAAGGTGTGCTTTTTATCTACCACTGTAGTGAAATTGGAGAAATGGCAATAAACTGTCTCATAACCTATTTGAATGGATTATAGCATTAGAAAATTGTGGGTTTTGAGATGCCTGGGGAGTTTAGCTGAGTTGGAGAACTAGCTAGAAGCTAGTGTAAATCCTGCTGTGAGATGTTATCTTACAATAGCTGGCAAGCATCAGTGCTCCTGCCATGTAAAATCAATTTTGCTTTACAGAATTTATTTCCATTTCAGAAAGATTTTAAGGAGATTCCTCCTGGTTGGAGGAAATGAAGTGTTGAGAGCTATAAAGTGCCTTTATAACTGATATTAATTTTCAAAGCAATTCAGAACTGCAAGTGTGATACCTTCATATCATATTAACATGAATATCTGTGCTGCAACGTGGCACAATAGTGCTGTGGTAGGATTCTTTTAATAAAAGTTTGAGTTTTCATGCATGTGGATTTTTTGGTCAAGTAGTTGTTTCAGTTAAACAAACATTTCTCTTTCAGTTTTTTGGTTAGAAAACTTACAGCTCACTTTGGTAATTTACTAGACACAAATACCTCCTGAACATAATCTTTTGGAGCTTTCCAACACTACTGCAAGCACAAAACATAGAAAAAAGGCTCCATCAGTTAAGCTGTGAATTTTTTTTAACTTTCTGACACAAGTTTTTGATTTGTGAGAAAAATTAGAGGAAGAGCATTTCACAGAGTCTAGCCACTTCTTCCCTCTCCTACTTGCCCAATTTCTAATTTCTCTTTAGGACTGAGAAAGAGGGAACACAGAAGGAAAGGGAAAAAAAAGATAAAAGAAAGTAGTATGTGTTTTCTTTCCCTCTGACTTCCTTTTGCTCTTTCCAATGCAATAAATTAAACAAGAGGTAGAATATTCAAGCATATCTGGCTTTTAGCAGAAATACAATATGCTTTCATTTTGAAAATTGACACTTTTCTTGAATACACCTCTGTCTTTTTGTGTTGTCCAGAAATGTTTAAATTACTTTCTGCTTTCCCTTTATTTATAAATGTATATATGTGTATATATCTGTATGTCTGTCATCTTAAAGTTGCTGAGCTCTTTAGAAATGATGGAAGTGGTAGTGGTGATGGAAACATGGATTTCTTCCTTTCAACTGTCCCTCAACATGGTAAGCTGTTTTGATTAATCCTATATTTTATTCATAAGTGTAATAGCTGTCATAAATTATTATGCTTGGTACAACTTTCTTTACGTGTAGTTAGAGATTAATTAGATTTAACATAAAGTTTTAAAAAAATTCTTTTCCACTTTAATTTAGGTGTAATTTCAGTAGCAGTCAGTGTTTAATGTAAAGTAGAGTACAACAGGCTCTTATATAATTAAAACTATATTGTTGTAAAACACAATATAGCAATTTCATAATTAAAGCTTACAAAATTACCTTGGTCTGAGCATTGTCAAATTCTCCTTGGAGAAATTGAGTTATATGAGTACCCATATGCCAATAGAGCAATTTATTTTTAAATTTTTTCTTTTCTTTTCTTTTTCTTTTCTTTTTTTTTTCTTTATTTTTTTATTGTTTTCTTTGACATTGTGTTTCCATTTTACTTGTGCCAGACTTTTTTCTTTCTGAGCTGCAAGTTATGTCACCCAAGACAATATCTTTAGAAGCAGAATTTACTTGTCTTGGTGGGGTTTTTTTTGGTTATATTTTTCTTTCATTCCAGCTTATGCAGATGTGATCTGCATTCATCGTGTCTTTCCTCTTATACTGTCGTTTACAGTACCACTGTACTGTACACCACAGTACCACAGTACCTCACTATCTTAAATGCTGCTCCATTTTTTCCATTAAACCTATAATTTTGTTTTGGTTCCTCCCTTAAAATAATACTAATTTTTGTTGCATAGTTCCATAGAAGGACTGAGAGGATTGCCTTACCAAAAGTCAGCTCCTTTTCCATACAAGGAGTTACCATGCATTTTAAAAAGAGAAAAACCAAAGATACTTCATACTCTCTTCTGTATTTTTGTAGCATATTTCTTCAGCTGCTTTCTTACATGTAAGAAAACATGAGAGATAAAAATAACCCATTTTGCAACTCTCATTTAACAGCTAGCTTGGGAATTGCATCCCATATCCTTGTGACTATTGAGGCTTCTGATGATGCTCATGGTGTGTTTGAGTTCAGTGCTGAGTCTCTTTCAGTGAATGGAACTGAGCCTGAAGATGGAGATAGCAACGTTGTGCTGCAGGTTAGAAAGCTTTGAGTCTCATATTGCTGCATTGTACTCTTCTCTCTGTTTTTACTGGTGTTCTCTGATGATTTTATCATTAGACTATGAGGTTTATAACAACTTTGTCCTGAACATCTGTTTTTCCAGTCATGCAGTCTTTGCTAATGTATATTATTCATCTTGAAACTAAAATAATAATAATAATATCCAAAAACTTAAAATCATCTACTAATTTAGCATCAAGGGACTACTGTCTTAAAATAAATGTTGATAATGCAAGTTCTGCAGGGCTAAGATAATAAATATTACATGTTTTTAAAACACAGTCATATCTTTAATTCATCATGTCAATGTCTTTGCTTAATTGCATTTCACACTTCTGTTTCTCATAGAATAAAAATCTGCACATCTTTATATGTTTTTCTTAGGTTGTGAGAAGTCACGGGACCTTATCTAAAGTGACATTGCATTGGATCGTAATCTGTGATCTCACCAATGACCTGATCTCTACAGCTGGAAATGTAACATTTGATGTTGGCCAAGTGAGAGCAAATATTACATTGCAGGTTTCTCCCGATGATGTTCCCGAATTGGATAAAATGTTTTCTGTCTTGATCGTCAATGTGTCCCTTGGTCGTCTTGGTTATCATACTAATGCAACATTAACTATTTTAGCAAATGATGATCCATATGGAGTCTTCATCTTTTCTGAGAGAAACAGACCAATAAAAGTTGACGAAAAAACAAAAAATGTCTCCCTGACTGTTGTAAGATGTGGTGGTCTCCTTGGTACAGTAATGGTGAAGTACAGAACTATTGGGGATGAAGAAAAGTTGCCCTTTCTTCCACCTGACATTGTCAGAGCAATGGAGGGAAAAGACTATATACCTGTTACAGGTTATGTGATCTTCGCAACCAATGAAAGTGAGGCCACAATATCCTTGCCTATTTTGGATGATGATGATCCTGAGAGGTCAGAATCTGTTTTTGTGGAGCTAAGCAGTGTTGTTTTGATCAAGAAAGTTCAGGATCGGCCAAGTAAGTGTCTTATATAAAACCTACAATTTAACTATAAAGGTTTGTATTTATATGTAACAGGAGAAACTGCAGCAAGACAAATGAAGAGCTCTTTACCTGGTATAGATAAGATATCTCTTAGTTACCTGACTTGTGCCTGTTGACATTTTGTCCCTTTGGCACTATTTCATTTGAAAAACATGAGTATTTATCCCTTTTGCATTGTCTTATACAAAGTGTTTCAGACCAAATATGTTACAGTATTTGTTTGTGCACTAATACCTGCTTATTTAGCATTATTTCTGGAATTATTTCAGTAGTAAGAAATAACTAAGCTAGTTTTTTAAATTAATATACAAAAAAGTCTTATAAAAAAAGGTGATGCAGAGTTAGTGACATGCTGCTTTCTTACTGTTGACAATTTTTACTTAATTTCTCATTCAGATAAATTCAGGTCATTACAGCCTGATTTTTGCTTCAGAGATTCTTGGCATGTCTATTTGTTGCCTTTGCTCACAGATTAAGGGGTAACTTCAAATACAGTTCCTCTTGGAGTTGAAATCTTACTTATATTTCATCATATCAAGAATAAAACTGAAATTATTCTGAACTGTATTGATCTGAGTATTAATCTTATGGTTAAATAAATAAATGAATTCATAGTACTCCATCTTTTCAAAAAATTATGGCTTGTATGCTCCACAACATAGTAGAATAGTGTTCAGATTTCCTGCTAGAACATAATTTAAACACATGTATTTTGATGTGGTTTGTAGTTATGCTTTGTCCAATTGTAAAAAAAGGTCATTTCCTTGAAAAGTAGAGACAGCTAAATTCACATGTATGCCTACAAACTCTATAGCCATGAATAACAAGCATTTCAGGTTACCGCTCACTAAGTTTTCTTTATATTTCAGTTATAAATTCTCCTCGACTTGGTTTAGTGGGTGAAACAATAGCTCATGTGATTATCAATGCCAATGATGATGCTTTTGGAACACTTCAGCTTTCAGCTTCAGCTGTGCGAGTTGCTGAAAACTATGTTGGACCAATCATTAACGTGACCAGAACTGGGGGAATATTTTCAGATGTTTCTGTGAAATTTAAAGCTATGCCAATAACTGCAACAGCTGGTAAGAAAACTGAATAGCAGAATTATGGAGCCTTTGTTAAAGCTGAAACAAAAAGTGTGTAATGAATGCTCTGTTATTTAAAAAATATGAAATATAAAGTAGCAAGGCATTGACTGTGCTTAGCAAATATGAATCTAAGACCTAGAAGAAAGTTTAGCATTATCACTGGAGAACCTAAAAGTAAAATGAAAGAAGGAATTGGGCTGTTTGTCTACTTAATTTGTTTATTTAGCACACCACCACTTCAAAGCCCCCTCGCCCCCCCACTCCCTAAAATGTTATAGTAGTATATGTAAAAACAATGTAGTCCCATGTACATTTTAAACCCATCATGTATTTGCTTAGTTGAGCTTATTGGAGAGGAAGTGAGACCTGGGGACTTAGCTGTAAATCAAATGTGGGAAAAATCTATCAAAACCCAAGGAGGCTTGAACTTCTGAAAATGGAACGTAAACTTCTCCAGTTGGTCCCTGCTGTAGAGAAGGTACATAAAGAAAGGAGAAAAATTATGAAGTCTCTAGGATCACTTAGACAGCTATAAATTGAGTGCACTGTATTTCAGCTATGTCCAAACTGATTAGGTGGGTGATACGTGCTCTGAGAACTTTTAATTTCATTTTAACGTAATAGAGTGTCATAAATTAAATGTGCAGCTAGATTTTTATCAGAGTATGCTTTCAATTAGTTTCTGAAGCAGAGCAGTGATCTAGTGTATCACAGATCTTCCTCTAGAGAGTTGAGACAAGTTTGCCTAAGAAAAATCGTGCCCTTTACTGAAATCTACTTTGACAAGGTGTTTCTGTTTCCACTTTTATCTCTTGGAAAGCTGGACAGTAATTATAAATCAAATATGAAAACATCTTGGTTGTGTGACCTTGTAAACAGCAGACAATAATGGACCTTTTTTAACCACCTCTTAGTCTAACAGTGCAAACTCTCTTTTCCTCAAGCCAAGCTTTATTTTGGTCCATACAAACATCTAAAAGGCAATAGGATGTAATTAAAAAAAAATAAAGATGTTTGGGGTCTAAAGATAAAGGAAAAGACAGCATAAAACCATGGAGAAATGCATGTGTAAACAAAGAGAAAATGGGTATTAATAATATGTTTTATTACATTGGGTTTTTCATCTACAAATCTAGGTGAGGACTACAGTGTAGCTTCATCAGATGTTGTCTTACTAGAAGGGGAAACAAGTAAAGCTGTGCCAATTTATATAATTAATGATATCAATCCTGAACTTGAGGAGTCATTTTATGTTCAGCTGCTGAACCAAACCACAGGAGGAGCCTTGCTTGGATCTTTGACGAGGGCTGTCATAACTATTGAGGCTTCTGATGACCCATTTGGATCCTTTGGTAAAAGAGTACATATTTTCTTTCTTCTGTTAACATTTTTTCTGGGGGTCTGCGGAGAAGCTGCTAGTTGGCAGCTGAATAAAAACATTCAGAAGCAGAAGTGTGGGTATAGAGAGTAAAGGAAAAGATAAGATAAAGTGAATTTAAAATAAAGGAGTAATGGGGCTTTAATATAACAGAAGAAATGAGCCCCTTGGAGGGTCTAATTGGTGGCACCAAGAAGTAGAACAAGAGGCAGCAGGGAGAAACTGATGCCCGGGAAGTTCACCTGTACATGAGAAAGACCTTCTTTACTGTGCAGGTGATAGTGCACTGGAACAGGTTGCTCAGAGAGGTTGTCGAATCTCCTTTTGTGGAAACATCCAAGAACTGCCTGGACATATTCCTGTGCCATGTGCTCTGTGATGACCCTGCTTGAGCAGGGAGCTTGAATCAGATGATCTACAGTGGCCTCTTCCAACCTGGCCCATTCTGTGATTCTCTGATTTCTACTTAACATATTCCATGTTAAATAGTTATAATTAATTTCTTCAATAAGTGACATGAAATCTGTAAAGAGTTGCTTTGCTGGGAAAAATTATGAAATTATATTCTAAGACATTAGAAACAGTTCATGTTTAGCCTCAAACAATGAATGTATTGGAAAAGACTTTTTTGGATGAAGGCTTAATTTTCATGCTAATTTTCTCTGCAGATGAAAAAATGAGTATTGAAAGTCTGCTTTTAGATTTAAACATTATTAAAAGGCGTTTATCTGTGCAAGTAAATGCAAGCAAGTAAAATGAAACTGTACTTCAGAAACTGATATGTTTACTTTCAATTTTGTTGTTAATGCACTACAACTCCCTGTGGTGTATGTCAGTTTTTCAGAATACCGAATTCACTGTAGAGGAGCCTGAATTTGGATCAGTAACCATAAATCTGCCAATAATCCGCAATGCTGGGACGCTGGGTAATGTTACTGTTCAGTGGGCTGCTACCATTAATGGACATCCTGCTGATGATGACTTGAAAGCTGCCATTGGTAATATTACTTTTGCTCCTGGGGAAACCATTCAGATGTTGCTGTTGGAAATCCTGGCTGATGATGCTCCAGAAGTAGAAGAAGTAAGTAGAGCAGTTGATGTCTCTCTTGAACAGTATTAGAGTTTTAACTTGTATAAGAAATGTGTGCAGATCAAAGCAAAAAAAATGTTATGGCAGGAAGCTGCAACAAGTTCAGATTTTATTTTGCTTGTGATTATTTTTAGAAATGGCAAAAATTATTCAGCTGCATTATTTATTCTTCCTTTTTTTTCTTTTTGAGATTGTCCGTGTAGAATTAACTCAGGCCTTCAACGGTGGTGCTATTGGCTTAGATGGCATGGCAAATATTGTTATACCTGCCAATGATAATCCTTATGGCACAGTTTTCTTTCACCAATCCTCATATCAAATTCAGGAGCCACTAGAAAGAAATTTACTTGCAAATATATCAGTCAGGAGAAGGTCTGTATAATATTGGCTGATTTTTAATCTCTTTTTTTTGTTGTTGTTGTTGGTTTGGTTTGGTTTGATTTTTGTTGGGTTTTTTTTGGCAATAATTTTAAATGTCACGCCCTTGTATAGGTATTTGCATCAATTTCTTATTCTGCCAGCTTTTTTTTCATATACATTGATTTTGAACTAAATATCTGCTTGTTAGAAATGCACATAAAGTACAAATGTAATAAATGTGTAGTGTAAACCCAGTGCACACAGTGTACTTGAAGTTTTATTTTGCCTGTTAAATTGACAAGCCATTTAAAGCTGCAAACCAGCCTGTTCCTGTGATGTGGAGGACAAAAAATATCAAATGTTGTGTGATGGAAGGCAAAATGAAAAGCAGAACAGGTTTTGCATGTGAAATATGATATTCTGAGGACACCTCAGAGGAATGATAGCAATGCTAGACAGCAAAAGCTTTTTCTTCCTTGATGGCCCTAGGAAGATTAAGTTAACTCCTAGAAACAAATGAAACATGCATGCTTAATAAAGTGCTGCCCAAGCTTTAAACAATGAAACTTGCTTTCCAAAAAACCCAACTACTCAGTTATTCTAGTACTAGCTTCAAGGGAAGTAACTTTAATTAGCTATTTGTAACTTCTCAGCAATTCAGAAGGTGTTAGTTGATTTTGTTAATTTTTATTCTTAACCTAGTGACATACAGAATATTAGACATGCTTTACCAGCTAACATAACATTTTTATTTTAATGTCTTTTAGTGGGGGAAGGTTTGGTCAGCTGCAAATATTTTACAGCACTTCTGAGACTGACATTGTAGCTCTTGCCATTGAGCAAGGTGAGGATATATTGGCCTATTATGAGTCTCCTGTACAAGGAATTCCCGACCAGACATCCAAGACCAGAGTGAATGTGTCAGCAGCAAGTAACCCACTGTATGCCTGTGCAACTCAGTGCCTAAAAGAACAAGCGTGTTCAGCCTTTACATTTTCCAGTGCCTCTGAGATTCCTCTTTGCCTCTGGCTGATGACAGAGATCGGGCCATTAACTAACATGTCAGGATTATGGACCTACAAGAAAAACATCAGCAGTACATGCATTCTGTTTAGCACAAAAGCCATTGCTGGTAGTGATTTTGAATCTATCACAGGACAGTGGGCCATCATGCAGGAAGGGGAAGAGTTTGCAAATCTCACAGTTACCATACTCCCTGACAGCCTGCCAGAACTGGATGAAAAATTCACTATATCCCTGTTGAAAGTTGAACTACTGAACATCTCAGCCAGCTTAAAAAATCAACCAACCATTGGACAGCCAAATACTTCCACAGTTATCATAATGATGAATGGGGATGCCTTTGGAGTATTTAAGATCTATAGTGTAAGTCCCAATGCAACAGAGGATGGTCTATATATTGAAGTAGAAGAACGTCCTCAGGCCAGTGTGCAGCTGATGATACACAGGACAGAAGGCAGCCTGGGACAGGTGGCAGTGGAATGGCGTGTTGTTGGTGGAACTGCTACCCCAAACTTGGATTTTGTGGGTGTTGGTGAGATTCTGGTGTTTGCTGAAGGTGAGGCAAGGTTTAGCACTAGCTTTTCTTATCTAACACTAAAGAAAACAAACAAACAAACAAAAAAAAAACTTACACACAAATACCACAAAGATTAAAAAAAATATGAAAAGTAAAAATATTTAAGTATTTTTTAAATAAATACTACAGTGTGCATTATAAAGCTAACATTTTTACTAAATAAATAAGGAATAATATTGCTGAAATAAGTGTTTTATCAAAGATACTGAAAATGAGAATCAGGCCTAAGTGGTCTTTTGTTCTTCAGTCAATACAGTACTAATTTTTAATGGCATATCTTTTTAGATTCTGAGATTGTATTGATTTTGTAACATAACAGGATAGTTTAAAAATTGCAAATAATAAATATCTATGTTAGGGATTATTTAAGCACTGTGCAACATGACAGATTAATTTTATATTTTCAAAGTCTGAGAGAGTCGAGCAATTGTTTTGAAAACAATTTATGTGACTGTAGTAAAGATTCCAGCATTCATTTAGTTTGTTAAATAATCTGAACTTAAATGAAGAGTTGCCAGGAATGATTTTGAAACTGACATGTAATTATATTTGTGTTTATAAGTTTATTAAGTCTATTTTCAAAATACTTTGAAAGGCAGTATAACAAAAAATATATGTATGGGGTAAACTGGTAATCAGTATAGTTTAGGCACATACAATGACAATTTGATTCTGTTGCAAATTGTAATGTATTGTAGAGACTGATAATTGATTGTGTTTGCTGCTTACATTGTCATTCTTTGATATTCCAGAAGACAGGTTACTAAAACAAAGACAGTCCACTTTAATGCATTTCCTGGTCCAGTAAATATATAGTCAAATTTCCTGTAGATCTGTCTGTATGTGACATCAGAAAATGTATTCACTTGGTAATTCTTTTTACAAGAAATTATATTCCTCTTTTCTAAATACAGTTTGAAATCCAAAGAATTTATAAAACAAATAAAAATTCTAGGCATTCAGAAATTTTGCCAACATTGTTAATTTCTACATAGTATATAGAATATTTTTAAAATTATGCTGATTAATAAAACATTTTATTAGTAATTGAATACATTTTCATAACAACATTCAATAACATGTATATAAGTAAAGATTCTTTATGTCCTTTTTTTATATTAGTTAAGTATTTACTGCTAGAGTAGATTACTGCATCTTTCTAAAGGTGATTTTCATGTGAACGCATAAGTATGTATATGTTATTCTGCTTTTAGGTGAAACAAGAAAGATGGTCACACTGACCATCTTAGATGATCCAGAGCCAGAGGATAATGAAAGCATCATAATCAGCCTGGTGCATACTGAAGGAGGGAGTAGGATTCTGCCCAGTTTCAACACTGTCACAGTGGTTATCCTGGCAAGTGACAATGTGGCTGGAATCATTAGCTTCCAGACAGCTGGAAGATCTGTTATTGGTCATGAAGGTGGGTTCTGTGTGTGACCACACTCAGTTTGATTAGCATCACCTCCCATTTCTGTGCTTTCTGTTGAGAACCATTCATTGATTGTATCACCGTTCAGAGAATGCCAGCAAAAAGTGAATAACCACATACTTAGCATGCATTTCTTTGGATTTTTAACTCTTGTAAACATAGCACTTAAATTAAATCTATGGAAACGATGCATAAACCATTTCCAAAGCCGTATTTCACCATTTGTTCTTTCCCTTCCTTTTTCTGAAAATTATGCCTTGCTTCTATTGGCATTGCATTTCTAAGCTCCTTTTAGCATTTCTCATTCATTTATACCATATTCCAGAACTATATATAAACACCAATCATACAGAACAATTGCTAATCTTAAGCAAACATTATTTATCACTGACTTAAAATTTATTTTTAATTATCTAAAAAATATTCCCACTGAAAAAAATAGGAAAAAAATCTTCCATCTTTCCAAAATTTCTCTTCATACTTTTTATGTCAGCTCATCTTAGGAGTGTGACAGTCTTGATGTCATCACTCAGTCATGACTTTTGTCATCAATAATAGTTTGATATCTAGCGTCTACTAGTGTTTTAAGGGAGTATGTTTCATGTTTTACTTAGAGTTGGTACAGTTCTGCGTAAAACAGTAACAATACAAAGGGTGACTGCTTTTATTAGCTTTTGCTGAAATCTTAGTGTATTGCAGTCTCAAATTTTTCTGTTATGTAAACTGATGGATAGAGGAAACTAACAGAAAATTGCTGCCCAGGAATGTGTGCACTGATTTTTTTTTGTTGCAAGAAACAGTCTATTTCAAAAGAACATGGTCTGTTTTTTCCTATAATGAAAGGACTCCATAAGCTTTTGGGTTTTGTTTAGATCCAGTTTGTGTTAATTCTATTGTGCTCAGTTTCCATCCTTTATTACTCCACATTAGTTGTTCTGATATGCCTGACAAGCCAGCTGCATTCTGGCAGTCTAAGAACAGTTGCTAATGAGCCCAAGGAATAAATACAAAGCATCTCATTCCCCAAGGTTATGAAGACCTCATATATTTTCTACTGGTTAAATATTAGTCATAGCAGGCTGAAGCTGAAAGCTTTTATCTGGAGCTGAAATACTCTGGTATGTATAGTACATATGTAGTGCTATAACTGATTCCAGTTCCTTCAGCTTGTGAAAAACAGTGTATTGCACTGCATTATGGCAAGAAAAAACAGCCAAACTAGTTCATTTTCATTAAAAAAAAAAGGAATGAGCTGAGGTCTTCATATGATTTCAGTGTTTTTACTTCATTTTCATTATCAAGTTTTTTCTTATGAAGACAAACATTATCAGACATAAGTCCAAATAGTATTATCTTTTCTATTTTATTATATTCTTGAACAGTTTCTGTTAAGCAACTTGTCTTTTTTTCAAGCTGTTCATGTTATTTATCCCTGTGGGGAGGAAGGATTTGAAAAACTGAAGATTTATGAGGGAAGAGAAAAATAAGTTCATTTTAGAATTGTTTTTGCTTAGAGATCAACCCTGCAGATGGGAGATGTTAGAAAATACTCAGTGTGAGAAAATTTAGCTATTTGTATTCACTCTGCATTGTTTACTGTCAGCCTAAAGTAAATGGATTTTTCTCACAGAAGATAACAAGATGTTGTTAAAGTCTTAAAAGCCTTTCCCATAGACTTGGACCTCTTCGTAAGGGGGTAAAGGAGGTAAGACTGTTGATGAACCACAGCCTGGTGAAGGATTGTCCTGCATTGCCCAGGCCTTTTGATATAAAACTCAGTGCTCAGGTCTGGGCACTTTTTGCCCTGCTAATGTGGAATAAGCTTAGCAGTATTGTTGTCTCTGTTTTGAAAGCTGCATAATGGAATAAATCTTTTCTTCGCGCTTTAGCTGTGGCTGTCTTGGTGTTACCTGCATATATTCAGTTCACACAATCACCGTATTTAGGGCAAGGGTTTAAGTGCAGGCAGAACATGCAACACTTGTATGGCTATGACTGAATTGGATGAAAACACACAATAGCCTGAAATAGGAACAAGAGGAGATTTGATTAGATCCCCTTCTCCTTGGTAAAGGCAGAAATCTAAAAAAATATTTAAAATGCTAAAATATTAAAAAAAACCCTAGAAGACAAAATAGTAAAATTAACCTAATAATACTTTAAATCTGCAGAGATTGATTTGTATTTGTGTTAGTATTTCTTACTGGATAGGAATAACAAAGATCAGTCAGCTTCACTGATCTTTACATGAGTCAGTAGCTGACTACTGGAGAATCCTTAATTGAGATTAATTGTACTTCAGATGTCTTATTGGTGCTTGGATTACAATGTACCAGGGTTCTATATCTTGAAGTATTTTACAGTCTTCAGTGAAAATTTGTTGTATGACATAATGTTGCATTGAAATAACCTTTGTCTATGTTGTGTGTTCTGTGATGATAGGAAAGTAATTTTTTTTCTTTCAAATAATTTGTTTGCAATGGATGTGCAAAATTCTCAGATAGGATGAACAGATTTCAGGGCAGTGTTAAATGATATGAAAAATTAGCCTGAGGGGAACCTGCACATTGTCAGTCTGTCCTCAGATATCTGACTGTAGAAGCAGAATTTTTGTGATGTCAATGAATTTTGAATTCCTTTGTTCTCTTAGAACTAGTGTCAGGCAACTTAAACAAGGCTTAAATGAAGTTTGAAATTATAAGACTGATAACATACTAATGCCATGTATTGGAAAATTGGTGTATAAAATTTTTGTATTCTTCGCAATTTTATTTTTTAGTTTATTAAGGTCTTTTGAAGTTTATTGTTTATATCTATCTCATTTGTAGCCAATATATTGGCATCTCTCAAATATTTCCTTACCAAAGAGAGAACATGTCCAGAAAGTGATCAATTTTTTTCTGCCTATTTTAGATATACAATAGTGACCTGCAGCATAATAAGCGCCCCAATTTGGTATTCTTTGAGTTACACTTTCAGTGAGAGAGCTATGCTGCTCAGTTCTGTATGCCATAGACTAAGAACATAACCTAACACCACATCTTCTCTTTCCCTTTCATGGATGTAGCTCAGTGTTTATCAATAAGGTAGCTTTTAAGTGTGTACATAACACAAAATAAAAAATTGAATTATTCCCAGTCTTGCAACAGCAGAAAAAATTCAAGTCAATTTATAGCAATACTAAGAAAGTAATTTTCAGACAATTGAGGATGGACCTAAGCTTACATGATTATTTCCAAGCATCTCAATATTATAAATTTCTGTGTGTTTCATGTCCTTGAAAACTAATTCCACACTTAAATACTGATAAACTTCCTTTCTGTAAACTGGGAAAATGCTGTTGACATACAGATGCAATACACTTATGTATTATAAATAAACATCTCTCCTTGAATGTGAATATGTTGCATAATTTTACTAATAGTACCTGCTGATCAATTTCATATTAACATAGTATTTTTATTATTTATATATGCCCATATTTAAAATATTTTACGCCAAATATTTATTTTGTATAAATCTATATAGCTATTTCATACCTTATAGTAATACAGATTTTCTTAATTTTTCAAAACTTTATAAATAGTTCACTCTTTAAGTGACTGTTTGGTTAAATATTATAAATGTGGAAAAAAATACCGTAATTACTTCTTACAGATGCATGTTTTCATTTAACACTTATTATCTCTGAAATTGTAATAATAAATTTTTAAAAATAAATATTAAATTATAAACAATTAATGTTTTGCTTCTAAATACTGTCCTTTTAAAACTATGAATTGTTACTTTTTTCTGGATGTTTTCTAACCCATAAACTGATAATATTTGTGAATTCAAACTCACATAAATGGAACTTGCAGGTAACTGCAAGCATTTTTCCACATGCCCTATGTAAAGTGACAGGACACTGCAGATTTTAGGAACGTGCCTATTCCTTGCCAGTTACCTGCTGTAGAAAGCTGTGTTAAAGCTGTGTGTGAAGTGTATTTATTCTGTGTATAGTTCACAAACAGATACTGCTCTTTGTTTTGTGCATGTTTTGATAGCAGTTATGCATATGTACCAGGTTCCTTTATATTTTGAAAGTTCTCTTCAAGAATGAACTAAATTAATAAAAACCTATGAGGAAAGAGTTTAGATTTGTGGGTGTTTTGTTTCAATATTAAAAAAAAAAAACTAACTACTGGGAATCTCACAATTAAAAATATTAAGTTTTACATAAAAAAACACTTTAACTGTTATTCATTTTATTTGTTTTCATTTTAATAGTTGAATTGTAGAAGAAGAAACCCCAAAATATTGCATTTTGTCCTTTGTTCCTAGGAGAACAACTGCAATTCCATGTTGTAAGAACCGCCCCAGGACTGGGAAATGTTACTGTTGAGTGGAAGATAGTTGGACATAATATACAACAAAATTTTGAATACTCTTCTGGAATTCTCTTTTTTCCTGAGGTGAGTCCATAAGAAAATCTAATAGCTACAAGAGAATATTGTAATTTGAAGTGAGCTGACAAAACAAGTATGCTTGTATATCAGTCTTCTTTGTCTTGATACCATTAAACAGCAGGGGGTTTATAGTTTTCAATATTTTAACTTGACATTTCTTAAAGGTATTGCTCAAAATATATATGATAGAGTGGTATTACTTGTACTCTGTACACTAATGACTTATCAGTTTATCAATAACTTTTATAGGGAATATTGAATACAACATTATATGTCCACTTGCTGGATGACCATATTCCAGAAGATAAAGAAGAATACAGGATCATCCTATACAACATCAAAACAGAAGGTAATGCAGAACTACAGACAGCAGATATAGCAATATCTGCTGCATCTGAAATTGCCATTTAGTAGTGTAATAGCTTTGTGTGTATTAAACCATTTTGGAAGTGTATGACTACAGATATTGATAATGTTGCAAACTATATAAAATTTGTTCACATTTTATTGAAACATTTTATTGAAGTCTTGACACTTCTATGTATTTATGCATACATATGATAAGGTGTCATAAAATAAATGGATATTTTTATATTTTTAAGCTATCTTCAAGCTGTCTTTCTAATCTGTCTCTGAATTACTGGAAGTCAGAATATTTTACTTGTTCATTGAAATTATAATGAGAAAAGAAGCATGAAACCATATCCCTTCTGAAATAGCCTTTGTTAAACTGGAATTAATGTCTAAACATGAAACTAACTTGACATAGGTGGTGCTGGATAGGTGCCTTGCCAAATTTCCTTAATATTTTTTTTACTCTTGTAATCCTTCAAGATAAGTATAAATTCATACTTTATATATAAATAAATATATAAATTCATCAAGGCAACACTTGTAGTAATTTCTTAATGGAATGATTGAGAAGTTGAATATAACTTTTACCTAATTAATTATAATGGAATTTAGGAATTTTAAGGAATTCTTTAAAAAATTCTCTTTCCTTTTCCAACAGAAGTAGTTCAGGAAAGTCCATATTTAGCACTGTCTTTTCAGATTTTTTCATTTCTTAATACAGTCTTGAACTCTATACTTATTATTAACACAAATTTTGTTGTGATTGAATGTTCCTGTGCTTATTAAAGAATGCAGTTACATATACATTCCACACAATCCATAGAATTCAGTGAGTGGATAATGTGTTTGGTTTGATTTCATTTGCAGTGTTACTGGTTGTCATTTGTAGATAAAAATAGCAGTAACCTAAGACAAAACTTTTTTTCCTAACACAATTAACTGTAGTTCATTGATTCTTTTGCAGGTGTTTCTCCTTCTGGTGCTGCTGTTTTGGATAGTCAAGGATATGAAGCTATTCTGACAGTAGAAGCTAGTGATGAACCACATGGAGTACTGAATTTTGCTTCTCCATCCAGGGTAGTTTTACTTCCAGAGGAAAACAAAACAGTTCAACTTTTTATTAACAGAGAATTTGGATCTCTAGGTTTGTATAACATCTCCAAGAGAAATTTTGTTTTCAAAATCAGTAGACAAATGAAAGCAATGACAGGGAGGCTAGAAATTTTGGAATTGATGTTTTCAGAACTTCTAGGCTCCTTACTGCAGGTTTGGGAACTCAGTTTTAGTTAAAACTGAAGGCATAGCCTTTAATTCCACAGCAAGGGATCTGGAAGCTATGAATGCCTCTGAATTCAGTTTATGCTTCTCCTAAGAATTCTGTGTTTCTTTTTAATTAAAATTTCCTTTTAAAATCAAATTAAGTAGTGCTAATTTCAATAATGCACTGTGTGCCAAAATTTTTTTTTTGTAGTTTTTTTTCCTGAGTATTTTGACTTCCATTGAGCGATAACATATATAATAATTTTCTATTAACACTTTTAGACTATATTTAGACCTCTGTAGAAATCTGTTCCTCTGTTTTGAGGTAAAGTGATCTATTGAAACAAACATTCAAGATCCGGGCACACTATAGATTTATAGTGGAATTTAAATGCCATTTCTTTGTTTCCCCATTTCTTTTTTAATGTCAGTCAGTATGTAAATTACTTTTCAAACATTACTTAGGAAAATATTAATATATTCTAAGTTTCCATTGTAAATGTAAAATCTCTCAACTGAATTCCATCTTTATTTATTAAAACTAAGATTCTCTTATACCTTATGTTTTATTTTATACAGATTAACTTTGAATTTCATTTGTCTTTTCATCTTCAGAATCACTCTCTTTAAATTTGTAATTTGATAGCAATATCACTCTCTTTAAATAGTAATTTGATTGCTATGGCAGATTCGTGAGATGTGGCTTTGTTATTAAAAAAAAAGTGTAGCTTTCCCTCTAGTAAAATTTATCAGTGTGTCTCCTTATTTTTGTTCTCTATCTGCATCTATGTCAGTCCACCTGGGAAGGAAACTAAATTTAGAACTCTCCTTAGAGCCTTTCTTAGACATCAGTCATTCCTGAAACACTCTACTTCCCTTGACACCAAAGCTGGTATTAAGAATACATTAGATGTCCCAGGTATGTAGTGTAATATTTGCAGTTCACAGCACCTCAAATATATGAATACATTGGATCCTAATGCTTTCTGAGTCCTGTGATCTTGGACCAATTATTAAAGGCTAGACTGAAAGAAATAAGTCCCATTAGTTTCAGATTAGTGTTTTAATCCCCTGGTTTGCAGTTAGGCTTTTCATTTTTTCAATGAGCATTTGGTCTCTTTTCTTTGTATATTCTATTGAACATTACGTAAGAATTGAAAAAAAATGGTGTATTTTTGTCACAATTTAAACAGGTGTTGTCAATGTTACATATGCCACAGTTCCAGGATTGGTCTCCTTAAGTAATCAGACAGAGGGGACCTTGGCTGAACCAGGAGCTGATTATGTAGCTGTTTCTGACTCAGTGATTTTGAAAGAAGGAGAAACATCAGCTGCCATAAATGTGACTATTCTAGAGGTAAATTCTGTATCCTTTCACTCTGTACTTACTGGTATGACAATCGAAAAGGAATATTGAATCTTGCATGCTGTGTTATTTGAAGTTATCAAATTTATGGCAATTTAGAAAGACTGCTTTGGTGTTTAATGGTAAAATCACAGAAGGACAAATAATAACAGAAGACAGTGCTACTTATAGTTAAGTGAAATTACACTCTCTCATTAAGACTCTATTCTCTGATATTGACCAGTGTCATTCATTGCTTGACACAGGCTCTTACTTTATCAGTAATTGCTATTTGTGCTGTCAAAAGTGAGCAGAAATCTATTCACATCTAGTTCAGTGTCGCTGCAGTCTTTTGCATTAAATGTTGTCTTGCTTCATAATTAACATTTTATATAAAAATGTTCCAGGAAAATGGAAACATAAATTAATTCTAATGTTGCTATGAGGTTAGAGTCTTCTAGGGTGTTGCTTTTTGACAAATTCTGTGATTGTTTCTTAAAGAGAATAAAAAGAGGATATACTGAATTTGTGTTTTGTAGGATGACATACCAGAAGTGCAAGAATTCTTTTTGGTCAATTTAACTTCAGTGGAACTTATCATGAACCATACAACTTCTTCTCCACCCAGGCTGGGTAAAACAACTTACAAACACTTATGATTAATTTTATTTTTGTATGAATTGAATGCACATTATATTACTCTGGCATATCATTATTCCACTTGCCACTTCCCAAATAAGCCAAAATGAGACAGAGTATTCTGAAATAAACATCAAACATAGTCATTATTACACTGCATTCTTACTTTTTAAAGCTTGTAAAAATTATAAGATAATTTTCACACAGTTGGAGAACATAGTTATCTCAAAAGCTGTGTTTGCAACATGTTAATGTGATTTTAATTTCCAAGTAAATGACAGAAACAAATATGTACAAATAATTCCTTCAAGTAGTTCCTTTGCTCACTTTTTCAAAAGAATCTTTTTATTACTTTTTATCAGATTTACTTTTAGGAGTCATGATCTACTGTATTCCTACTCTTCCACAGAAATTCATTAATTGCTTGCTTATTGAGTTCCTCATTCTGCTGCTGAACTCAGTAGCACGGCTGCTGTTGGCTTTAAAGGCAGTTGGGTTATCCTGACGCACAAGTGACTAATTGTGTTGATTATTTCTAACATCTTCTATGACTCTTTTTCCCTTTCTTTGCATGCGTATTGAAGTGACAGAATTAATTCGTTACAGACTGAAAGGTAACTTGCAAGACTGATTGCTGATGTATAGACACTGAGCTGTGATTAGTTGAGTCTTAAATTTAAAACATGGAAAGAGTCACATTAAAGGATTTATTGATTTAAATTGTTCTGAGTGACGTATAATCTTAACTTCTGCCATAAGTGGTTAGCAATCTGAGTCATGACAATTTGACTCTGATGTACCTAGGATGATTGGATAATAGTTGTTATCCGTGAGGCAAAATTTTGTCTTCATTATAAAATGGTCACAATTAATTCTGTTATCAGACTGTTTTCTAATCTTGCTTTCCCTCTTGGTGTATTTTCTTTATTATGATTGAGAATTCAAATCTTGTTGGTCCAGTGCATTTGTTTAGGATTTAGCAATCCTGTGCCCCATAGAAAATCTTTAATATAATTCTAGGTGTGTAATATCAAAAGTGATGGGTGTTCTGCACATGATACTGATATCCAGTTAATAGTACCCATCTAGAATATATAATGAATGCTGTCCCTGTCTTAGCCATGTGCATGCAATATATGGTGTACATCTGGGATGTCTGTGATACACTTAAACACATGGAACTTAAGTGACCTTTATTTCTGATCTGAGGCTTCATGGATATGGAGCAGAAGCAGGAAACGTAAAGGACAGTTCTGTTTTCTTCATGCTGCTCTTGTTCCATCCTGTCTTCTAGAAAAGGTGGAAGAAAAGGCCCAACTCTAATACAAAAGTGCAAGGAATTAAGAAAAGGGAAAATGTTCAATACTTGAGAATAATGAATGAAAAATGAATAAACTTAATAGCTAGAAGGAAAAATTAAGATAGGGTAAAATGGCAGGAGGTCGTCAGGGGAGAGGAAAGATGCCAGATATGAAATAGGTCTGATGTTAAAAGTGAAGTATTATATATCTTCAGTGAGTTGATCAAACTATGACATGATGAGGGAAAACACCAGTTAGGAATCTGAAGGGTCTATATGCACTGTAATCCCTATGGATTTCTAAACTCTGCTGTTTGTGTAGGGGTGATGCAGCTGCTGTTCATGTTCATCACTACCTCATAGCATCAGGTTTGGATTCAATACAGTGATCTTTTACTTTTATTCAGCTTTATCTGATTTAATAGAAATCTCTCTGATGGATCTAAAAATAGTATTTTTACTACAGATTTAGTGGAGTCAATTTGTTTTATAGAAACTGTCAGTCTTCATTTCTTTTTAATTTTTATTAAAATTAAATTGGCATAAATTGAGGTATTCATGTGATGCTGTTTAAACAAAATAAAGCATTATTTACTAAGAAGAATCAAGTTCTGACTGTCAAGTTCCGGTCCGTGAAATTAGGCCAAATTGCTGGCATTCATCTATTATTCAGTATTTTCACAGGGCAATACATGAAATAATCTTGCAAAGTTATTGTGAATATACATGTGTTTTTATGGAGTAATAGAACCTTATAATACATAAACTATCTAAAAGGAAATGTATCATTCTTTTTTTATAGCAGAATCTGTGGTCTATGCCATTAAGATTTATTATCAGGCACTGAAACATTAATACAAGATGATATACTGGATCATTTGTTTTTCTTTTTTACTCATTTTCCCTCCAATATTCAGAACGGCACTTTCTGCAAAACATTAAATATCATCATAAGAAAAACACACAATGAATTAAGACTTGATGAAAAATCTTTTTAAAAAGCTTTTGTAATTTTCTACTATTTCTGTGCCATGAGTTTTCTTCAATTTTTTTCTTTTTGTTTTTTTCTTTTTTTAAATACATTAAATGTAATGGTGGTACTCAAAACCCTGTGTTGCAGTTCTAATAGTAATTACTAAGGACAGATGTTCTTCAAGCCTTTCCAAGTATCCTGTCCACTTCATTTTCTCCTCCACATTTTGGAAATGGAAAATTATGTTTTTCTTCTACAAAGTTACTAAAGATATAAAGAAATGCTTCTGTTATTCTTGAAAATAATGAACTCTATTGTTTTTACCTACTTGTCTTTCTGTTTTCCCTTTTAGATGTGGAAGGTTTAGCTTCTCAAATTATAATTGATGCTAATGATGGAGTAAGCGGAGTAGTTGAATGGGAAAGATCCAAGTAAGTCTTGGCACCTTGAAGAGTTCCCTATGAGAGTTAACTCCCTGTGGGAGTTAAGTTAGTATTGCCCAACTATTTTCATTTTCAGTTAACAGTAAAACTCCTATTAACAATAGGATCAGATCTTTGAGCTGACAACATATTATTCAGTTCAGTGGAATTGGAAAGATAATGCTCACACTAGAAACTAACATTTACAGTATGTTTACTCAGAAATCTCCTGCTACCATGTATTTATTTTCACTATTGTCCTTTGGTATTGTGAATTTCCATCACTCCCTCAAGCCTCCATCCAGTGCCCCAGCCTCTGCATCCATGTAAGCATGCGCATTGACGTCTCTCAGACCTTTTTTTCTGATTTCCAAGAGCTAGGAAAAAGGCATCCATGCTCATAGACAGACTTAATCTTGTTCAATTCCATTTTGCTAAGGGAAAAAAAAAGTTATAGTGGTTGTATTAGACAAGTGGTAATGATGCTTTACTGTAATAGTACCTTTTTCTTAAAAAGTAGAGGGGATGATTTTAAGTAAAAATACAACAATTCTCTACCATTATTATTAAAAGAACATACTCAGTGAGCACTGAGAATTTGTCTTGGTTTTTGTTTTAGTTTTGAAGTTAATGAAACTCATGGGAATCTGACCATAATGGCATACCGAAACAAAGGATCTTATGGCAATGTGTCTGTGTTTTTTTATGCCCAAAATTTGGAGGCACAGCTGGGTTTGGATTTTAATGTGGTCTCAAGGGTAAGAAGAAAATTTTAAATCTAGTAGTTTTCATTTCTCCAGTTTCCTCAAAAGAACATAATCTTATTTATTCTGCAGAATGGTCACTAGTACATCTAGATTTCTCAACTTCTTTCAATTCCTCTGATCATCTGAATAGAGATAGATTTAGTAATCTTATTTTAGTCTTTCTTTCTTTTTTAGTACTAAAGCATTTTTAAATATAAGACACATTTTAAACTTTGAAACATCTATTTCAAATACAATTTTTCTTAGACAAGAAAATATAAGATTTCATGTAAGTTTTAATATTTTTTGCAAAAGAATTTTCAAAGTGAATTGCTCTTGTTTGTCCTCACTCTACAATCCACTAAACTATTTAACTGTTTTGCTTCTTTTTCAGTCAATTTATAAGGGATGTAGAAATTATTATTCTTGCTTCTTCTTCTTTCCTCTCTATTTAAGGCAAATAGTAGTTAAAATTCAAAATTTAGTAAAAATTAGTTTAAAATTAATCAAAATTTAGTAAAAATTAGTTTAAAATTAATTAAAATTTGTTAAAATTAGTTTAAAATTTCTGTATGCATTATCAGCTATTGAATATTCAATGCTTGCTGTGTTTCAATGCTAGACTCTTTTTTTTGCTGATGGAGAAAGGAATAAATCTGTTGTTGTTGTGATTTGTGATGATGATATTCCTGAAGGTGTTGAAAGGTTCCAGTTAATTCTAACAAATCCCTCATTTGGCCTGGAATTAGGGGAGAACACAACAGGTAAAACTTAGTTTTGATCTTCTCATTCTTCAGAATTGTATCTCAGTCACTTTAATTTCATTCTTCTGAATAATCATGATTTAGAGAACACCAGTGTGCTTCTATGGTAAATTATTAATCTAATTTGGAAAGTTCTTAAACATCACGGTGAAAAATGTAAAATTAACAAAATAATATGTAAAATAATGAATCAGAAATAGCAAAAGCTGGCTGTTTTAATAAGAGAGTCTAGAGTCTTCCTTTCTAGAACTCTTCCTAGATAAAGCAAAATACTTACATATTCTGTTAAATAGTATCAGATACATAAAAGCAATATAATTATATTAAAGAAATAATGGATTTTTATATATATTTATTTATTTGTATAGGTGTACAATTATATTTTACTATTTTAATTAAAACATATTTCTATTATTTATTTCTCAAAAGCCACAATTACTATATTTGCCAATGATGACGGACATGGAATTTTGTCGTTCAATAACAGTGATCACTTCTTCTTAAGAGAGCAAACAGCTCTCCATGTGATGGAAAGTGTTGCAGTATTGAATATTATTAGAGAACCTCCTCAGGGAATATTTGGAACAGTGTCTGTTCAGTATCTTGTAAGTGAAATTAATTCTTCAGAGCCATCAGTGGATTTAGCCCCTTCTCAGGGATACGTTGTGCTGGAAGAGGGAGTCAGATTTAAGGTAATACAGTAAAAATAGTGAAGAAGGCTTTTTAAAAACTATTTGAAAATTTACAGAAATGTTTATGTTGTCTCATGTATTACTTTTTTCCATATGTTTTCCTTAATTCTCAGAATACACTTAGTTGTGGGAGTACAGAAAAATATGCTTTTCTATAGATATTTCTCTCTTTGTAATTGTTCAGATAAACTGAAAACAATATAATTGTTATATAGTATTATGTGTGTATAGGACCATTTACTTATATGTGTTTAGTATGTAGCTGAAAGACAAACTTTGACATGCAGTCATAATTTTCTACTGTAAGTAATTACAGTGGAATTAAAAATACTATTCCTTTATGTGGCCTGAGCTGAAGAGAGTATGCTGCAGCAAAGGTAAAAGTTGAACAGCTTTCAGAGTTTTAGAGACTGAAAATTACTTATTTTTCTGGCAGTATTAATCCCACTACTTCTGTACTGTCCCCACAAGAATTTCAGGTAGAAAATGAGCTATCTTAAGTGTATCAATAATAGGTTAGTATATTATGGTTAGGGGGAGTAGGGTCTGAAACAAACCTTTCTGAAAATAATGATTTTCAGTTTCTGAACATAAAATGCATTTGGCACGTAAGTAATGGCCAATTTAGCAGATCTGTGAGAAGTAGGGAGTAAGAGATTTCTCAAAACAGTCTTTAAATATGGTTTATTGCAGAAATAGAGATCTAAAATGTTTTAAGTTCTATTTTAATTCCAGATCTGTTATTATTAAATATTTTTTCTAAGGCAAAGCTACATATACTACTGTAACTCCCACCTCTTTGGGTAATGGGGAGAATGACAGTGAAAACACCTATTTCTTTCTAGACAGTTCTCTGATTTGAAATCACCTTGAGACAATCCTATTCTTATCCACCATGGTACAGTAGAGGGAATAAAACATTAAGAGGAGAGTATTTCATATATTTCTCTATTGCCTTTTTTTTTTCCTACTTTGTTCCCAGTACCAGAAGTGTAACTACCCTGTTGCCCATGAAATAGTTCAGTTGACAGCTAAAGTAAAGTAAACTCAACTTGATTGAGCTGCATTAGGGGATCAGGTAACTGTATGGGGACTGTGTTACCAAGGAATATGTGGAATAAGTACAAAACAAATGTATGAAAAAAGGGTCAAAACCCGTTACATTTCAGAGAATCTTATGATAAGAATAAAGACAGGAAGGGAAAAAGAAAATGAATGTGTATATGCTCATGTTCGTGTTGCATTAATGGAGGTCACCAGAGGGATTATTTTAGAACCCCAGCTTGAACTATCCATGCCTTACTCCTGCCTTCCCCATGTCAAAGTTGCTGTTGTACTGCCCTGCTGTGCAGAGCTGTCCAGAGAAAGAACGGAACTTGAATAACATTGTCAGTGTTAGCTGTCAAGTCTCAGCAGGTTTCTATGCTTATTTCTTGTCAGACACTGCATATTTCTGCAATCCTTGATGAAGAACCAGAATTGGATGAGCACTTTATTGTCACCCTGTTCAATCCAACTGGAGGAGCCAGACTAGGCACCAGAGTGCAAACTATGATTACGATATTACAGAACCAGGCTCCGCTGGGGCTTTTCAGCATCTACCCAGTTACAAATAGGTACTGAACCCTGATTCAATTAAAAGGAAGTGTTTTCATATTCATTTAAAAGATGGTTTCCCTTTTAAAAAAAATTAGGAATCCAGTTATAAAATGTATTATTTTAAAAATTACACTATTTGTCAAATACCATCACTGCTATACAGAAGAACAGAAAAACAATTAAAATTAACTATTCACCATTAAAAATATTGATTTCTCTGTGCATTTTTCCTTGAAACAATATTTCATTAGCCTCCAAACATTTCACTAATAGTAATCAATATTACAAATTAAAAAAAATAAACCAGTGTCCCAGGAATCAGAAATTTTCTGATTTCTTTTTTAAGCCTGTGTAAGATGCACCCTCACTCAGGCTGTTTTTCAGAACCGAATGTGCCAATCTTGGAATTGAGCCAATCTTGACCCAAGCTCAAGAAGTGGCCCTGGGGAATCTCATGAGGTTTAACAGGACCAAGTGCAAAGTGCTGCAGAGGGGTCAGAGCAACCCCCAGTACAGGCTGGGGGATGATCAGATGGAGAGCTGCCCTGCCCCGAAGGACACGGGGGTGCTGGTGAGGGGCTGGGCATGAGCCAGCCATGGACACCTGCAGCCCAGAAAGCCAAATGCATCCTGGGCTGCATCCAAGCCCCGTGGGCAGCTTTGGAGGGAGGGGTTCAGACCCTCTGCCCTGCTCTGGTGGGACCCAACCTACAGAGCTGCCTCCAGCTCTGGGGTCCTCAGCACAGGAAGGACACGGAGCTGTTGGAGCAAGTCCAGAGGAGGCCACGCAGTTGACCAGAAGGATGGAGCACCTCTGCTCTGAGGAAATGCTGAGAGAATTGGGATTGTTCAGCCAGGAGAAGAGGCTTTGGGCTGAGCAGGTCAGCTTTGGGCTGACCCAATTGCAGCCTTCCAGTACCTAAAGGAAGCCTGTCTGAAAGCTGGAGAGGGACTTTTGGCAAGGGCATGTAGTGACAAGAGGGAATGGCTTAAAACGGAAAGACAGTAGGTTTAGATTAAATATCAGGAAGAAATTCTTTACTGTGAGGGTGGTGAGGCATTGGCAAGAGAAGCTGTGGGTGCCACACACCTGTAGGTGTTCAAGGTCAGGTTCAATGGAGCTCTGAGCAACCCCGTCTAGTGGAGGATGTCCCTTCTTATGGCAGGAGGGCTGGAATCAGATGATCTTTAAGGTTCTTTTCAACCCAAATAATTTTATGATTATATTAGTCTATGATATGAAATGATGTTTTCAGGAATCATTTGGCTTCACCCACATAATTGTGTGTTAAATTTCAGGTTGGTTTCAGGTTTTGCTAAATTTCCCATGATTTTGTCAAAGCCTTTTGTGAAGAAACATTGGGCAACCTTAATTATTAGTCCATCAAAGAGCAAACCCAGTAATTTCTTGTTATTGCATATTCTGTGCTGGAAGTGTAGAGTAAGAATCCTATTTTTATACTATAAAAATAATGCTTCTTAAAATTTATTTTCACAATTCTCAAATTTAGGACAAATATCTTCAGAGTTGAAGAAGCGAACACTACAGTTTATTTGAAAGTTTCACGGAGTAATGGACTCAATGTATCTGTGAGTGTTGAGTGGGAGACATTGTCGGATACTGCGTTTGGCATCAGTACGTTCACTTTATCAAGAGCATCTGTTGTTATTTTCAGAGTTAAGATAGCTACAGAGTAACCAAACATACAGGAGATTTTGGAATGAAAATTCACTTATAACACTCCCATGATGTCAAAATTCATTAGATAAATTATCTTGGCTGCTTAAGAGTCAGCTTAGAATCAGCCACTGCTGCTATGGTTTCAACAGTCTGTATTGCTGATCTTGTTGCTTATATATTTCACAAGACTTTTGATTTATAAATCTGTTCTTTACTATTTGTAATTCTGGATTTTTCTAAATAACGTAAAAGACACTATTTTCTGTAAGGATTGAATGACTAGGCAACTTAAGGATCTTATTGCCATGACTACTACTTGTGATGACAGAGAGAATGAGGATAAACACATTTTTAGTATCTTTGTCATTTTTAAACTTCTTCTTATCTAGTTAATTTTCTCACTACCTAAATTCTAACCGAGTCACTCTGAATCACACTCAAATTGCCGATGCATCTTCCATGTAATATATGAGAAATTAATTTATTATTTAACTCTCAGTACAACCTCAGTGCTATACCATTTCCATGCATTTACGTGCACTTACACCAACTATTTAGAAGCAACTCAGAATATAGATTAGGTGTTTAGGGCATGGTGCTAAACAGGTCAAGACTGTGGGTTGGGCCATTGCTCTTTCACTTAAGAGCTGGACTTGATAATCCTTGTGGGTCCATTCCTACTCAGAATATTCTGTGATTTCTAATACTAGATTTGGTTTTCACAAATAAATAATCAAAATGGTGTTGTGAAAGACTGTAAAGATAAATACTTTTTTCTTATACTGTATTGCAGGGGATGGTATCAGTGTTCTGTCTGTTGTGCAAAGCTTTGCGGAAGAGTCAGCAGCCATCTGGTGTTTCTTTGCATTGGAAAAAAACCTGTATGGTGTGTTGTTGCGTTCACCTCCAGCTGTGTTTTCTACTCTCTACCAGTGGAAAGGAGTTTTTGTTGCCATTGAGGTAAATGCTTGCTTACAGACACCAACCGTGCTGCTTAATGAAACCTTGACGTTTCAGTTCTACATTTTTGTTCCTCTCTCAGAATTTCAGTATGTGGAATCCTAAAAGCTGTGTGTCTTTCCAAATCCATGCCTCTCCCTACCTTGTGATTACTCATGGAGGAGGAAGTCGGGGAGCTTCCAACACCAGTGTGTACGCATTAACGCCTGAACGCAAACTATTGAAGGTAAATCTGTGTTACGTACAAAATCATTAAATAATGGTGTTAGAAAGGATTTTGTGAGGTCCTTCTGTTCAGCCAAGTTTTGGGAAAAAGAACTCTGTTCTCAGATAGTTTGGCAACTGAACACGCTGCATAAGTCAGTGATGTAAGTTCCTGTCCTGGTTTAGGCCAGGGCGGGATTAATTTTGCAGTAGCCAGGAGGGGGTATGGCTGGAGCCCAGAGGTTATTGTGTACCTATTGTGTACCACCTCATGTCATTTTCTGGGAACAGGGGAAAAGTGCCTTCCCGGGTGTTGGGGTAATGTGTGCGCAGTTCATGCATGTATTGATGGGTTGTGCGCAGTATTTTCACATGTGAATCTTTGCCTCTCTGGTACCCTCTGCTATTATTATTGTTGTTTTTGCTGTTAATTTTCTCATCATGTTGCTGTTTGCGGTAAATTATCTTACTTCAACCCGTGATCTTCACCTTTCGTGCTTCCAATTCTCCTCTCCATCCCACTGCAGGGGGGGGAAGGAAGGTGCAGCATGGTTTGGAGTGTTTCAGTGTAAACAATAGATTGAGAAATGGCATTCCTAAACCATGACAGTTATTAGAGTTTGTTGTCTAATATTTTTTGTAGTCATATTTTGAGAGTGAGATAAAATGACCTTGGAAGTGAAGAAAGAAATTGTGGAGCAATGAAGTCATAGGGCATTTTCTGAAAAATGTATTATAACTAATATTAATTTTGTAAAATGACCCCATATATATTTTTCAAACTATAAAATTACATGTATGACAAATTTTGTATGTTGTTTTATATATGTTTTGCATGTTTATAGATTTTTAAAAATATGTATATATATGTATAAACTTGAACTGACTACTAAACACCATTTTTGTCATATTTTCCTTTAGCTACAGACTCTCTCTATTTTGGATACCACAGTTGTCAAACATTTTGCTGTGGATGAAGAAGACTATTTGGTTTTTGTGAGTGATACCACCAGTTTCAGTTCTATCCAGGTTAGAACACGCTTGTTTTCATGGCTTTGATGTAGGTAGTTTGATTCATTTTCAGTTTGAAGTATGAAGGAAATATAGATTAAAAAGTAAGTATATATTCATCAATATTTAATTATGTTTCTATTACAGATTTATAAGACATAAAATTCTAGACTTGTTTAAATGTAACAATACTCCTTACATTAACATGTAATTTAGACTTGATTTGATTGTATTGCTACTGTCATTTCTGTTTTGAAGTGTATTACATTAGGAATAGAAATAGCTTCTGACCATAAACCTGTTCATCTGAAGAACAGGCATAGGTGCTTTCAGTAAGGTACTTACGTGTTGCTTATCAGTATGTTTCCACCATAGTGTAGGATCCACTACAGAAATGAGGAAATCAGTTAATTTAAAGTTTTTCCAAGTTTTCATCAAAACACTTAATTTCTTATTTATTAGTGCTTGTTATAAATATATTACAAAATATGTATCCTATTTTTGCAGGTTTTCCAGTGGAATAAAGATATATTTGTGCTGCATCATCAACTTCCACTTTACAGAGCTCTGAACATTGCCTTGTTTCCCCGAGGAGGCATTATGTACTTACTCGTTTCTTTGTCAAATACCAGCCAGAATCTACTCTTGTACCAATGGCTGAATAATGAGTTTAGGAATCTTCATCAATTACCAGCAAAAGAAATAAAAGATATGGAGGCTTGGACTTCTGGATCTGATATATATTTAATTGTTGCAAAAGGTATATAGAAGAAAAAAAACTTTCTGTGTTTGTTAAGTATGTGCTAATTTGTTTGATAGCAAAGGCATTTGGAAGAAAAGGGGTTTAGATAGAGATTAAAATATTAGTGGTGGGTGACAATTTGCTGTAAAGCATCTTACCAAAGTAATCTTTGTTTTGTCCTTCAGAAAATGAAAGCATTGTGTTTGTTCTCAAATATTTATGAAACTAATGAAATATTTTCCCAATAACAGTAGGATATAATAACTCTATTCATCTAGCTGTTAATTGCACCCTTTCTAAGCTTTTCTGAGCTTTCTTATATACAAAGAACATTGTTCAGCAAAGTATATTTTTATTACAAGTATGACACTTTAGACATTGGTTTATGTTTGCATCCCTGTGACTATTTAAAAGGGTATATTGCAGTCCATAGGTTTCTTTGCACTTGACTGTTGTCTGCTGGGATTTTTAGTGTTCTTATGTGTGAATGTGTGCAGAAAAGCCCTTAAATTATGTCATGGAATAAATAATCTAATGGGAAATCATGCTGTAGAGTTATATAAGTAAAAAGGAAGATACAATCACTGGTCTCACTTAGTAATTAAAGCTGCCAGTCTCTGCCTTTGAATGGCCACCAGTGTGTGATTTAATTAACAGGCAACAATATAATGTAGGCTTTGTAATCTTTCCTCTTTGTAGAAACAGGAAATTCTGAAATATTCATCTGGGAGACAGGGAAGTCTACCTTCAGACACTTTCAGTCTCTTCCAGTCTCTGCTGTAAGAAACATCCATGTTTTCATGCCTCCTTCAGGTTTAGGTAAGATTTTGTTTATAGTACTGAAATTGATGAAATATATGCATTCAGTTTTCATATTATTTATCAGATTTTAAGAGATACTTTAGCAACTAAGCTGCCAGGGGCATTTCTGATATTACAAGAGATTTTAAATATATCACTGAATATTTCTTTTCTCTTCCTTGCTCAATGTAGTTCACATCCTCCTCTCTGGTAAGGACACAACATCACTGTACTCCTGGAACTCAGAAGGGAACCAGTTCTCTCTGGTGCTGCAAGCCCCATATGCAGATCATATCACTTCTACTACTGCCAGGTCTCTGAATTCCAGCAAGAGCTTGATTGCTCTTTCTGTTGAGTCCAGCTCCAAGATTTATGAGCTTACGACTATCTCCAACCAGTCAGATTTTATACCTAGGTAGGTTTTTTGGTTTATCTTCCAACTCTTGCATTCCTTTTTCTGTAGTGGTCTCTGTTACAGTGGAGACTGTTACAGACTCCTGTGTGTGATGTGTTTATTAACACTAAATAGAATTTTTCACTGGTAGCCTTAGTATAACCTGAAGTTAATCTTCTCACAAATTGCTTTAAAATATATAATAAAAGGACTTGCAGTTAAACGGGATATTGAAGCTTTAATTTAGAATAAATTAAATTACATTACATTAATAAGAACAGTTACTGTATGCTCTATTGTAATTAAGAAAAGAACCAAACCCAACATTAGTCCCACAACCTTTAAACCTCATCGACTTACTTAGGTATATAAACAACAATTTCAGCATCAAAAATGCTCTTTAAATTTTCATTAGTGTTTTTGAATTTTGTTAATCATATCCTCAGTTTGTAATTACTCGATGTGTTTGTTTGTATGCTAGTTCAGGTGAATTGATATTTGAGCCTGGGGACATGGAAGCTGTGATAGCAGTCAATATCCTGGATGACATCATCCCAGAGGAGGAAGAATGTTTTAAAGTGCATCTGAAAAACCCTAAAGGAGGTGCGGAGATTGGAGTCCACAGTTTTGTTAACATAATTATTCCTCCCAATGACAATGCCTATGGAGTCATTGCATTTGCCCAGGTAAAACTTTTAAGGTAAATCATTGAAATATGTATATATCATTTCTAAATAACAGAACACAAACATACTAAAAATGCATGTGACAGGATTCTTCTTCTAAAGTCTTGTAGCAACCTGAGACAGAAGGGCTTTGACTTCCATTTAGCACTGTTACTTAGTTATATAGATGAAAGGCAATAGAAACTCAGTTCCAGTCTGTCCCTGTTGTGAGGTTTTTAGAATCCCCGTACATTTAGAATAACCCATTATTTTATCAGTTTTATTTTGCAGCAACCTAAAAAAATAGTGTTCAGATGGCATATACAATATCATCATAGTTTCTACTGATTGATTAATCTAGGGAATTAAATAAAGATTCTTTTCCTCTAAAATAGTTATGCCACAGGTTGAGCCCATCTGCCTAAACAAAATAAAAACTTTGGAGAAAATATCAGACTAAAGGTATTATTTGGAGTTGTTGATTCTTAAATTATCAAATATTGTAGAAGTTATGTAAAGAGATGTATGTACTAAATGCATAATGAAGATACAAAACACAAAAGAAGCATAATGGAAATGAAACATTGCACCTGGACTTGTGTGAGGAGGATAAATATTAGTAAAGTAACAGCAGTAAAACTATGTCTGTCTTGAAAGACTACATGTTTATATGCTTCACATGATTTGAGCATAAAATACTCTGCTAAAAAAAACCCACAAAAACCACTGAATGTTTGCCTTAGGATGAAGAGGTCTGACATTTCAAATTCTTGTGTTTATGAAATATGGACCTGTTGAGTATTAAGTTATAAAAATTTAATCAATAGACTTGCATTTAGCTACGTAATAGTAGAATAATTTCTTGAAGCCAAATGTCTCTGCCCCCATTTGAATATCCTGTTCCCTAAAGAATTTTATCTTTTTAAGAAAATAATGCTTTGGTTCTGCTGCTCTATGTTTTCCAGAATTCTTTATTTAAGCAAATTGAAGAAATGGAACAGGACAGCTTGATCACCCTGAATATTGAACGTTTAATAGGAACGTATGGACGAGTTACAGTAGAGTGGATTACCAATGGGAGCATAAGTGATGTATTTCCAGCTTCAGGAATGGTATTTAATAATATCACTATTATTGGGGAGGCATTGACTGTATTGTCTCAGACAATAGAAAAATATGTACTGAGGGGGAAGGACAGAGCATGTTAGATTGCCCCACTTTTCTGTTAATCTCTGCTTCCTGGTCCTTTGCTGTGATTCGAGCAGTTTATGCTTCTGGCTGGCACATAATACAGCAATATCACTTTAACACTTCTAGAACTTGATATTGCAATGCTGTCCAGGCACAGAAGATGTGCATTTGTAGTATCCTATTCCCATCTTCCTTTCTTTCTGCTGTGAGATTCAGTTTCTTATGTCAAACTGCTTAGGTGGGAATCTGGGAATGTTTGCTCTTTGTCCTGACCTTCTCAGTACAATGGAGAACTTAAGTGGCCCAGCAGAATATGACCACTCCCAGTTTTCTATGTTTCTGAGAGTTTTAGATTCCCAGCCATATTAAAACCCAGTTTGTCCTATGGCCAAAGCTCTTAATATGCCTTAGGACTGGTATGAGTCAGTTTCTGACTGTCAAAGTTCTCCATCTTCTGGCTGTCTGTAGCAGACACAAAGCCTGAAAAAAAAGTGAAGAGAAAAATAAATGGACTGGAAATCAAGGATGCCAAAACAATCATACTGAAATTGTTAGAGTACTCCTTGAGCATTCTGGCTACATAATATATGAGTACACTGCATAACTTTGCATGCAAGAAGAGTCAGAAAGGATAATACAAGTGGAAATTTCTGTTTTTCCTACACATTATGTGTAAACTAAGTATTTCTAGACACATCTTCCTTGTTGAGAAAGACCTAATCAGGTGGCCAGCCCTTTGAATTTAAAAATATGAATATAAATAGACAAAGCATGTATCAGTAATTTTATCAGAGGAAGAAGAAGGAAAAAAAGTTGAATAACCATTTCTTCACATAGCAATGATTTTAAGAGATATATGCTCACTATTTTGATATGGATATATCTGGTGTGTTGACCTTAGCTGTCTAAAAACCCCAACTATTTCTTTTTACTCCTCCATCTCAGCAGGATGAGGAGAAAGTAAGGTGAAAATTTTTGAGATAAAGGCTGTTTAATAATAAAAGAAAAAGCCATTATCTCTCTGGATTTCTCCAAGGTTTTTGATACAGCTTGCTGTGGCCTTCTTCTAAACAAACTAATGTGTTATTGCTGTGCCCAGGGAGTGGTGGCAAACAGCTCTATTTCAAACTGGCAACCTGTCGCAAGTGTGGTCCCTCAGGGATCAATATTAGGCCAAACAGTGTTTAGTTTCTTCATAAGTGATGTAGGTGATGAGATCAGGTGTACTCTCATGAAGTTTGACAACGATACCAAACTAAGTGAGGAAGTGGACTCTTTGGAGAGTTACCTAGCAGGCAGACCTGGGTAGGCTGGAAGATTCATCAGGAACAAATGTTGCACTATGGAAAACATAATCCAGGAGTGGAGCACCCACTGACATCTATCCTGACTAAGGATTAGCTCTGGAGAAAGGGACCTGGGGATTCTGCTGGTCAATAAGCTATGGCTGGAATTCGGTGTTCAGTTTTGGTCCCCGTTATGGAAAATAGATATGGGCAGGCTGGTGGGGTCAGAGCTGGCCACAAATATGGTCAGAGGACAGGGAAGCCTGTCACATCAGGAAAGGCTGAGAGAACTGTTCAGCCTTGAGGGAAGAAGGTTATGAGGAGACATGCTCAGACCGTTTGTTAGTATTTAAAAGGTGGCTACAAAGGAGAATACTTACTTTTTACAAGGTTTCATGTTGAAAAGCAAAGGTAATGGATGCAAGTTACCCCTGGGGAGATTCTCATTGGACATAAAAGGAAAATTTTTCACCATGAGAACAATAATCCATTGGAATAACCCTCCCAGTAAAGTTGTGGACTCCCCAAAACTGACACTTTTAAGATTGAGCTGGACAGGATGCTGGACCATCTTGGTTAGACTGTGGTACTGCCAAGAAAGATTGGGCTAGGTAATTCTTGTGGTCCCTTCCAACCTTGTAATCTATGATACTATAAGATATATATGTGTGTATGTAGATGCATTTTATAACTGATAAAGTTTACAGAATAAAACTCTAGGATTAATAACACTGATAAGAAATTTGACTTTTTTCCCCCCTTCCCTCTAAAACTTTAGGTTACATTTTCAGAAGGTCAGGCCCTCTCCACAATCACCCTGACAATTCTCGCAGACAGCGTTGCAGAACTTTCAGAGACAGTGGAAGTCATACTCACCTGTGTTACCACTGTGGGTGTTCAAGATACCACAAAAGGTGCTATCATTGATCCCAAAAGGGCAAGAGCTGTACTTAGCATTTTACCCAGTGACTCTCCACATGGTGTGATTGAATGGCACAGGGAGTCTCTTTTTGTTAAAATCACAGAGCCAGAAGGTAAGTCTGTTTCTTAAGAAAGTATATTATTTTCAAAGTCAGCATTGTTGAAGTTACAACTCTTGTTACATATTATAAATGTATATAATATATATATATATCAGCTTTTTATTGAAGTTTTTATGTATCAGCAGTACTTTATTATTTATAGCATAAATATCCCTTAAAATATGTAACTATGCTGTATTTCACATTGCATACATCAATATCCTTCAGCCATTTTTGTTTGAGAGGTAAGTTGCAAATTGCTAATGCATGAAATACTTCTGTTTATATAAAAAGCAGAAGTTTCCCATTGAATTGGATTGCTATATTTTTTAAAATAATTTACATAGAAAGACTTTCCTCTTGAAGTGGCTCAAAAAGGGAAGCTGTTTGCTCAGAGGGCTAGGGTAAGAAAGGAAGCAGAACAGGAGTGAATTCTACTTCATGAAAAAGGTGTTATTTTTCTGCTTGCAGTTGCACGTTGGATTTGGTTTTCCTTCCAGGCACAAGCTGAAAAAGATCACCCAAGCAGTTGGCCAGAGGAGAATTGCTGTGATGCTCAGGCTTCTTCCCTCTCTCCTGGCTCAGGGAGCTAGCTGGCATTTTTTTTGGCTCTTCCCACAGCTACCTGATGGGTTATTCATACTTTAACAATCCAGTTAGAATTTTCTAACAATTTAATATTCTGTCCATGTTAAAAAATTAGATATACAAAAAATAATTTTTTTCATCAGAGTATATTATCACCAATAAAGCATTCTAACATGTTTTATTTTCAGGTGAATTGCTGTTGCCACTTTATTAGCACCTGGAAGTGACGTAAAGGGATTCTGTTGTTTTTTTACACATTATAAACATTTATACTTTGACATTAGGATTCAAGGAAGGTTCCTAGCTTCAACTGGTTGCACAGATTTTTTTTTTCAATCTATAACTATTGTATTTTTAATTAATTATTCACAAGTTCTATCTGTGAAATAATACCTGGTTACAGAAACTAGTTTGAAGTACAAGCCTGTTTACATTTTATCTGTTTCTATTTCTCCAGTCATAAATGCACCACTTTTAGCCAGATTATGTGTTTCATAATTTACTAGATAAAATTACTAATCTAATTTCCCAAAAGGTTGTTGAGCCTGACTGATACAAGTCTATTTAATTTATTTGATATTTGAGTTAAGGAAATGGGATACTTACAGTCAGAATGACTGCCCTCAGTAGCACTTTCTGTTAGAATCGATGGTGATGATCTAGGCATAAAAGGCCAGGCAAATTATTGAGATGGAAATTTTGAAGGATAACTGAATAAAAGCGTTGAAGTAATAATTTGTGTAGCACTCATATAAAACTGTAGTATTCCACATCTTCTTCTTCTAGATCCAGTTTTTCAATGCACAGTATCTTCACATATCGGTATTGTTTTGTCTGTTCACACCAGATGTGTGTGCTCATCTGCTTAAACCCTAGGATAATCCAAGGACTGTTGTGTCAGTGAGCAGAATTGAATTGGGGTCTAGCAAGCAGCTCCAGTAGATAGCTGAGCTGAAAATCAAGCAGGCCCAGGGCTAAAATACGGCTTCCACAGGGCTCATCCTAGTCTCAGTTCTCTTCAACATCTTCATGAATGACTCTAGCATGAAGGGTGTTGGGTCAGAAACAGAGATGACACACTAAAGTTCATGTGGCAACAGAGGGATTTTATTGTTTGAATTCCTCTTTATAAAGGGGGTTTGAAATGCCCCAGACTAGATAGCTCATTGGTCTGATCTTTTAACACTGCTCAGACAGTTAGATGACTGCAGCTTAGGATGAAATGCAGTTGGTTGAGGTTCCTGTCTGTCAACCCAGGGGCCAGTTTATGGAACTGGCTGTTTTTCTTATTTATATCCAAATTAATTGCCCAGTACAAGCCAACTTGTACTGTGATATATTGTGAGAAACTACTTGGATGCAGGATTCTTAGGAATAATAAGTTTGCTGACAACATTAAAGGAGGAACTCCTTTAAGAGAGGCCCTGAAGAGATACCTCAACAAATTTAGACAGACCTTGACAAATTACAGCACTGGGCAATCACCAGCTGTATGAAGTTTAACAAGGGGAAGTGCCAGATTCTGCACCTGGGATGGGACAACCCTTGATGGATGCACAGTCTGGGGTATGAGATGCTGGAGAGCAGCACCATGGAAAGGGACCTGGGAGTCCTGGTCAGTGGCCAGTTGAACATGAGCCAGCAGTGCCCTGGCAGCCAGGGGGGCCAAGCGTGTCCTGGGGAGCATCAGGCCCAGCATCTCCTGCCAGACAAGGGAGGGGATTGTCCTGCTCTGCTTTGCACTCACCTTGAGTCCTGGGAGCAGTTTTTGTCACTTCAATATAAGAAATACATTAAAATATTAGTGTGCAGAGGAGGCCATGAGGATGGGGAAGTCATCTGAGGAGTGGCTGAGGTTATTTGGTCTGTTCATACTGGACAGGAGGGGAGACCTCATTGCAGTTACACCTTCCTTATGCAGGGAAGAGGAGGGGCAGACACTGATTGCTGCACTCCCTGGTGCCCTGTGACAGGACTCGAGTAAATTGCATGAAGCTGAGTTCAGGCAGATATAGGTTGGATAGCAGGAAAAGGTTTTTTACCCAGAGCATGGCTGAGCACCAGAGCAGGGTCCTCAGGGAAGTGGTCACATCACCAAGCCTGACAGAGTTCAAGAAGTTTTTGAACAATTCTCTCAGGCTCGTGGCGTGATTCTTGGAGTGTTCTGTGCAGGGCCAGTGTTGGACTCTGGTGATCCTGATGGGTACCTTCCAACTCAGCATATTCTATGACTGTAAAACAATTGTATTTTCCATTTTTTCCATCTCCTTACTATAGGGCAAGAGAATTCAACTACTGTTACTCTACAAATTGTTCGAGAACAAGGATTTGTTGGGGATCTTGCTATTCAGTTGAGCACTGCACCAAACTTTGAACTTCCCCCCTCCAACCGAGCAACAGAAAATGAGGATTATATACTGGAAAAGAAAACAGTAATTATGGCAGAGAATGCAATAACAGCTTCAGTCATAGTCACTATTTTGCCTGTGAGTAGCCTAACAACTTCTTGAGCTATTAATATCTTTTAAAGAAATGCAAATATTAGTGAATTTATACTCGTAGTATGACTTAACATTCTAGAAATGGCTGTGCTGGGACTCTTGGAACCACCTATTTAAAAAACACTTGCATATTCATCACTGGGAATGAGCCAAATTATTTGTTTCATTACAATCCCGAAATTTACTTATAATAATGAAAAAGATTATGTATATTCTTTAAATATATTTAGAATGGCAATACTGATTTTCAAGTCATGGCTTGGTTTCTGAGATCTAGCTGACTTTCTCACAGGTAGTAGTAACAGGTGACGGACAGCACTGCTTTCCATCATTCTTGAATATCTGGAATCTGACTTGTCAGCTTCTATTTCAAAACCTCAGCAAAAGTACTTTACATCTTTCATATGGTATGAAGCCAGGGATTGGTTATATGATCCCAAATGTTGAGAAGTTTTGAACAGTAAACAACCTACAGGTAGTCAACTGTATTATATTTTAATGTATCATTAAAAAAAATAAATTTAAAACTTTTTTTCAGGACAATATTCCAGAATTACAGGAAGGATTTATAATCAATATTACTGATGTGCAGCTGATCACTTCATCTGAAGGACAGCCAAGTGTGAAGAGGCTTGGATTAGAAATAGCTGAAATAACAATTGAAGAAAATGATGATGCCAGAGGAATATTTAATTTTAATGTTACAAAGGTAAATAAGTCTGAATGAAAAACATGTAAAGTGGCTTTCGAGGAAGACAGTCCGATTTCTCAGATGACTTCTGAAAGTGTTCTGATTGGTTTTATAATATTAAATTGTTCTGGATAAAATGGCCAGATACCAGACAAACAATTCTTTCTTAAGAGGTTCGTCACAAATAATACACAAAATTTATTATGGACCTGGCAGTCCTGAAACCAGTGTCATTAAAAGGGATGTCAGGAGGTCATCTAATCCAGATTTTTGCTCAGAGCAAGGTCAATACTAAGGCCAGACCATTTTACAACTAATTATGTATTTCTTCATTTATTTTTAACTGCAAGTCAACTTGGAAAAAAGAAAAAGAAAAAGTTTGTTGAGACACTCTGTGGTTTCTTTTTAAATGTACAGGGTATCACTGGAGCTGTTTCTGGTTATGAGGTACCACCACCACAGAATGTACTAAAACTCCCAGTTGTTCGACAGGCTGGGAGGTTTGGGTCAGCAACTCTGTACTGGGAAGCCATTCCTTCAACTGCCAGCTTTGAAGACTTCACACCATCGTCTGGAAACCTTACATTTGCAGATGGGCAGGTATTCACTTGCTGAAAGTTTACCTGACTTTGGGTTACCAGCATAAGATTTTTTGTGTGTTTTCCTCTAGCAGAATTTTCACTAAAAACCTATTATTTATGGCCTTATGTATATGAATGACTCTCCCAGCTTCAGTTTTTTTAACATAGAAAACCAGAATATTCAAAATCATTGACCAAATAGGCTCATGTGTCTTTGATACTTTGGCAAGTGAGGACATAACTTCTAATAATAAGCCCTCTTACACTGAAAATTTTTTGAGAAATCCATCTTCGCTATAAGTTCTCAGAATAAACCTGTATGTTTTCTTATCTGTGTTCTACACATAGTTTTAAATTTCATACTGCACCTGAGAGTACTTATTCTACACAAGGGATTTTGATTTTAAGAGAATAAAAGTGGTCTTTGGCAAAGAAAAGGATATACATAGTGTGCAGAATTTTGACTGAATATTGACAGTATTGTCAACATTCATTTTCTACTGAGTACCAAAGCAGAGCATTCTGCTGGTTTTAACAAACAAGATTTACATTGATGGACTTAAAAAACACTACTGAAATTATATCTTCTTTTTATAAATATACAAGCATAAGAAGAAAAATGAACAAATGAGCATCGTCTAACTATTACTAGACACAATTTGCTTGGTTTAATTTTTTTTAAACAGTTCACAGAATATTATAAATGAAGCTTTGTTGCTTTTTTTTGTCTTTTTAACATTTCTACAGGCTACAGGAGAAATAGAAATTACAATCATAGATGACAGTGAAGTTGAATTACTTGAGATATTCAAAATTGCCCTGGTGAGGGTAACAGGTGGTGCAAGACTTGGGAATGACACCCTGGTAACTGTCGCTATTCCACCAAATGATTCTCCTGTTGGGGTATTCAGGTTTGAAGAAAAGAATGTGAGTTTGATTTAGGCTGCACTCATTTCTACTAAAGTTGGAGAGTGGGTTTGTGTCACTAGCATATAGCTAATTTTTGCAAGCCTTCACTGCAGTGGAAGATGTGATTTCATTGAAATCATATTAGTGCTTGTCTTCATCTAGCTGTGCAGGATGGTAATAACAGTGAAAGTGCTGCTGCATAAATATAGATTTCTGCTTGGCTGAATCAATTTAATTCACTAACAATTTAAGACATCCTAGGTAGGATTTTTGATGGTCTGTATAACAGGTGGCATTACTGAAAGAAAAATTTGGAAAGAAATTACAAAGCATATCTCATCTTAGCTCTTGCCAGGTTTCTGCTCTCCCTTTTGCTGGTGCTAAGCCTGATAGTGACATTGTCTGTAATTGTTTTAGATCATAGTGCATGCAGAAATCACTTGAATGACTAGCCCTTGCTTCCAGATTTCAAGACTCTCCTTAAACCTGTTACATTCCTATCCATTTTCACTCCTATTCAGAATTGTCATTGATAATGTTTTCTGTTGTTTATCTTAAACATGTATCCATGTCATTTGACATTATCAATGCAGTTTTTGACTTTTTCAATACAGCCTTTCCCATGTTCTCCTTCTCTTTCTCCATCAGGTAACTGTGAAGGAACCTCAGACACCTGATGACTCTGCTGCAATTGTTTTGCTGAATGTAAGTCGAAGTCAGGGAGGAAAAGGAGAAGTTACAGTGTTATGGATTCTCGAGGAAGCAGCCAGATATGATCTGACCCCTCTAAATGGTACCCTTCATTTCAGTGAGGTATTTCAGACATTGCAACAATTTATTTACTATTAGATTTATAAATACTTCCTTCTACTGGTGCATAATTGTATGCTTGTTGTTACATGTTGATAGATGTAGGGGGTTCCTAAGTATTATACACCAGAAAAAGGTTAGTTTGAATTGGTGGGGTTAGAAGTATTCAGACTTCTTTCAAGATGGAATGGAAAGCTGACATGCTCTTTTAGTGCAGCATAATGTAATTATCAGGAGGGTAGCTCTTCAAATCTCCACTGCTTTTACTGTTAAGAAAGAGGAATTGAAATCTACTGAATGAAAATAATGATTACAGAGACACTTATTCCACTAAAGTCTCAAGCATCTTAAAAAGAAAATTTTTATTGAAAGGTTGAGAAAGAAAATGAATGCTCAAAATCTGCAGATTAAAAAAAGAACCCAAAAAGCACCTTCATAGCTTTCAAACTAGACAAGGTTATTTAATTCATATTTTATGGCAGGTTACAGCTCTGAAGTCAAAGTTAAGTATTGGATACTGATAGTATGTTCATATTTATATTTTACAGTCAACTCAAAATATTTAATGAAGAAAAGTATTTTAACAGAGCATAATCTGTATTCTCTCAGTATAAGCTTTTCTTTTGTTGAATCAGTAGGCATGCTGGATGTTTTACCTTGAGTCAGCTGAAAAATAATTTTTTTTTTTTCTGGTAAAATCATCAGTATTTGGCAAAGCTTTGCTGTCATTTCTCTACTGGTAGGCTTTGATATTTTGTTGTGAACATTTATATATGCTTGAGTATAAGCATAAAACTGTGTATGCATGGTATAGTAAAGTTATACCATGTGTTTGCCACTTCCCACTGACAAAAATGTAGATTAGGCAGAAATTTTACTAATGTATCTAATCTTAATAATGTGTTAATCCTTAGAATATGTGTGTACTATTGAATATGCAGTTTCTCTATAGAAAGTTTCCTCTAGGTTAAAGAACATCTATGTGAGTACAAATTCAAAGGAATTTCAGTCTTCATTTAGTTGAAAATAGTGAGGGTATTTTTAGGGTGGCCCACAATGTTTGAGAGACAATTTTTACTGGTTATTAATCTGTGAGAAGAAATTTCAGTCAGATCAGATATCTGATATTTTAAAATACTAAAGAATATGTTAAGCATTCTTAACATTTGATATATTAAAAAATTTTTGGTTTAGTACTATTTTGTTTAATTTCATTTAATATGTATCCGTGTCTTTCTGGTCTTTACATGATGCAGACTGAGTCCCAGAAACTGATTATTTTACACGCAATCCAAGATGGTCTGCTGGAGGGGAATGAAACATTTACCATTCAGCTAGTCTCTACTGGTGATGCAGAGATATCCCCTATAAATGGTAAAGAATTAATTCAGTATCTTCTGGTTTTCGATATTCTATATGAGAACTATTCTAAGTCTGTTCATATTATTTTAGTCTGCAGTGCTCAAGTATTTTGTGGGCAGCTAGTTGGTCACAATTTATCATTCTTTTCCCCTGAGTGACAGGGAAGTTCCTTACCTGAAGAAGTCAAAGAGAGTTCCACAGGCCCTCTATGAAGCTGTTTAACCACTCATGTCACAAAATTTACCAAAGGCAAATTGCTTAGTTTTCACTTACAATTAGAATCATTTTTCTCTTCATAGGTGTTGCAACCATCACAATTATGGGAGATGAAGGAGCTTCTGGGGTGGTTGGGATAGCCCATTCTTCCAAGCATGTTTTGATTGGAGAACCTTCAGGAAGTTATAATGGAACTGCTCTTATTAGGTGGGTACAGCTCTCATTTTTTCAAAGAAAGAGTAACAACCCAGATTCAAAAGCTACAAGACTCCAGATTTGGCAATTTATTGAGTACTACATTTTATCATAATTTCTACAATCAATGCTATTTTAAAAACTAGGTGATTGGTTTAAAGGAAGGGTAGAATATACCATGTGTGTATCTTTTCAGTATTAATGGGGAGGTCCAAATATTCCTCTCTGTCTTCAAGTTATTTACAGCATTGATGCACCAAAGGAAAGAGGATCATAATAAAAGAAAAGGGGTAAGAAAATGTCACATTTGATGGTGCTTTGTGCTTTGATTCAGGATTTGTGCCTGAATAGTATTTCAGCAAATTGTTATATTCTAGCATAAACAATATGGGAATGGCGATTTTGGTGGAAACAAGACGTGGTTGTTTTATTCAGTCAATTGAAAACAGAATGAGCAGGTTTATATTGTTAGAAACTTTGGAAAAAAAGATTATGACACTTCCAGCAAATATAAAGCAGCAGAACACCTTCTGGTACTGGCTCAAGAAGCCCAAAAGACAAAACAATGCTTTGTGCAAGAAGTAGTTTAAAATTGTGTTATGTGGAGACAAATCTTTACTGTAACTTATCCAAGCATTATGTTATTAATAGGGTTTTAGACAAGTAGCAAACAGAACATATCACAGAAAATCTCAAAGAAGTATTCTGGTATTCTGCATCTGCCTTATAGATCAAATTGCACCTGGCATTACCCTGACATTCAATTTCCCTTCTCTTTTGCATAGCTATCTCTGGAAAAGCAGAATAGGAAGAAGAGAAATCAGTTTTCAGGTCCTATCTTTGGTCTACATGTAGAAAGAAACTTTTACCTCTTGGTAAAAATACAGCTGGAGATGCCTCCAAACACAGAGAAATAAAAGAAAACTATAGAGATGTTCTGAAAGTGCCTGAAAAGGGAATTCTCATGTTCCTAATAGTGATTGAGAACATTAAAACTCAAGCTTTCATGGTGCTGATAACATTCCTTCCATGCACAACAGTATGATATACTATCTCTGTATTGGATATTAAATACTAAAGGTAAAAATAAAATCTGTGTTTCTGTCTTTACCTGCAGCCTGGTACGTGGCCCAGGGATTTTTGGGGAGATCATAATATACTGGAATATAACACCTCCTCATCAGACAGAATTTATTGAGGTATCTGGGACCTTGACCATGCGAGATAGGCAGTCTGCAGCAGTTGTTCTAATACAGGTATATGAGAGATCTGATACCAGTAGCTATTTCAAGTACTTTCTTTTATTTTCTTAAGATCTTGGCTAAAAATTATTTATATCTTTCTCTCTGGAAATGGTTTAAATCCTTTTAGCTGTTGTTGGTTCTTTCCTGTAGGCTGTGGATGACAACTATCCTGAGGAGAAGCATTACTACCAGTTTCAACTAACCAGAGTCAGTGATGGAGGCCTCATAAATGAATCTAGCAGCACAGCAAATATTACCATGGCCGCCAGTGATTATCCATTTGGAGAGTTTTCATTCTCCCATGAACTATTGCTGACTACAGAAGATGAAAAATGGGTATTGGGTTAAAATTCTTTCTTATATGAAATTACTGATAGATAACAGTATTGTTGCTAGAATTATGTTCAACTTCAGAAAGAAATTGGTCTCTAAAGTGACTATGGCTATCTGCTAAATTACATGTACTCTGTGCTTGATAAATCACATTGTTGTTACCTGACAGAATCATTGAAAAGGTGACTTTAGAACATCTTGTAAAGGCACCTGTAACAGTAAACAAAGCCACATTTAAAAGAAAATATTATCTTTCCCTCAGGTTAACGTCACTGTTGTGCGTTCCAAGGGATCCTATGGCAGAGTGCGTCTTTGCTTTCAGATAATAAATGGGACTGCAGAGGAAGGAATGGATTTTACTCCCACAGTAAGGGAAGTGGTGTTTGAACCAGCAGAGGAAAGTAAAATTATTTTGGTTGAAATTCATGATGATGACTTTCCTGAAGGTCCTGAAAACTTTTCATTGATGATTACTGAAGTGGAACTCCAAGGAAGGTAAAGTTAAAATTTCCAGTTGATTTTTTACAAGCAGAAAAAACAAATGAGAAAAACAAAGTATATTTGAATTCTAATCTACCTGAATAAAGTCATTGCTAGACATTTCATCTGTTTTCTGTAGAATTTTGTAAGACATATGTAATTGTAATTATAATTGAAAATGGGGTATGGTAAACCCAATTATTTTAACTATTAATATAAAGATATTTCTAATTAAGATTTATTAAAACTTAAAATCCTTACATTAGTTTCAGATTGCCAAATTGCAAGAAATTTCTTTAAAAAGATGAAAGAGAAAGACCAAATGAAAGATACACATTTCTAGTAATAATTCTTGGAAACGTAATAATATGAAGAAATGTGACAAAATAGTCTTCAGTGGTAACTGTCAGAAAATAGTTATTTACAGTTATTCAAAAATTATCACACACATGTCTTTATACTTTCACAATAAGTTTTAAATGTATTTTTATGGTTTTTTTTAATGTTCTTGCAAGTGGATTTGATTTTACTGTAAGAGAGAATGGTCTGCAGGTGGATCAACCTCCAATAATAGGAAATATCTCCACAGTATGGGTAACTATTGCACAAAATGACAATGCTGAAGGTATAATAGAATTTGATCCGAAGCATGTCCTTCTGGAGGGTAAGTTTACCATAAGTTCTCACTATATTTTGGAAGATAAGGCTATGGGATGAATTTTGAAATTACATAAATTTTTGTCAATTATTTTATAGTGGAAGAGGATGTCGGATTAATCATGATTCCTGTTTTGCGAAAGTGTGGAACTTACGGCAATGTCATGGCTGATTTTCTTTCTCGAAGTATTTCTGCACTTCATGGTGTTGACTATATCATTCATAATAATACTGTAGTTTTTTATCATGGACAGAACCAGTCTTTTATTTACATCTCTATTATAAATGATGAAGAAAGGTAATGAATTTTTCACATATATATTCACCAATTTACTTCTGATAAAGTCTTTTTTAACATGCACTAAAAAATCTACATATATGTGTGTATTGAGCTGTAATTGAAAAACAAATTTCTGCAGAGCTAAAAAAATAACCTAAGGGAGAAAATCACCTAAAGGGGAAGAAAGATGTTATATTGCAGTGTCATAGTTCCTGTTAAATAGTATGCAATCAAACACAATTTTTAATTACATGATAAGAAATGTTGGTGTCAACAGTATTGCTATGATGAATAAAATATTTTTCCATATTTTTGTTTAACTTAACACTAGTAGAAAATAGAATAATGATAGCATTTCAGAATGGTGATAGCTGAAATATTTTTATTCCAGCTATAACCATTCTATGCAACTAGAAGGAATCTTATACACTGCACCTATGGAGATGATTTCTTTATTCCTTTAAACAGACCCAGTTGGATGCATGATTGAATTACTAGTACAGTTTAAATTTTTTTTTCTCTTAGATATCTCTGAATTCCTTTTTTTTTTGTTTGTTTGTTTTTTTTTTTCTTTTCTGTGCAGTGAATTAGAAGAGCAATTTGAAATCCAGCTGACAGGAGCCACCGGTGGAGCCATCCTGGGGCTCCACCTGGTGAGCCAGGTCACCATTGCAAAAAGTGACTCTTCCCAGGGCATGGTCCGATTTCTCAACCAAAGCCAAATTATTCTTCCCAACCCTGATGTAACCACAACGGTGTCCCTGGTGGTGGAAAGGACTGGGCAGTTGGTGGAGGCACAGGTGGGTCTTGCCTATAAAAGACTGAAAGTTTTCCAATGACTATGTCAAAAAGCTCCTTCGTTTTGCTTTGAGAGCTTTCTTAGTGACTGATGTCTAATAGTGTAATTGCAGTAACAGAAAGTGTTGTTACCCATTTAAAATCCTGTTTCTTCTCCTGCTTCCCTTCTTCTATTATGGTATTGTGTACATTGTTTTGAACTGGCTCCTAGTCCTATGAAAATTATAGTTAATTTCATATACTAATACTAGTTTAATTTAATTCAAGAAATTGCTTGCTATGAATTTTGTAGAGTATTTTTTTACTCTATACAGGCCACTTATAAAGTTAAGATCTAAATATAAAACACAGTGGGCCTTTCACAGTCGTGTCAAGTAATTTGCCTTGTGAGCCATGAAATCCTCCATATATAAGAATTGCCTCAGTCTTTGACTTTTTTTAGAAATCATTGGAGAAAAGCAGAAAACACTTAAATTAACAAAATAATAATTGTCAAGTCCTGAATATAACCTCCTTAAAAGCAATCTAATTTGTGGGAATTGGTGGAAATGCTGTGGCTTTTAATCAGACTGAAGAAATGTGAATGATTCATAATTTTCTTCATAATCTAAAGGATGAAAAACTTTTATTATAGAAAATATTTGTCATTTTTAGACTTGAGATCACACTTCAGAGGGAAATTGTTTTGATAATGAGTACTGATGTGGGAAGTTTTGCAAAAGAAGTAATGAAAGAGAAGAGAGATTGACTCTAGTGATTCTTGCTATGTGTTAAAGATATCATAGTTTCTTTTCTATTACTAACATCTAGAATTTAATAGACTGGCATTGTGACTAACAATTTAAAATTCCCATTTGCAAATTGATATGTTTACTTTTTCAAAGGCTTCTATATTTTGTCCCATAGAATTATTATGACTATTTTGTATCCTGTATTAATAGCAAAGATTTAAACATAGCTAAGTACTTTGGCTACTCTGTCACTTCTCCCCATGGGATGCTGTTATAATGCATCACCCCCTTCTAAATCTGAAACTGACCTATTCCACAGATTAACTGGGACATTTTGGGACCCAATTCAGAAGAGATTTTGTCTCCTCTGAATAGTGACATTGGTGACCCTGTGAATGGAACATTCTATTTTGAAGAAGGCGAAGGAGGTCTGAGAACAATTAATCTACAAATCTATCCTCATGAAGAAGTTGAAGTTCAGGAAACTTTCATTATTCGACTGAGCCTTAGGAAAGGTGAAACAGAAATAGATCCTAAGGCAAACAGCATTACATTAATAGTAAGTTACTATCGCTTCTCTTTCTTCAGAGATTTCTGTTCATATTGGTATTTATTCATGCAAAGCTTTTAAAATTAATCACAATGATTACCTAGTAATTTGGCTTTTTTGACTATTTTGGTATATTATGTTCAGTTCTGAAAGGAAAAGGCCAGAGAATCTATCCATAAAAACTGGAATAAAAGCAGAGAGCTGGGTCTCCTATTTGCAATTTTCTATAGTTCTCTTTAGAGAGAGCATGGATTGAGCCCACATTTCTATGTGTCAATATGTTTGTCTTCTGTTGTGGTTTAAACTCAGCTGGAAATTAAACACCACTCAGCTGCTTCCCTTCCCCTACACCCTCTTGTGAAAGGAAGAAAAAACAGAGTTTTTTATAAGAAAAATATACTTGAAAACACCAATGAAATGAAAAACAAACAGTAACAGCAACAATGTTAATGACAAAAGTATACAATAGAGAGGGTGATTTACACACAAAAAGGTGCTCAACACCAAAGCTCCAGGGAGGCAAAGACAAAATGTCTTTTTCTCCTGAGCAAATGAAAAACCTTGAGACAGCGAAAAACAATGGTGCACAAACTCTCCAGGCTGGACCACTTGGCCTGCACCAGCCATGAAGTGTGTGGTAGATAAAAGCGATCTGGACACACCCACACAGCACCAGGCTACAACCCCTGAGCAGCTGCAAGTAGGACATGGTCACTCTTGACATCTCTGCAGAGGAAGGGAGAAAATCTGACTTCTCACAGTACAAGAGAAATGCAGGTGTTGTTGAGAGTTATCACAGACAAATCAGTGCTCTAGGGATACTGCAACTAAAGATGTATTTATAAAGCTGCTGTAAGAAACCCTCAAAAGAATCTCTCCTAGAAATTGTATTTTTATTTATTATCTAGTCTGTAAGGTGTTGATGGAATTAGCTCTTATTTCCACAGCCTCTTTCAGGAAGTCATGTTACCCCAAATTCTTTTGGCAGCTTACGGCTCATATAGATGGATTTGGGTGAGCTCTCTTTGCCATAGTTCTGAGTTTGCAAATTAATAGTGTTAGAAAAGTTTCTGTATACTAGCTCAAGGTGCCTGAGCACTTTCTGCTTGAGAATCAAAATACTCAGATGTAGCAATTGAAATAAACCTCTGTTCTTTTCCTTCTTGGGCAGGGGACCTGAAAACTGAAAAAGAGACATTCAAATTTCTGCTGTTTTTAGAACTAACAGATCTCCCCCTGTAGCATCTAGCAGTGGAAATCTCAGTAGTTTGAACAAGAATACAAGTCACACTACATTTCCAGTTTTTTAAAATCATTGTTTACCTTTTTACAGATAGAGAAGTTTGGTGATCCAAATGGAATTGTACAGTTTGCTCCTGAATCATTAACTGAGAGTAACTATGAAGAACCCTCAGGAGAGGAAGGGCCACAAAATATTACACTGTTTGTCAAACGAATTCAAGGCATTCTGGGGAACATAATGGTATTCTCACTCTTTTCCTAATAAACAATGTAATCTGATATCATCCTTGGTGTCGATGTATGGAAAAATATCTCATTCTGTGCCTTTCAATTGCTTGTTTCTCAAATTATTTTTTTTTTAATATTGCCTTTTGGAGTTAATTTAGGAAGGGCTTAGCCCTAGTACTTGTGATTTGGAGACTAAAATTCAGTCTTTCCTGCCAGGAAAAATAAAAGAAAAACAATACTGCTGTACTGCTCTCACTTTCTTTCTCTCCCAGTTTCTTTTGATGGGAGAATGAACAATCAATACTTTCATAGTGAGTTGTCTTTGACATCATCACACTTTAGTTTTTTAGACAGAATCAGACTTTTCTGAGCCATCATACACATTGGTTTTTACCTGAAGTTGTTTAGAAGTCAGTGTTTTAACAGGAACTCATTTAATTTAAAATAAATTGATCCATTGATAGAAACATCTGCTGTGTTTAATGACAGTTCACTCCTTTCTAATGTGAGGAATACTGGAAAAAGAAAAAAACAACAAAGTTGTTTTGGTGATAAAAGAGAAATAGTTTTTGAAAAATGTTTATAAATTCCACATAGTTTTACATAAATCTTCTGAAAGTAGATAAAGGAAATATTTATAGTCTTAAGACTGTTAATGAAATAACATACTCTTTTGAAAGATGGTCTGTGCATTCTACCTATGCATACCCAAAACAATTGCTATTTTACCCATATAAAAGCAGTCTGTTCCATATCCTGTCTATAGTGAATCCTGAATTTGCAAGTTTCTGACTTTTGAGGTAATTTTTCTTTCCTTTATATTTTGCATTTTCTATACTAATTTCAGGTTTACTGGGAAATACGTAGTGATTCTGACATCACAGGTGACTTTCTTGAGACAGAGGGGTCTGTTGTCATTGCTGACCAGCAGAGTACAGCTGAGATAATTATCTACCTGTTGCCTGATGATGTTCCAGAACTGGATGAAAGCTATGAGATACAGCTGATTTCAGTGGAAGGTGGAGCAGATTTAGACCATGAGAAAGGAATTTCAAAGATCACAGTGTTTGCAAATGATGATCCTTATGGAGTGTTCGCCCTGTACTCTGATCAGCAGTCGGTGTTGGTAGAAAGATCCCTGGATCGATATGTTCAGATTAATGTAACTCGGCATGCCGGGTCATTTGGAGATGTAATGGTTGAGTACCGTGTCATATCCTTTTATGATGAAGGACTAATTGAACCCGAGAATGAGGTGGGATTCCTCACCATAAAGGATGGGGCCAGCTTTGGATTGAAAAGAGTGCCAATAAGCAACCAGGTGTGTATTACTCATTTAGCTCCTATGATATCTGTTGTTTCCATTTGTTTCATCACAATACAAATAAGATAAAACACTCTCACTAGTATCGGCTGTGCAGAAACAGAAAATAGAGTTTTGGTGTTATGATTTTCCTCCTTATGGAGTAGAACTGGATTTGAATATCAAATTTTCTGATAATAACTGCAAAATCACTGCTATGCATGTGTTCAAATATTTTAGGTTTCCATGCATTGTTGTTTTGTGTTACTATGAGTTCAATATCTCAATATGGCAAAAATATGAAAATATTTTCTTAAGTTCCTTTGAATTGTAAATAGTGATCTGTCATTTGTGACCAATGAAGAAGATAAATGTACCTGCAGTCTTCTGTGTTTCCTTGTTGTTTGTCATTATTATTACAGTCTTACATCCACTCTTACATGCTCTTACAATGATCTTAAATATTTTTAATCCTAAGAATTAAAATCAAACCAAGGCCTAGTGTCAGATACAACTTTTTAAAATGGCAATAGTTGCTTTACAGACTCCTATTCCAGCAAACTGCTGGCATATTACTTTCACAATATTGATGGCTTAACTGTAATTCTTTGAGAAACATAATCAACAAAACACTTGTCTTGAAAATGCTGCTTTTTATGTAAGCAAACAAGAGTCTGTAGACTGCTTTGTTAATTATTTTGCACTGTTGGATCTTATGTTTTTAGTGGAAATAAATTTTCACCTTTCTAATTAAATTCTCTCTCTCAAAGGCATTTATTTTACTGGGCTTGAATGTTACTCTGGAACTGACTAATGTAAGCCTGGTTAGGGGAAGTGCCAAGGATGTGCCTAAAATATTAGAAACAGCAAAGTCTGCTGTGCTGCTTATTCCTGCGGAAGCTGCCAATTCACAGGTCAGTAGCCTAGTTCTGGCATCATGTTCCTATCACAGAAGAAAGGTATACTTCACTGCAGAAGAGATCTGTTATAAGAACTCAGGGAAGTTTTCATTGTAATCAGTATGATGGAAGAGATCATTCCTGTTATTACTTGCACTGTGAGTCATTCTTTCCTCTGATAAAAATTCTTACAGAAACATTTTAATACAATTGGAAAAGGCCTCTTCATCTGTAAAATGTAAGTAGTGTAAATATTTACATGAAAGGGGATTATAAGACTTAAAGGAAAATAAGTAAATCTGGGTAATGTTTCTACAAGTATGGTGACCCCAAAGCAGAAAATAGCATGTACTCAGTATTATGTGCAAAAAGATATGGAATATATGTTGGGTGTTAATGCAGATGTCATTAAATTTGGTACTCACTGAGTGATACATTTTCCATTTGTCTATTTTATATGAAAGTGAGAAATAATTTGGCTACTTTGATATGGTATATGTGCTACCATTCCCATTTTTTTATGTCAGGCACAGGTCTTAACTCTAAAATTTTATTGAAGTTTTTATTTAGTTATATTAATTATCTTGAAGCATTGTTGTGGTTTTTAATTTACAATGAAACTTTAGTCAAATAGTCTTTCTGTATACACTATTTACAGAAAAACTATTGTATACCATATACTACCATATATCCATTTATTACTGCTTTTACAATATAGAAATTATCTTCATTCCTATTTGCTGCTCAGAGAAAAAGAAAAGTAGATCACAGTAGCAAGAATAATTTTGTGTACTGTGTCATGAAGCAACAACTTACTTTTCACTGGATACATAATTAATAACTTGTGTTAGACTTAATTACATGTATATATCTATATATGTAGAGAGTAGTACAGTTATTACCTGTGAGTACTGAGGGCAGTCTTGATTTATTTTTCTTCAAAACAAGAGACACAGATTGTATTCACTGTTTTCAGTACTGAAATGTCACTCATACTTATTCCTTTTCCCTGCAATCTAATTGCCAGAAGTCTAAAACTTGCAAATATTATTAAAGAGCTCGTATGAGCTCTTTCAAGAGAGCATATTCATATGTCCATAGATACATGCACATATATTTATCTATATGCATGTATCCTTATTGTAAGATGCCCATTTTATGGTACTATGCTTTCACATAGGTTATTGTCCATTTTTATTCAATTTTCTGATAAAATCTACAATGTTTCTACAGGTTGGCTTTGAATCTGTGATATTACGACTTACTAATGTTGTAGCAGGGACAGGCCACGCTGTCATAACCAGAAGAGGAGTTTATGGCTCTGTAAGAGTTAGCTGGATTTCAGGATGCCCACCAGACCTAGTCACTGACTCTGTTAAACCAGGCAATATTACTCCTTCATTTGGTGAGTAATTGCTGCAACAAGTTATGTACAGCTACAAGGACTACAGCTTTGACAGCTGCCTAAATGATGATAACACCTTTTAGTTATTTGTACCTCCGCATGTTTCTATTATTAATGAAGAGTCATTAGAATGAAATTGTATGATCTAATTTTTATCTGTAAGGGACATATTTACTTTATGAGAAAAAAAACAATTTTTGTTCATAGACACAATGCTATGCCCCTGAAGGACAGCTTTCTATAGGAAAGACCCTTATAATGAAGATTTCTTCACCTCAGTAGAGTGAAATTGTGACTAAAGTCCTATGTCAGTGTATTTCCAGGTAAAAATAAAATTCCTGTTTAGTGATTTTGACTGTCTCAATCACTCTCCTTTCAGGTACTGTTGTATTTTCCTCTGGGGAGGAAAGTAAAGTCATTTCATTTCAGGCTATTCCAAGCCTAAATAAATCGGAGACATTTGCCATCATTTTAACAGGAGTGCACAGCAATGTGTCTGGTGGGGCTCGCCTGAGGTAAGGAAGTTATTTACACTTTTGAGTTGCACTGATGCTGTAAGAATTATGTCATGTATAGAGGCATATACCCCATATAAATCCTTATTAAACTATAGGTAGCTAGCAAATTGGAATTCCTTTTTTGATAAATTTCTATGTCTTGTCTCACATGGAAACAAGTGTCAGTACTGCAGATCTGATCTGCCCAGAACTGAGGTTTTTCTTCAGTTCCAGTCTCTTTCATGGAATTAGGATCTGAGATACCTAGAATGATGGAGGCAGTTAGGAAAGACAGTTAAGTTGAAGAACCAAGATCAACAGTTTTAACCAGGAAGCTGAAGAATGAAATAAACAGTCAACTTTCAGTGTCCCTAAAAATCCATATTTAGAAGATCGTAGATGAAAATGGTTATTTAAAAGAAATCAAATGAAATAAGAATTGCTCTAAAAATTTATATTAACCCCCCTTTTTATTCTGAAAAATTAAAACATTACATTCAATGTAGTTTTTTGTTGCACAAATTGTTATGTTGAATTGTTATGTGTTCTTCAAACTATTTCCACTCTTCCTTATTGAAGATGAAAATGGGCATAGAGTGACATTGCAGAGAGAAAGTTCACCATGTTAAAATTGAACTGGCAGATCTGAAGGATGTCAGGAATGAACTAGATGCCTAAATTCCTCAAACTGACTCTGCCCTAGGTTTGTCCATCCTATGGATTTGAGTCCTCAAGTGCATGTTTACTGTGCAAGCCAACTACCTTGACTGTCTGAGAATAACCTTTCCTAGAAAACTTAAGACTGCATCCCACAAGACGTAAAGCTCACAATTACTTTGAAGGTTTTTGGCTTCCTAAGTGGTGGAAAAGTCTCATCTGTTAGCCAAATACACTCACTGTAATTGTGTCATTTGGTAGCCTCTGGCATTAAATAATGGTTCAGTTCTAGAGAGAAGGGGATGACACAAGATTTAGCAGAGTCAGCCTAATATTTTGTAATAAGAAGGGAATATATTTAATATGAACAAAGTAAAGCTTAAACTGATATTGATAACAAGACTCAGATCTAAAAAAAAAAGTACTTTGTGCAATATTGTAAAGAGGCAGTATTTCAAAGCCTTACTATATATTTTAAAATAACTTCCTGTCCTTCTTGAGCTTCCTGGCTAAAACTGTAGATCTGCAAGCATCTCTCTACTTCAAAGCTTTCGCTTGGTACAGGAGGTTTGTTCAGTGTTTAAAAATGGTATTACTTATAGTGGCTATATTATATTCCTGTATCATGTCTACAGTAGGAAGATCTACTTTCCTTTGCCTCTCCATTTTGTCAGAAAGACCATATTTTATGTATCATTTACTCAGTATCCTGTTCTGACTTACAAAGCATTAAACCTCTGGAGGTCTGCTCAAACATTACAAAAGCATTTTTTAGGGAACATCTTTATGTCTTGCTTTGTATGCTTTCTGTTTCTTCCCTCTACTGTTACACATTTTTAATCCACTTTCTTACGCCCATCGTTGATTGCTCACTGAATATTATTATGCTTGATTGTTATGCTTTTCATTATTTGTATTTCTCTCTCAATGGGATATTGTTTCTGTTTCAGATCAGGATTTACAATAGCTAAAATTGAGCCAATGGGGATTTTCCAGTTTGATCTTAACTCAAGATCAGTTTCAGTTGAAGAAGATGTCCAGGTAGTCAGACTACATGTCCAAAGATTGTTTGGTTTTCAAAGTAATGTCACTAAACTGACATATCAGACCATTCCAGGAAGTGCCAAACCACTAGAAGACTTTATACCCATCTACAATGGAGAACTTATGTTTTTACATTTTCAGACAAATGCGGTGATAGAAATATCAATAATTGATGACACTGTGTCTGAAATACAAGAATTTTTTTTTGTAAATTTGACTTCTGTGGAAATTCTGGATGTTCAACCTGTGAACCTGGACTGGAGTCCCCGTTTGAATCCAGCTTTCAGTGTTGCAACAGTTAATATCCTGGCTAATGATATTCATCATGGAATACTAAGTTTGGGGCCAGAGTTTATTTATGTGGAAGAAGACACAAACAACAATACCTCCAACACAGCAGTGCTTCAGATCAGAAGGACCAAGGGATTTACTGGTGATATTAAAATTACTGTTAAAACCGTTGGGGGAGTGAGTGCACAGAGTGGAGTAGATTTGTATCCTTTTGGAAATATTTATGGAAAATCAAACTTCACATGGGCAATGGAAGGAGAAGATTTTGAAGAACAGACAATCTCTCTGACTTTGCTAGATGGAGAAACTGAAAGCCAGGTGTCCATAAAAATTTTTGATGATGATGAGCCTGAAGGACAGGAATCATTTTATGTTTTCCTCTCAAATCCTGAATATGGAGCTCAAATTGTGGAAGGAAAGGATGAATATGGATTTGCTGCTTTTGCAACAGTAATTATTGCAGGTAATTATTTCCCCTGGGAAATGAGTAAATATATTTGAATTAAGTAACAGTAAATAATTTTATATTCTCTTAGCAATCTTTGTGTAAAATTGGAATTCTATATGATAATAAGCAGAATATTCTATTCCCAAATCTAATCTTTTCCAGATGAGAGGAAGCATCTAATGCACAAAGCATCCCACTTAGCATCCCTTAGCAGTGTAACTCAAAATACATCTATAGGTGCTGTTTATCTCTGTTCTTGTCCTTTATGGAGGCAATGCTGAGTGAAGCATGCGTGTGGCGGGTCAGAGACAGAGACAACCACACACCCGATGTTCATGTGGCAACAGATAGTGCTTAGTGGTTCAACCCCTCTTTATAAAGGGCATTTGACTGGATAGTTCATTAGTCTGATCTTTTAACAAAGCCCAGTTCCCGGACAAGTGAGATATCTGAAGCTGAAGATGGAACATAATTAGTTGATGTTCCTGTCTGTCAACCCAGGGGCTGCTTTATGAAACCACCTGGGTTTCTTATTTATATCTGAATTAATTTGCCACTATGAGCCAGATTGTACTGTGACATCTGACCATAAATGTTTTTGTTAGAGATGGAGTAGCATTGCAGGCTCATTTGTTTTATTGCCATTTTCCTGGTTCCGGCCCTTCCTCCTGGGATGCGAGATTTCCATCTCAGTAGATCCGTGACTTCCAAATGAAAAGAATAAGTGGGATACCTTATGGTACAGACTGGTGACTATGAGAAGAGTCACCAATTAACTTATGGTATGAAAATGAAAGTGTCCAGGATGATCCTGTTATAGAGCTTCTGGGCTTGCTCACAGTATTGTACAAATGATCCTTTCTCACAGTACTCTAGTGCTGCATTCAGACCAAAATATTTTTTATAACTGTAAATACTGACCACTTCTTGACAGTTTGTGGCACAAAAAGATCACTGCCTTTTTTTACTTGGTTTGTTTCTAAAGACCAGATGATTTGTATTTTTCCACTTCATGTACTTTGCTTTCTTGGGATCCAGGATATTTTAGACTTCTTTTAATTTTTCTTTTTACCTGTTTTTTTGTTGCATTTTTTGTTTGTTTGTTTGTTTGGTTTTGGGTTTTTTTCCCCCCTCTTTTCCTAACTTAGTCTATCAAACATGATTTTGAAAAAGAAAATGTTATGGGACATTTGAATACAGGAGGACATATTTCCTACTGATACCATAAGGTTACCTAAAAGAGGAGAGACATAAAAATTTACTGACCCATTATTTAAATCATGCATTATGACAGCAGTGCTTGATGTGAGACAGTGAGTATAAGTTGAAATGAGATTTAGCCTGGGAATTTTTTTCTGCTGAGTAAAGAGAGCCAATGGCACAGGTTACCTGGGGAAGTTGCATGGTTTCTCTCCATCCCTGGTATTTTTCAAGCCCCAAACCTCTGAGACCTCTGGTCTGGTTTGAGAAATAATTCAGCTTTGAAAAGGGTCTTGGACTAGAGACTTAAAGAGGCCTTTTAACCAGAATTACATATGCATTCTGTCAGATGTATTTCACATTCTTTGTATTTTTAACTTAAGTCTCTTTTACAATGGATGGATTTTGTACCAAGTAGAATAAACAGTTTCTGTTTTCATTCTTTGGTACTATGCAGTTCATACCTGCTGTGCAGTCATCTTCTGCTTCTGGGGATGGAGGACAGGAATTAGCATACTTAGTCACTAAGGAAGAGTTTTTCTTTCAGTCACTGTGCTACTGTGAGAAAGTGATGTCAGAACTCCAATTCCCCCTAGTTTTTAGATATCCTGTCAGGCTTACCAAATGAATATAAACTAATCTATTCTGCAGTATAGATTATGTTTTAGAAAGAAGCTGGGCACTGGAACAAATTTTAGGCAACTCAGTTTAATCTAATCAAGAAAGTAAGAACCAACATTACTGAGAGTTTTCTGTATTTACATAGTCTTAAGAAATCAGTGTTCTAAGTATTCTAAGTTCTGAGGGCATTGAGAACTAGGATTAAACTGTGCTGCTGGATGAGTGTAGGAAGTAACCAAGATCACATGTTAGAATCTGAGCTTCTAACCACAGATGTGTATTAATGTGTATTAATGTGCTTTAGAGTTATACCCACAGTACAAAGTGCCATAAAGCTGGAATGTGAGACAGCATATTAAGGAGAAGAGTTAAATATTTGTGCATGCACATAAGCAAATGCACAATTTCTCTTGATCTTATTATATATATTGACTTTAGTAAGTACTGGGGTAGAAGTAGATTGCCTTTTCAATTCTAGAATAAAGCCATCACTGTCTGCAAGGAGAAATCTTTTAGAAGCAATATTTGATTGATCACTGTGAAGACATTAGTTTCCCCTCATTAGCGCTGGGAATTTTTGTCTTCCACTGCTGTTTTTCTGAAGTTACTTGCATTCTCCTGAGAAAAATGTGGTGTTTTGCAGCTCACTATTTCCACATATAGAAAAGCTGATGTAATAATCTATGAAAATGGATGGGTTCACCCACATCATGCATAGGATGAATAAGAAAGCCTAAGTTACATTACTGAAAGCCCATCTTTATCACATTACCTACTTTATGTGTTGAGGCCCGTTTCTGTTCAGACATAATGTTTTAAGATTTATGATAAACATAGCTGGAGTGAGTGCCTCATAAGGGCGTTGTAAGCAAGGCTTTTGAGTTTGTTCTGGAAGCTACTGTAACACTTTGTCTCCTGAAGTCAAGGGACACAGAATTCAGTCAGTTTGTTGAATGCTGCTGTAAATGCAAAAATGGTGCCAGGGCAAGCTTACATGAAAAATGATGCCAGGACTCTCATAAGGAATTTGCTTCCAAAAATAGTTGTTATTATTCTAGTGGTTAAAATAAAATCTAGAAATCCTAAATTCTAAATTTTAAATTCTAGAGTGTAGGGGTATAAGAGTGTATTCTAGAGTGTGAGAATAGAAATATTAAGAGAATTGAGGTGTTCTGAAATAGTACTTTACAGCATGCTTTTGATACCTGACTATTTGGAGTTTTAGCAGTTATGCATATTAAAAGTATAATTTACTCTCAGCTTAACTTTCTGGCTTTTTGCTTTCATGGACTATTTCTTACACAGGAAGCGATCTCCAGAATGGCATTTTGGGATTCATCCCAGAAGTACAAAGTGGCCTGATACTCGATGAAGACTCAGAAAACAGAGAAGTGCTGCTGACTGTCGCACGGCAGCCAAACAGGTGCAGGCAACAGCAGATTCCAGTGCTCTTCCCACACTCTATAATATGTTGTCTTGAATCACAGGAGCTACTGTTAATGGAAGAGGTTTTCATCACAGAGTTTTATAATAAGTGTTTCCCTTTCAGTTCCTTTAATAACTTCACAGATTTGGCAGTGGGTCATTTAAGTTATGAATATAATTAGGTCTGTCACTTTATGGGTATAAAGTAGAAACAGAAAATAACTCAAATGCTTACCATTTTATACAGTAAGTCAGCAAATGTGAAGGTTTTGCTTAAGGTAAAGTGTTTGCACTGCTAAGGGTGTAAGTAGCTATGAATATTACAGAGAACAATTAAGAAGTTATGTGTCAGTATGCTTATGTCTTCACTTTTTTTCCTAATTAACACACATATTTATACTTTACATTTATGTGTACTTTAAATAAATATGCTCAAGTACAATAAGTTCCTTATACTTACAGGAAAGACCAAGCCTACCTGTCTTTCCAGGTCTAGTATTAGTGAAAGTACTTGGACATATCCCTACTTTCACAGCACCAGTGTGTCTCATTCAGATAATTGCATGTTATCTGAAACAAAAATTAAGAAGAATCTGGGTTCCCATAATTGCTTTATTTTCTTCTTCTGTTACTTTTTTTATACTCTAAATAGATATTAGAGGCAGAAATTTAAATAAAAAGAGCTATTTTTTCATTGTAAAGCAATTGATATAATAATGATAAGTTTTGAATAATAACATAAAAGGTATAATATGTCTGTGGTTTTTGTTTCCTAAATCTGTTGTGCTCTCCTTCAGTACATCCATACACTTCTCTTTTGCTTATAGAGCTTTTGAAGATGTGACAATCTTCTGGCGTGTGACCTTTAATAAAACAGCTGTTGTCCTTCTGAAGGATGGTGTGAACTTGGAGAATGAACTTGTATCTGTGCTAGGAGACACAACCTGTGTGGCAGGTCAAACAATGTGCAACATCTCCATTGAAATAAAACCTGATCACGTAAGTAATTATTGCTCTTTATGTACACCATTGAATTGCAATTTGTCAAGATGAAAAAACTTCAGAGGAACTAATACTTAGTTTGAAGATAGTAACTTGATATCTACTTCACTTCTCTGGAACATGTTTATTTATAGTCTTCCACCGACTTCGTTGTGACTGGTAAAAATTTGGGAAAGAGATAACTATTTAGTTTGAAGAGTAAATTACAGATCTTAGGTTTTTATATAGCAGTAAGGGAAAAAATGGAGTTGTTTCAATGAAATGTTCAATCATATACTCTCATCCTTCACACAGTAAGTTTTTCATCTATAAAAGCATTTCTTAAGGTGGTTTATGGAAAACATTCTGTAATATCTCATTGCACAAAAAACCTTTGAGTCTAAATTTTGTGTAATTTTATATTCCTAAATCTACCACAATGATCTGTGAAAACTCATAAAAACTGCCTAAGAATCTCCGAGTTTCTAAAAATCTGTCTCTATTCCCATCCACCTTGTAAGTAGTGAATTTATTTCAATTTAGGAGCCGCCATCCACGAAATTGAATATGTCTAAGTCTAACGGCCTTGCGAGACACAGCTGGCACTCTAAAATACAGACATGATTGTATTAACACAAAACACATTATTCAGTAATTTTTTATTGAAAAGAGAAGGAAAAACTATTTGTTTAGTGTGAATACCTAGCAGTTAGAGTAAGCCCTTAAGAAAGGAAGGATTAATGTTTGCCATTATTTTAAAGTTGGAGAGTGTTAAATTTTTCTAAGAAATTATCCTAGCACCCAGGCTCGTGGCAAAGCTGAGGTCTGGGCAGTGGAAAATCATTAGATGGGAAGATTTTCATGTTCTTTTTCTGACTCAATTCTAGAAAATACAGCAACATGCTATATGTGGGAAATTTAGAGAATTCATTTAGAGAACCACTTAACAATTTAATTGAAAACACAATATTTATCCCTCCAAATATCTCCTAATTCTTACAGTTCTTCTTTCACAAGTTAGCTTGTAAGTTAGTAGTAAACACATTAAAAAATGAAGTCACAAATACATTAAATAAGTATTTTATATTTTTGTAGGATACATTCTAGCTTTTGTAAGTTTTACTTCCTCAGCAGTACTGAGTTTATTAGCAAAAAATCCTAGAATTAAAGTAGGATTTCAAAGGATTCAGAGCTGAAACACAAAGCTTTTTTATGTAGTGGATTGGCCCTGGCTCCCCTCTGCAGGTGGGCAGGGGAGAGAAAATATAACAAGTGCATTCATGAGCTGAGAGAAGGACCAGGAGAGACTGCTCACCAAACACCATCATGGGCAAAAAAGGCTCAAATTAGAGATATTAAATGAATTTTTTGCCAACTGGGGAAAACTTCTGTCAATTTCTTACAGAAGCCGCCTCTGTAGTTCCACCACTACCAAAACCTGGCTATACAAATTCAATTAAAAAAAAATTGCTTCAATGATTCCAATTTTGCATAATACTATTTTCTTGTAAATAAATAATTCTTTTTCTTTTCTTTTTTATTTTTTTCAAGTTTGCTACTTGACAAGTGCATGCAATAGGTTCAAGTAACATCTTTCCAGTTATTTTTTGGAATTTTAGAGTGGAATTTTTTGAATTTTAAAATTTGGATCTGTTTTTAAAATTTTGGATCTGTTTTGGTCTATTTTTAAATGTTACATTTGTGTTGTAGGTACAAAATAAAAGACAGAATTTCATATTGTAAACTTAATATTGCCTTATTTTCAATAAGGAAACAAAGTTCCACAGCCTGTATTTTCAGAGTGAAATATTTCTCTATATGTGAGACATCACAAAGTCTATTAAATAGTATTGTCTAAGCTCTGAGATTTTAAATAAATTCAGTTAAGTGTGCAAATCTACTAAGTTTTTAATTTCTTGTAAAAGCATTCATAGACATACTAGTGTCTAAAGCTTAAGTTGTATGTAAAATGCTTTTCAGAACTTTAACTGAGTTCAGTACTTGAATACAGGAGTGTTATTATGCAAATTAATTGAATTTTCAAAATTGCATACTTAATTCTGTGCAGCATTTTCAAAAGTGAGTAGGTAGGTACATGCCTTTTTGGAAGGTAAAAAGAAAATGAAAGAGCAAATTCTTCCTAAGTTGTATATCTGTGTAAATCTATAATATGGAATACGATACTCTTGCAGAGTTTGCTGTCATATATGTCAAATTTACAGACACAGTGCTTGTATTATTTAAATAGCTACTTTAATGCAGTAAGTTCTGCATGAAAATCAGGAATTTAATAATTGTGCCACACAGAGTGATGCTCATTGCAGTATTGTTTTTATGATATATTTTATTGTACTTATTGCACATTTCAGGAAGCATGCTTGTGGTAAGCGTTTTAAAGTGATCCATTGTACATACGAAGTTATATATAAACATTTAATTAAAGCTGAAAGTTACTAGTAGATCTTATAATGAGATACAATTCATCACTCACTTACAGGTACCAGAATTTGAAACTTATATTTTTGTTGAGCTGTATGCTGTAAGCGCAGGAGCTGCTTTGAACAATAGTGCCAGATTTGCTTTTATAACTGTCCTGGAAAGTGATGCTCCTCATATTTTAGTGTATTTTGCTGTGGGATCTCGATTTGCTGTGGCTTATAAGAAGACAGCTTTAATCAGCCTGCAAGTTCTTAGAGATTCTAGTACATCAGTAACCACAATGGTTACCTACAGGATGCAGGTAAGACTTATTATGATTTAATTTATTTTTATATCTTTTTCTGACTTTTAGGAAAGCAGATTTACAGCTCTTCAGGGAGGTAGTCAGGGAGTTCCCCTGGGAGACTGCCCTCAAATACAAGGGAGTGGAACAGAGCTGACGGATCTTTAAGTCTTCCATAGAACACAGGAGCTAGCAATCCCCAGGAGCAAGAAATTGGGCAATGAAGGCAGGGGACTGGCATTGTTGAGTCAGAATCTGCTGGTCAAACTAAAGAGAAAAAGACAAATGTACAAGCAGTTGAAGCAAGGACAGGTGAGCTAGGAAGAGAATAGAGATGAAATGTGAATGTGTAAGGAAGACCAAGGTGAAGCTGGAAGTTAACCTGGCAAGGGATGCAAAAAATAACAGGAAGGACTTAACCAGAAGAGTACAGTCAAAGAAGGTGTTTTCCCCTGATAAAAAATGCTGGGAAACTGGTAGCAACAGATTAAAAAAAGGTTGATGGGCTCAACACCTTTTTGCTAGTCTTCACTGGCAACCTTTTTTTCCTACATCTTTGAAGTGGGTGGAGAGCAGGATGGGGCATGAGGGAGCACGTCCCTCCCACTGTATGGGAAAATCAGGTTTGTGACCATGTGAGGAAACTGAATGTACACAGCTCTATGGACCCAAAGAGATGCATCCCTTTGGATGGGTGATGGTTGGTTGATGTTTCTTGCCAGTACAGTCTCCCTTGTTACTTGAACAGTCTTGACAGTCAGGTGAAATCCCTGGTGACTGGAAAAGGGGTATTACTATATCCATCTTTATAAAGGGAAAAGTAGAAAGGAAGACCCTGGGAACTATAAACTTGTCTGCCTTCCCTTTGTGCCTGGGAAGATCCTGGAACAGATCCTCCCAGGAGTTCTGATAAGGCATGTGGAAGAGATGTAGGAACTTGGAGAGACCCAGCACAGCTTCACCAAGGGCAACTCCTGCTTGTCCAACCTAGTGGGGTTCTACAATTGGGTGACTGCATCAGAGTACAAGGGAAGGGTTACAGACGTTATTTATCTGGACTTCTGTAAAGCCTTGGGTACAGTCCCCCAAAAACATCCTACTCTCTAAATTGGAGAGAGGTGGACTTTATTTGAATGGACTGTTATTTGACGGATAACAAAGTGGTTGGATATTCACATCCAGAGGGCCCCAGTCAGGGGCTCAGAGCATCAGACACAAGTGGTGTCCCTCAGAGATCTCTACTGGGACCAGTGGTATTTACTGTCTTCATTAACAGTGTAGACGAAGGGATCGGGTGCACCCTTAGGAAATTTGCAGGGGACACCGAGCTGAGGGGTGCAGTTGACACTCCTGAAGGATGGGATGCCATCCAGAGGCACCACGACAGGCTCGAGAAGTGGCCCTGGGGAATCTCATGAGGTTTAACAGGACCAAGTGCAAAGTGCTGCAGAGGGGTCAGAGCAACCCACAGTACAGGCTGGGGGATGATCAGATGGAGAGCTGCCCTGCCCCGAAGGACACGGGGGTGCTGGTGAGGGACTGGACATGAGCCAGCCATGGACACCTGCACCCCAGAAAGCCAAATGCATCCTGGAATGCATCCAAGCCCCGTGGGCAGCTTTGGAGGGAGGGGTTCAGACCCTCTGCCCTGCTCTGGTGGGACCCAACCTACAGAGCTGCCTCCAGCTCTGGGGTCCTCAGCACAGGAAGGACACGGAGCTGTTGGAGCAAGTCCAGAGGAAGCCACGCAGTTGACCAGAAGGATGGAGCACCTCTGCTCTGAGGAAATGCTGAGAGAATTGGGATTGTTCAGCCAGGAGAAGAGGCTTTGGGCTGAGCAGGTCAGCTTTGGGCTGACCCAATTGCAGCCTTCCAGTACCTAAAGGAAGCCTGTCTGAAAGCTGGAGAGGGACTTTTGACAAGAGGGAATGGCTTAAAACGGAAAGACAGTAGGTTTAGATTAAATATCAGGAAGAAATTCTTTACTGTGAGGGTGGTGAGGCATTGGCAAGAGAAGCTGTGGATGCCACACACCTGTAGGTGTTCAAGGTCAGGTTCAATGGAGCTCTGAGCAACCTGGTCTAGTGGAAGTTGTCCCTGTCCACTGCAGGGGCTTTGAAACTAGATGATCTTTAAGGTTCTTGTCAACCCAAACCATTCTTAAAATCATAGACTTTATGATTCATTTTATAATTAAAATTAATTAAATAATAATAAATAATTTATCATTCTTTAAAGTAAGTATGACTGTGATTAGCATTTTTTTCAGGAATCAGTCAAACATTTGCTGAGCCTAGCTTCTTTGGTTTTCCATTTTTAAAAGAACTTTTTCTTACTGCATTGTCAGGAATATTTTTTTTAGCAGTATCTTTCAGTGGCCTCAAAGAATATGGTCAGCCAAGCATCTAATATATTTCTTTCTTTGTTCTAAGGCTCTTGTGAGCCTTCAATTTTTGAGGCTTTTTCATCTGAAATTAAGTTTTTATCCTGATGCATATGTATACAACATCCAGACAGCAGGACATGTGCTCTGTTAGGGAACAAATTTATTATTACCAGAACATAGATAGGAAAATAGAGAGAAATTTCATCAAATTTTATTCAATGTTCTTGGAGTACTAAATAAAAAAATTGTTCTTCTTATTAAAAATAGCATGTGCTAAAGTAAATTTTATCATCCCCATTATTTTTTTTTGTTGGATTATGCCCTTCATGTAAAAAAAAAACCCTCATAATCCAACAATTTTCAAGATGTTTGCATCTGTAGCACAAGACTGTTCTAGCTGTTGACACTTTTTTCTCTTAAATGCATACCTCACTCATTATTATTGCAGCTGAAGACATTTGTCCTTTAGCAGATCTGCAAATTAGTATCTGTGAATTTAGCATTAGGGCACAGGCTACAAGAGATATTCTTTCAAGTTTACCATCATCAGCAATAATTAGCTTGATCTACTTTGAATATTATGATTTTATGCCTAAAAACATTGTTTTAGGGTTGAGTTATTATATACTTACCTTTATAATAAAAGGACTGCATTCTATTGTTACATTGAATGCATATCTTTTTTAACCACATAGGTTTACATTGTATTTACATGCATTTATTATATATTAATTCACCAGTGTTTCAATTAGATTGTGTGGTAAAAAAAATTCACATTTATTCAACATAAGAATTCACTATAATTTAGCTGTTAAATGGAAAAGAAATTGCTATTGTCCAGTGTATATTTAAGCTAAAATATAGTGGGCAATCTCTTATCCATTTGTAATTTTTATAACCAACCTTCTTTGGACATTTTTAGATTTTGAGGGTGCATGGCCAAATACTCAAGTTTTGGTTTTATTAGTAGCTTTAAAATAAGAGAACACAGCAGACAGGAAGGCAATAACTGAAAACTGATGTTTATTTCAACTTACAAATGTTTCTTAGACATTGTTCTTGTCACTGGTGCTTTTATTTCTGCTTATTTCAATTTGCAAGTTCTCAGTGGGAAGGGATAAACAAAAGGAAACTTCCCCCTGGAATTTCCACAGGTGATGTGATCATGTCTAATGCAATTTTAAAGAGTTACAGGCTGCATTGACTTACCAGGTTTTCAGTGTACTCAGAAAACGTCTGATTCATTCCATAAATAAGCTCTACAAATAAAAGCCAAATATTTTCAAAAGGGTTCTAGTATTTCACAAATAAAAACCCTCATTTTATTTAGTAGGAGACCTTTACTTATGAGTCAGTATACAAGCTGCCCTTAATAAATGAATATATACTTTTGAAAAAAAAAATACAGTTGAGTAATAGCTCAGAAAGTTAGTTTCCTCTTAAGGAAAGTTTATTATATTACCAGATAAAATGTCCAGACTATCAAGTGACAAAAAGAACAAGACTTTGAAGAATGAAACATTAACTGCAAACCTCATGGAAGGTAAAAACAGTGTTGCTTCACAAGGAAATAAGGCCATGTAGCATTACTAGATAAATTCATCTATCCGCCTTGCACGTGTATTCTGTAGCATTTGCTTTGCCTTTGTATTAAATTGATTATTCATCTTTTAAGTATGTATTCTGGGACTGAAAATACCATGAATTTATATTAATTTGGACAAAGAGTTCCAAAACTTTTGCTTTGCTTTTATTTAGTTTTCTATGTATTTGCAATACTTTTGTCTTCCGTAAAGTGAGGGACTTTGTGCTGCAGTCATACTCTTACATCAACTGTTCTGGAATTCACACATGTGCTAACATTTCTGTAGTATTTATTCACACAGAAAATTTTTTATGGTTTTTGTTCTGGAAAAGAAAGAATGAGACCCTCTTTACTATTGACAATATATAATTCTTCTCCTAAGTTTGATTGATTACTAATTCAGGGAGGTGATTATTTTAAATGTAATTTTTTCATCACTCATAACTGCTTTTTGAAAGAGGACTTCTTTTTTACACATTTTGTTTTTACCCAGTTAAAGTGTGTTCTACAGCAGGTGGTTTTGAATAATTGTGTCTGTCGTGTTACCTAAAACTCTTTTGGTTTCTTTAAAGGAACTACAAAAACCTGAACCTATTGGACAGACCTTCATATCTCCAGCTGTGGCAGGACAAGACTTTGCCAAATCTGAAGGTTTATTGACTTTTGAACGTGGACAGAGAAGTGCATTCCTGGATGTGACCCTGACTCCAAAGACAGGATCTTTAAACCCATTTCCTAAACGCTTCCAGGTTGTACTTTCTAATCCCACAGGTGGTGCCAGGGTAGATGATGTGTATGGTATTTCTAACATCACCATTGTCTCAGAGTTGGACTCCTTGCCAGTTTGGGGACTGATTGATCAACTTCATCAGCCTCTTGATGACACCATTTTACACAGAATCCTTCAGAATCTAAATGTCAAAGTGGCTACAGAAACTACAGAAGAGCAACTTACTGCTGTGGTGCATATAATGGATAAGGTAAATGCTTCTTGTTCATTCTTAAATGACCAATGTCATTAATTAGAGTATAATAACATGAAAGGTACATATATATATATATATATATATATATGTATATATGTATATATATGTGTATATATGTGTATATATATATATATATAAACAATGCAGATCATATCCACAGAAGTGACTCAGAAGCACAGACTGCAAAAGTGGAAATTGTGAAGTCCCACAATCAAGGAAGGAGTTTCTCTGCCACTAGTTATGAGGTGGCAAGAAATCAGAAATCAAATAGGTTGAAATAAGGAGTTGGTGGTAATTTTGCATACATACTTATAGCTCTAGATTTTCTACTGTGCAATTCTCCTTTTGGTGTTGTATTTCATAGAGCTTATTACGTTTTCTTGACTCTTGGGTCACACCTTTGTTGCTTTTAGGCCTGGCACAACTCCTGCTTGTATCTCTAAGCAGACTGCAGTCAAGAAACAAGCAAATCCTACCTGGGCTAGCTGGAGTCTACTGTGGTCTTAATCAATCATCAGTCTTTTTTCCTCCAGTAGCTTAGGGAATTGGGTTCTCAGGGTAGCTGAGTGCTTAAACATTGCTCTAAATTCTATGAAAATTATAGATTACTTTTATGGCATTCTGTCTCTTCTGGACTCTTGGAATAATGCATAGAAGCTGGGAAACTTCTAAATATCTAGATACAAAGCATTATAACAATATCCATTCATTTTTGATTGCTGCCACACAGAAAACAGAGAAAATAATTTAAACATTTCTCAGGACTCAACAATCTTTGGTTTGTGAAAGAATTAAAAATGCCACATTCTTTCTTTAAAAATCAAATTCCTAGTAAGCATATCTTTATGCAGTTTTGACAGACTGTGTCTTATGCCTTAGAAACAGTGATCAGCAGTTGGGAAAAATATTCTGAACTTTCAGAATGAATATTGGAATCACAGCAAAGATATCACTAAACCATTTAATATGAGGAAATGTTACAAGCAGATTCCTTTGTGTAAAATATTGTTTGATTTCTTCTGCTCACGTTAGGTTGCAGGTGTAGGTGAAAAGCTGTTACTCACTGGTAAAAGTAGAAGTCTTTTCTATGAGATCCTCTGTGCTCTGGCCAGCCCAAAACGCAAGGACACACAAGGATATAGCCTGCTTGCTGAGGTGACTGAGAAGTTTGCTTTTTCTCTGTTGACTGAGCTAAAGTGTGGCTCACCAGGAGAAAGGTTAGTAAGCTCAAATTCATAATATGTTTTGTAAATACATGACAATTTACCAATATAGAAAATCTAAATTACATTTTCAGAAAAGCAACTTCTATCTAGTATGTTACTCATATGCAAGTGTGTTGTGACAGTGTCATGATCTTACAGAACACTGTGTCATATTGTCCATATGTATAGTGCTTTGTAAGACTAGGTGTAACACATAACTGTTACTTTGGAATGGGGTAGATGTGGGAATATGAGTCAGGAGATCTGGTATGTATTGACCCACCTTTAGCTCTCATGTTGCCTAGAAAAGTATTCATTATTCTTGCTAAGAAAATAATATGTCATTGTATGATGCAAATCTATGGTCTAAACCTTAGATAAAAGTTAGCAACCCAAAATTTCTACTGGCATTTTTTTTTCCACAGAAACGGAAACAGTGTGCCAATTAAATATCACAAGCCTAAAAATGATGAAAAAGTACTAACAAATCACAAATATCTTTTAGAGTTGTTATGTGGTGAATAGTGAAGTTTGATCCTGCTTACCAGCACTATTGCTTTTCCATTTCCACAGAGGCAAAAATATCCTTGACAGCTGCCCATATATTGCAATAATGGCTCACAACTGGTTTCCTCAGCAAATCAATGGACACAGATTTAGTGGAAAAGATGGAGATTCTATTCAAGTACCCGAAAATCTACTAGAGGTCTCTATAGTATTATCATCTCCCCAAGAAGAGAACTGTGAATCCATACAGTTCACAGAGTACAGCAGTCAGCAGTGGTTCCTTACTAGAGATAAAGAACTTGCTCTGAAGAACAAGGTTTGAAGATAATGCAATTTTGTTTTCCAAATAATTAGTTTTAATCTAGATATTGCTCAAAACATAGTAAGTGTGTTATGGTTGTCTCTGATTAAAATGTGTTGTGTCTGATTCAACTGTGTTGAATCTTAATATTAAATGTAGCTTTACATTTTTTCAGGTTTTTTCAATGAGCTTGAAGGGTCAGAGTTCACAACCTTTGAAAGATGACAGCAAAGTAATTTATCGTATTTATGCTGAAGGAAGTCGGATAGTTCCACAGAAGTCTCTGTGTCTCCTCTGGAATAAAGCTGCTGAAAGGTCATTTTATTATTGTGTTGAGTTTTCCATTTTCTACCATGAATCTGTGTATTTGTGTAAAATGTGATAATGCCAATGAAATAATTTGCTAATATAAAGTTGATCCATTTCATGTCTTTTTTCCTTAATTTTTCTGGCCATTTTACCAGTACATAAAACTTTTCTTATAACAAAATGAGTAGTTATTCAAGCCCAGGTATTTCTCAGACTTCTGCCCTTTTTTCATCAAAATACTATTTAGATTGCATAATGATGCATTAGGTTATAGTGACAGGCCATAAATCCCAGAATTGCATCAATGAATGTGTTAATGACTTGGAGATAATTATGTTCTGTATCCCATTGAAGTCTAGTTGATTTAGATTCAATTTCATTAGACCAACTGCATGACATCAGCCGCAGGGTGATATTGATCTTCAGGAGGAGATGCACCATGATCTACCTGCTTGCTCTCCTTTTATCTATGCACAATTTCCAGTAGAAATGGCTTAGGATATCACCTGTGGTATGCATTATCCTTTTTCCAAACCACTTTAGCAATACTGAAAAAAACCCAATAAAAACCAAAAACCAAAAAAAAACCCCACCTGAATTTGCTTTCAAAGCAAAAAAAGAGCAGTATAAAATGTTCACCATTACAGGATAAGGTGTTGAACAAATAAAGTGACAAACTATTTAGAAAGTCAAACAGACCTAGAAATCTAGCAGAAATTTTAAAAACATGGCCATAAAAATTGTCTAGTGAAAAAAAGTTAATTTCAATACATTTGCAAAAATTAAAAAAAGAACATTAAAAAACTATAAACAATATTTTAATCTCATATAAATGTGCTATTCTGAGCACTGCACATGGAAGATTACAGAAAACACCTCTGCAATAGTTTAAGGACTACAACAAAAATTTTTTAAACCTGCTTACAATGTGAATTACACAAGTCCATTTCCAACTTTGTGAAATGATTGTTTTGCAGCTGGCTGTCCAACAGTGGGTTCTGCAATGTGGTTGATGACACATCAGCTTATGTGGAATGCTCCTGTTCTCATATGTCCATTTATGCGGTTTATGCCCAAACAGATAACTTGTCTTCATACAATGAGGCTTTTTTTTCTTCTGGATTCATCTCTATTTCAGGTCAGTTCATTTAAGACAGTTTTCTCATTAATAACAACTGATGACTAGTAAAACTGGTTAATTGATTATTAATGTTTTTGGCAGCTGATGACAATCAGCTTTTTATTTATTTAGTGGAATATTGAATTAATGTTAACTACCATCATGTTACTAAAGGTGCCATCTTGTCTGGTATTTGCACACTGACAAATTTTGCCACTGGAAAAAAATGTCAAGCATAGAAATATTGCATAATCAGCTAGCTTGGAAAAGATTGTTGAGGTCATCGAGTTCAACCTATGACCTAACACTACCTTGCCAACTAGACAATGGCACTACATGCCACATATATGTTCTAATGTCTTTTCTTAAACATATTCCTCCACCTCTCTGGGCAGCCCACTCCCATCCCTGCTGGCTCATATTTTGGCACATAGGGGCAGCCTGCTCCTGTCTCTTCAAGATTTTTTTCTTGAAGTATGTCCAATTTCCTGGATCCCTTTGCTTTTGAGGGCTTTCCCAAGGTGCTCTCCAAAACAGCATCCTGAATTCCACCCTCTGGAATTCAGGTTTTATTGAAGTTTCAATATCCTTGTTTTACTGAATATTTAGAACTCTATTATTTCATGGTCATTGTGCCCTAGATGGCCTCTGACCACCACATCTCCCACCAGCTCCTCTCTGTTTGCAAACAGCAGGTCCACCAGGGCTCCATCCCTGGCAGGCTTGTCACCAGCTGTGACAAAAAGTTCTTCTCTATACACCCAAAAAAACCCTAGACTGCCTCTTTTCCACTGTGTGGAGTTCCCAGCAGATGCCTGGCAGGTTAAATCTCCTACAAGAACAAGGGCTGGCTATCTTGAAACATCTTCCAGCTGCTTATGTAATAATTCATCCATCTCTTCATCCTGGTTGGGTGGTCTGGAGGAGAGTCCCACCAGGATGTCAGCCTTGCTGGCCTCTCCCCGACTCTTACCCATGGCACCTGATCTTATTGTCATTAATCTCAGGTTCCATGGTGTCCAGAGCCTCCCTAACATATGGAGCCACACCTCCACCTCTTCTCCCTCCCCTGTGTCTTGTGACGAGCTTGTGCAGTGCTCCAGTCCTGCAAGTTATCCCACCACGTTTCTGTGATGGTGACTGTCATCGCTTTCCTGCTGTGCCATAGCTTCCAGCTCCTTGTTTGTTACCCACACTGTGTGCACCAGTGTACATGCACTTCAGCTGTGCTGCTGATTTCACCCCTGATTCTGGCTTAGCACCCCTGGGCTCATCTCTGGAGTGCCTGGTTTCATCCCCTTCCCCCTTCAAAGCCAGTTTAAAGCTCTCTCAATCAGCCATGCCAACTCGTCAGCTAGAATCCTTTTGCCCTTGTTGGACAGATGGAGCCCATCTGACTCAAGCAGGCCTGGTGCTGTAAAAATTGCCCATGGTAGAAAAACCAAAATTCCTCTAATGGCACCAGCTCTTAAACCATTCAGTGATAATGCAGGTTTTCCTATTGCTTTTATCATTCAGCCCTTCTCCTGAAGGAACTGAGCAGAGCCACACGTGTGCTCCTGGCCCACCAACCCATCAATCCAGAGCCCTGATGTCCTTTGAAATGACCTTGTACCCTTCCTGTCAGCCTCATCACTGCCAACCTGGACAGGCAGCAGTGGGTAATAATCAGAGGGCTGAATTAGTTCAGGGAGCCTCCTGCTGATATCCCACACCTGGGCCCCAGGAAGGCAGCAGATTTCCCTGTGGGATGGGTCTGGGTGACATAGAGGGCCCTCAGTTCCCCTCAGAAGGGAGTCACTTACTGCAGCTACCCTTCTTTTATTCTTAGTTTCCCGAGGTTGTGACCCATCTGACAGACAAAGTGCACCTGGGAGACTCTCCAGACAGATTTTTTTGTTTATCTGCCTGAGCCTGTGGACTCAGGGCCTCACACCTATTCTGTAGGGGCACCTGGGAAAGTGATGAGGGTTAGGGGGGAATTCTGCTGCCTCTCTGAGTCGGTACCTATTTCTATTCCCCCTGTCTGCTAGGTCTCCTCTTTCTGCCTGCTGGTAAGAGGGACAGGGCTCCTGACTCCTGCCAGGCTTCTCTCAGGGTTGCAAGGCTGTAACTCCACCAGTCGATTTCTCTTTTGCTCCCCTTTCCACCTCTTGCTTAAGCTCTGCTAGCAGACAGAGCAGATCATTCACCGCCTCACACCACACACAGGCACCTTTTGCACTCTCCTCTGGTACAGCCCCCGGGCTCAGACACTCCCTGCAGCCAGGGCTCTGGACAGATGGGTCCTTCTTGGGTGGTTCTCTTTGGACTTAGCACACTTTTGCTGGCAGCAGCAGGAAGCTTTTGATCATTTGTAAAGCATTGCTGGATCTAGTCAAGCCGGTGGAAAAAAAAACAACCAAAACAATTTTAGCTGGAATTTACACTCAGAAATGATAACTCAGGGGAGATAGTTTCCACTACACTCTGCTGCCTTATTGCTGCCCAAGATCTTGGGGAAAAAACCCTGAGTTTAACCTATAAGTAATATGACTCTTCATTAGTAGCTTCAACAGCATAAATCACAAAATGCAAGGCAGGAAGCAGGGGATCCAAGTTTGGAACTCAACTTGGCTTCTGAAGGAGCCTTTCAGATTGCAGCTGGTTTACTGTTACGTTGCAGCAATCACAAATTGAAGTACATTTTCTTAGAACCGCAGAATTATTTAGGTTGGACATTAACGCTTGCATTTATAGGCACTAAGAGGCTTATTAAGAAAAATGCTAAATGGAATTCTTGATTAACCCCATTAAATGGGGGTCTGGGTGTGTTTCTTGTGAGGTTTATGACTTCTATATTAGATCATCACTATATGAGTAATAAAAATTGTGTAAGCAGCTCAATCACTTATCTATCCCTTCCAAGCAAACTGCCCTAACAGATTAAATCTAGGCTCCTTAATGTTTTTAAAATGTCAGCCAAAGAAAATGAAGACAAAGAAAAAGGAAAAGCCTCTCAGTTTTTTATCTGCTCCACACAAATTTATGGTTATATTTAACAATAAAAAATGAGATTTTAGCACATATAAATAAGCAGGTTTTAAAATACAATTACTGGATTACAGAGAAGAAACAAGTAATGCTGCATAATGCAAAATGCTATATAAACTGAAGAAAATAATATGCAAAAGCTTAGAAAACATTTTGCTGAATTGGAATCAATAAAGATGCACATCATTGTTCAGAACTAGTCACTTACAATATATGTCATAAAATGTATTTTAAAAATAAAAGTAGTTTAGCTTAGTTAAGGGTTTATTTTGAACTTGAGGCAAATGCTTTCCAATCCCTTTCAGTTTTTTGCCTGGTTGAAGATGTTTACTCATGTGATGATACAGCTTACTAGATTTAAATGAATATTTTAAGTAACAAACTGCTTTATTTTTAATAGTGATAAGGATATTTTTCATATATCTTGACATTTCCATCTGGGTGTGAAGAATATAAAAAAAAAATAGAAACCATGTAGATGGTTGTATAAATATCACTAAGTAATTTTGAAATACTTAGAAATAATACTTTTCAGAATAATTTATTTTACGCAGCTCTTACAAACACTGGTTAGCTGAACAAATAGCCAATCTCAAGACCAACATAAAAGGTCTGCCTTAATTACCCAAATTCCTGCCCTGACTGATGTATGAAAGTGCACAATGAACTCCAGTGAATTCTGAGAGTTAGCAGTGTTTTTCTTGGTGGTTTAACTTCCCTATAGTACTTTTCCCAGGAACTACTTAGTGGTAATTCAGGGGCCTTTGTTTTGTTCATGTTTATAATTAATTAGTGAAATGAAAAGTGGTGTCATTCCTCCTGACTACTGCTATAAAAATTTCTATGCTCAAAACAGATGAAACAGGAGACTGGCATTTAGAAGGCTATAGCTATCTGCTAAAATAGTGCTAACCAGCAGAAACATTTTTTTATGTAACTGTTTCTAAAAACATTTTTTGGAAGCACTAATACGAACACTGAATTGTTACCTTTACTTTATATATAACTATTATTATAATCACCTATATCATGCAGAAAGGGACATCAAAGAAACACTTTTCAAAAATTGCTTGTTTACATTATGAAATTATTTTAGCTCCCAAGCCTATGGGAACATTAAATACATGTTAGTACTTGAAATAAACTAATGAGTAATCCCAGTGTGAACCAAAATGATCATACTCTCTCTGTAAGGTTTGTTTGTTTGATTATTTTTTAGGTTATCTGCACCTTCAAGAAACATCTGCTGGATAATACAGAACAGTTTATTAGCCTAAACTTAAATATGCCTTATTTTTTTTACTGTTTTCATTACCATTTCTGTGTAGGTTTCACTTTGGCTATCATCTCCCACCTTTTCTGCACCAGGTGTGCCATGTTTGCAGCTAAACTTCTCACTCATATGATGGCTGCTTGTTTGGGTACTCAGGTAAGAAAAAAGGCTGAAGTCTCAAAATATAGAGTAAGTAACTGTTTGCCTTCCCTTTTTTCGCTTTCATGGCCATGTCTGAACAGACGTTCTTCAGTGTAAAGGAACATGTTTTTGGAAAATGTAAAGTTTCAACATGTGACACTTAAAATTAATCCTATGTTGGGAATTCAAGTGAAATTACACACTGTCTGAGAATACCTAATGAAAACTGATGGATGGTATAACAATGTGAGAAGATAGTCCCATGTGTGGAATGCTATGCTCAACTCTAACTTTTAAAGGATTTTGAAAGTTATCTTCTGTTTAGGCCCACAGGCTTTTCTCTCTGTGACCTGTTTTTTTTTTTTTTTTGTTTAAATACACTACATATTAACTTTTATATGTAATTCTGATCTCTGAAGAATAATTATTGAAAACAGTTCCATGTGGTGTGTAAATGTAGTAATTTTAATTACAGAGGTACAATTTGTGTGGTTCTAAGTAATTTTGTCATTCATCCTCAATCATTGAAATACATCACCCTCCTGATCTCTTTTCCTTTTGCCATGCAATGATTTTTAAAGTTTAAACCAAAAATTTTGAAAGAGAATTTTAGCAGGGTAACTGCTTAGCCAGTGAGCTAGTTCAGAGAGGAAGTAAAGACAATTTGGCAGCAGCTGTCAGATAAAGTGGTTTTAAGTCAAGGGTGAAAAGAGAGTGTTTGACAAGAGAGAACTGAACTACTGTACTATCTGTTCTGAGCAGCTGAAAGAAAATCTTTCTACAGTTGCCTGTGTTGGCCTGTTGTGAACTAGCCTGATTAGGTAGCCAAAATTTATCAGAAAACTATGTTGATGATGTATGTACAGCTGTATCCCTGTACATGCATTTGGTCACTGTACATAAGATAAGAAATTCACAGTGTAATGGAAAATTTCATGAGTTTGCTAACTAATGGCTCTGTATGAGAGAAGATATTTAAGACAGTTTTAACTGAGAATTTACTACATGAAAAATCAGTACTTCATAATTTAAATACAAGGAAAATTTTAGTATTTTCCATTTTATCTACTAATCTTTAGGCACTACTAGACACTGGATTTGTAACTATTAGCTCGCTGGCCACTCTAGAGAATGAAGGAAGCTGGTGTTTCTATGTGTTTATATTTTTTAATGAGGAAAAAAACCCAAAACTGAAACAACAAAAAAACCCACAAAAAAAAACCCAACTGGGAAGTTTTTTGTGGTCACTCCACTGTTTTATACATACATAAATAATTAGTTTTCGTCTAATATCCGCACTGGGTGTTTATAAGGTTTGTGGTTTTGGGGCTATTTTTGTATTGCTACCAGTGCAGTAGTTACTCATGTCTGTAGATGGCAGTCAAATCTTTTGAGCACATTGGTCATAAACTTGCTGTTCCAAGGCTGTGCTTGCTTTGTAGTTGCTAAAAGTTCATTTCTTCGTCAGTGATGGGGAATGGTGATTTGTAACAATCAACCTTCGTTTCATTCTTGGTATGTCCAGGGCTGCCAGCATTAATGGAGCACTTAAAGTGCATTCAAGAGTAGATGTTTCACCATGTGTTTGGTGGTGCTTATTGGAAAAACATAAAAGCCTAGATATTTATAAAACACTTATTATTCCTTTCAAGCACAAGTTCATGTAACACTACCCTAAATGCATGAAGGAAAAAATTGCTGGGCTGAGATTTTCAGTTTTGGAGCAAATTTACATGAAAAAAAAATGAAGTAGTATGAGAACATACTTCACAATGCTGTCATATTAGTCAATAACATTTTTCTTTTCAGAGCTATAAACCTAGATTTCAATTTTAATAGGAATCATTGTTATGGCTACCGTGCTTTGCCCGAGAATTCCCTGGCAGAATGCATGAATAAGAACTTTGTACATGGCTTGTTTGTATATACTCAGCTTGATGCATCTTGTCTGCATTAAATTTCAGGTGCTATTTCCACAGTACATGCTGAGTATTAAAAATGACATTTGTCTGTTTAATCTTTGTGTGAGCTGCTTTTCCTATATGTAGTAGCCACTTCTCTGGAATGTTTGAACATTCATAGTCTGCTTACAGCAATTACTGTGTACAGATGGCCTTCTATTCTTATGGTCAGCAAAACAAAATTAAAGTTCAGTCAAATAGAAATGTCTCGTCTTAATTTTGTCAAACCAAAAATTAGTATTTTCTAATTTATCCTGTTCTCAAGCTTCTCATACACTACTATGATGCACTTAGCATCATCACCCATCACTGCAATAACTACCAAACTGCCAGGCCAAGTTGATCCTAGTACTGACTTTGATGAAAATGCATGATGAAGAATTATCTTACTCTGTTTAAATATTTGAAAATTGTTTTATTCAACCTGAGCAGAAATACAAACATACATGTCAGTTATGTTTTGCAGGAAGCAATAGTGCATACCATCTTCTTTTAAAAAAATAATTCAACATTTATTTAAAAATTATAAACTGCATTCTTGGTAGAATTGTTGCTTTATTATTTGGACTCTTTCAGATTTGAACAATTCTGCCAGAAGATGAATTTTAAAGATGTGATGAAATCTCCAAGGGATGATGAAGGATATGAATGAATGAACGAATGAATGATCATAGAGCTTGTAGCTTCTGCCATGCTATAAAAGTGAAACCTTTACAGAAACAGTGAAATGGTGCTTTTGCTGTACTGTTTTAATCTGAACCCCTCTCTTCCAAAATAAGGAAATTCTTAGTTTCTCCTACACATAATCAGAGACCAAATGAAATTGATATATATACCTGGATAGGGGGAGCTTGCAAAGCATGTTCCAAAATGAGGTGTTTAGATTCTCTACACCATTTAGATTCTCTACACCATTCACCAAAGAGACAACTTGTGACAGTGAGTGACTGAATGCCTGCCCCTCTCCTGGCAGTAGAGAAAAGTTTTGATTTTAATTCAGTCTTCCTTTATGGTAAGCCTGAGCCTTTTAGTCAGTTCCTGGGAAATCCTAGTTAAAGTACTGTTCCTGAAGAAGCTGGGAGGTACAGAGTTTCACTAAACTCCAGGTCCATGTGAAATATGGAACTTCTGTGGAATAGGGAACAATAGGGAAATAGAAAAAAACTGTCTACAGTGATCCAGAGTTGGTGCCCATTTTAGAAATTTGGCTCCATGCTAATGTGTTTTGTCCTGTTACTTTGTGATGTGAAATATTTCACTAAGAGATACGAGTGGCATATAGTCTTCTTCCACCATTGTTGTCAGTGTTCCTGTCTTTGGGATAATAAAGTCTAAGATTTCTCATTTATAGAAGGAAAGATGCTACATATGTCAGTAAGAATGGAAAGTGGAAAAGATTTTCATTTCTGTTGGAGTATTGGAAAGTGCAGCTAGCTGAGACCCTAGTTGGGTATGTCAGAAGAGGAGGGTGTGTCATTTAAAATGCTTCCGTGGGTAAGCTGCTTTCACCAGTTCCCTACATAACATTTGTATCACAGTTAATACCTTTTATTTACTTTATAACAGTCATGCTGTACCAGGGGATATAATTTACGTTCCCCAGTCCTACTGAAAACATGGTCCCCTACAATACAGCAGACACTGACTCCTGGAGTCTCGCCTATTTTCCTTGTTCCTGTTGCAAAAATTAGGACCTAACCCTTTTCTCCAGGCACTATATTCTTAGGTTTCAGACTGACTTACTTAATTATTTACTAGCTGATTTCAGTAATTCCTATCAAGTCAGAGCACAGTTCATGCAGCTTCTTTCAAAAGCAGTTTCCATCTAATCATAAGTAGAAATATTTGGTAATTGGATTTTAATAAAAGACAATTTCAGAGTGGACTAACACAAATTGAATGCTTTTATAGCAATGCAATACATTTTCTGATCAATGAGGATTTGTAGGCCCATCTCTGTTACTCTAAGTTTCGATTTTTGAGTCTGCAATATCCAATAAGAATCAGTCAAAGTTGGAGCTAATCAGAGACTTTTGCAGAACAGATTGTAATCTTTATCAAGATTTCAATGGCTTTATAAGTTGTATACGTTAATCATATGGATGGATGGATGGATGGATGGATGGATGGATGGATAGATAGATAGATGATAGATAGATAGATAGATAGATAGATAGATAGATAGATAGATAGATAGATAGATAGATAGATAGATATCAGGTTTCCTTAGGTGTTAGATAAGGAGTATGAGGTCCTTCAGAATCTGAGAGTCAAGAAATCCTTACCTGGAGAAATGGGCTACCCAATCATTAGAATATACATTATGCACAATTAAACGGCGAGGAAGGACTGCTACCATAAAACAACAGCAGATCATTACTTGATCACTTGGATTTCTGGTTAGGAGCAGACTCATTGAACTCCTTACTGGAGAATATTTCCCTTTTCTCCAGCAGAGGGAGTCAATTTGTGTGTGAGCTTCATCAAGTTGCCACGGCTCCAAGCGATTTGACATGATGATGCCATCCACAGATACTTAGAGCTAAAGCTCAGACAAAAGTAAAGGGTTCTGGAAATGCTCTAAGGGTTTATCTTTATGATCTCTGTCTAGGGAGTGAGATGTAGAATCAGCTGAAAAACCTATATCCCATGAAGAGAGGGTAGTAGTTGTGGCTAAGTGAGTGAGTGTAAGAAATAAATAAGAAATATTCAATTTAAATTTTAAGTTATTTGTTTTCATCTGCCAACACAGGATTTTGGTCTTTTGCTGATAATCTAGCACTATGTAAGTACCCATGTATTTTTACTTTCTTTACTTTTAGGGATTTTACTTCTAGTACCGTTGTTCATTTTTCTCATGCTGAGCCCCATGTAGTGTTATGCACAAGCTGTTAGGGTTTTTATAGATTATCTCCTAGGGTTTGCCAGAACTCAGATATATGAGCAATGCTATAACATATGTTAGAATGCTGCTGTATTCCCTCACACCTCCTGTCCTCACTACAAACACTCAAATGTTCTGTTTATCACTTTAAAGTATAAGAATATGAAAATTGTATCAGCTAATGCCTTCCAGCTCTTTTTTTATTTTATCTCTACTTTTTCCCAACATCACAAGCCGTTGGGGACCACACACACAGCAGGACAGATAGAAATTCCCAGTTCGCCTATTCATTGCTGTTCTTAGTGCCTTACTGTGAAGCAGGTTATACTGCTGCCTCTCTCTATTTCATGCTTCATTGTATTTTTTCAACTCTTTCTAACATTTTATGCCTCCTTTCTTCATCAGCCTTTGTTCTGTCCTCTCATGTGTGCCATTCTGCTTTAATTAAAAAAGTAGTTATCTATTATTTCTCCTAATTAGCAAATCTCCTGTTGCTCTTTTCCCTGCTGAAGACTTTCCTCAAACCTGCCTTGATGGAGAGAAGGACAGCAGCAGTTGCTGTTACCCATAAATTCAGTCCATAGCAACAGCTGTGCTGTGTTAATATGAAGTTTCCAAAACATTCTCAATTTAGCTTATCTTTCAGAGCAAAAATGTGTAGGATTTTGTGAGCAGTAGCACTTCAATAGTTTCCTTTACAGCTAATTAAAATTATACTAACCATTGAAATTTTAAGTTCTGTTCTTTCTCCACTACTGTCACTTTGCTTGCTACCACATGCATTTAAGTTTTAAAGGGGTCTTTTTTCCCATTTTTGACAATTTTCTCATGACCTACTTCGTAACTTTAAGGCAGCTAATGTTCCATACACAGTAGATTCACAACTCCTTTTAAAGACTTAATTGGATTATTTGTAGACATGAAACCAGAGCCTCACCTTACAGATTCATGGCAAGTTTAGTATTAAGTGTGTTGGGGTTCTGATTGCTTTTCAAAATAACTGAATATTATTTTCATAAATACCAGCTTAGTAATGATTGTGGTTAACTATGATTAAATGTTTTTTAATAATGCTTTATTTAATAATGTTTAATGCTTAAATAATTTTTGATAGTTTATTCAGTAGGCTGTGGTTGAATTTTATATGCTGATAGATCTGATTTTGTTCCCATGGTCATTTTTTCCTGTTTGTATAGACAATGCTTTTTGATAATGACATTATAGAGATTTATAAGAATTAAACAAACACGTTATAACATGACAAACTTTTCAACTTTTTTTTTATTTTTAAGATATGTCAATCTTTTCAAATATAATTTGCAAGAAAGACACTAATATTAATGTAGATCTGATTAGATTCTGAAAAATTATCATGAAAACCTTAACTACTTGTAATGACAATGAATAATCAGTGAAATGAATAAAAAAGAGTTTGAAGTGTATATTAGCCAGAGGCAGAAACCAGAAGTATATAACTTATATGTTCATATGCCAGAAAAACCCCAAACTGTGTTCAGCCATGAAAAAAGGTTTATAAAACCATGATGCTATATTTCCATGTTTTCATTTCAAAAAATGAAGAAACCAGGAAGCTTTTTTTGGGCAAAGATAGATGAATGAATAGAAATAAACTAAGCACAAAGCATGTGCATCATTAGAAATTAACATCTATAGTTAATTTGCTGGGAATAGTAGAATTTTATGTCAGTCTGAGAGACCAGAGATGGGAGAAAGTGCACAGAAGATAATTAACTACATTGTTTTACTTGGTAGTTGAAATTAGATAGGAATCTTCCCTTAGTCAATAAGTGTGGATCAGCTGGCAAGAAGTAGCTTGGAAAGCAAAGGAATTCAAAGTCTAAAGATTGTCTGTCTGTGAGTAAACAAACAGAATTAATTAATGAACACCTAGCATCTCCTTTACCCAGGGATACAAAATGTCTGTTCCACTCAAGGGACAAATACTCTGATGAAAATTGCTAGCCCTTTCCCCCTGTCCCCCCAGCATTTATACCTGAGCCTTGCAGTGTCAGAGACTTGCATTTTATTGTGTCCTGCAGTAGTTTTGGACAGATACTGCTCTTGTCTGTGGTGTGTTAGAAAGCTGCATGTTCCAGGCAGTCCAAGCACAGGTCTTCCACTATTGTGTGGAAGCAAGTGGGAAACAAGGGACATACAAACGTTCTCACTGTGTTATACAAGGTTAAGTAGCACCTCTTTACACAGGCCTTTAGGCTTGTGCTCTATTGTATCCAAATTCAAATCAGGAAAATTCAGCCTTGAAAATAAGTTAATAAATAATTTGTGGTTTTGGGATCAAAATGAAAAAATTCTCAAACAATAACTGCAATAACTAAAGCTTTGCTTTGGAATAGGTGGCCTTTTATTTCTTTTTTATGTGTTTGCACAGTGAGAAAAAAGTTGGGAAGAGAGAAATCAAGTAGGCATACAATATGAATACATCCCATGAAGATGCATCAGTCATCTAAACCAAATATAGAGAACTTTATTTTTTGTCTTCCCACCACCTCTTTCATAGGTGTGCATGACTCAGCACAACATAAATGCGAAATATATAACTGAAAAGAACAGCTACAGACCTGTGTCCTTTGTAAATTCATAATTAAAATTGGCTCATAGTTACTCCTATTTGTTACTTCTGAAGTATTTTTACAATATTGCAAATTGTGCTTGAGTATAATCTGTGATCAAGGTACAGCAGCATACTTACAGACAATTGGAGACAGTTACATGAACATTTTCTAAAGGTCTCCGTGGGAGATAAAAGGCAGCTCTATAACAAAATCTATCTTCATGTTTAATTGTGCTCTTCAGTTGTCAGAGATCCTTGCAGCCACTCACCCTAGAGCAGAATTTCCATCTTAAGAAACCTCTTTTGTGAAAAGGTTAGTTACTAGACTAAAAAAAATTTGCTAGATTGGGTAATGGAGTTAACACACTTCTTTAGCTGTCTAGGTTTTTGTCATTAAATTATAATTTAATTTATTGAGAAATAACAATGTAGAAATATGTTGAATTTAGAATTTCTTTCAAAAGCATTGGCTTTAATTTATTTCAAAAAATGCATATATTTGAAAACAAAATTTGAAATTCCTTTTCCTTGACTGAACAAAACAAAAGAAAAATTTGTTTTGGTTTGGTTTATATTGGTGTATTTATCTAAGTGGCATCATGGTGTCTAAATTATGACTTTTTAAAGAGTCAGAAAATCAATGCTAAATTTTATTAATTTTATTCATATAGCAAACTATATGAAATTACATATGATAAACTATTTAGGTCATATGAGAAAGTTATTACCTGTGCTAACAGCTCATTATAGATTTTGTCTTTGGGTAGATGTTGTCTTTGCATTTATAATTGCATTTATAAATTCTATATCATACCATCCTGCTTGAGTTAGTAGGCCAAACTGCAGTTATTTCCAAGACAAGAAAAGCACAATGGTAATTTTATATGACCACCTGATCTAATCAGAGGTAGACAAATGTGGTGTTTTTCTTACAGAAGTTAAGTGGTTAGGCTGCAGTTTCTGTAAAAGCTGGTCTCATTATTTCTAGCTTATTTATGTTTAGAAAGTAATAACAACTAAGAATAAGACACTATTCAGTACCTTGTATTGTCGGAAATGATGACAGTGCTAAATAGATTTTCTTTTGTAAAAAGGTCCAATTACTCCATTATTAATGATATTATTTAAGTACTCATTAAATGTGACATTATTTAATAGGTTCATGTTAGTTTAAAACCTTCATTAAGGGATTGCTCTGGGGAGCTTTGTAATCATGTACTTTTCCATCCCTCCAGTGTTATATTTCCTACTGTCACTATAAATTCAGGAACTTTTTCATTTCAACAGTGAATGTGGAATATCAGGTCATTGATGAAGGTGAAAATGATGTAGATTTCAGATTATAGAAGAAACTGGAAACAAGCTTCATCAGTTTTCATTGTCCTCTTTGAAATTATTGTGTGATGCCATGGTGATGGTTGTTTGTTTTGTGGGTCTTAATATCAGATGGCAGTTTGCTGTCTTGATAAGGGTGTCCAGTTAAATAGAACCAAGTTTCACAAGTGATCAGTGGCAGAATACTATCCCAATGTAAGAAACAGAGTAACCAGGAAATTCTGCACAACTTGTGATTGCATCTTCTACACTTTGTAGAGAGGGAAGTATCAACATACACTTAGCATTGGTGTTATTTTGGAGAACTGTAACTTTAATATCCTAGAATTGCAGGGGAAAAAATAATTCATATCTAAAGCTATTTTCTATTGTAATTTTTTTTGTAGCAAGCATTCTAATTATATCTAAAGTTAAATTTGTAATGAAGATATTACCAAAATATTTTTTCCAAAGCTTAGAAAAATTGTCTTCTGATAATTTTTTGAATTAAGGTGTATTTTTCATCTGACTAAAGTTTAATGTTTCAAAACAGAGAGTTTACAACTACAGTCAGTAGTAATTTTCTGTCACTTTTCCACTTACTGTAAGTTGCTTTTCAGGTATTGTCATTTATTTAATTGGGCCTGCTTAGGAATAAGTATCTCAAAATGTGAAAATCTATTTTTAGAATTTCTTTCAGAACTGAAATACTGATTTTAGTACACTGATATTGGATGGATCTTGCATTAAGGATGCTTTGGGGATCTTCTGTGCATTGTCATTTCTCAGGGATAACCATGTCAATGAAAAAGTATAAAGTATGTAAAACTTTCCATATTTTAAAAGTGTGTCTACACTGTACTGGACTAAAAACTGACCTCTCTTTGTGTGCACACATAAATATACATATATAAATTAATGTGGAGATGTACATAGATACTTTATACATAAACATAGGAAATATTAAAGAGAAAAGAGAGAGCAAAAGATAGAGCCTAGCTAGATAGAATGTGTGCATATTTAAATAGATATTTTATTTTTTTTATAACATTATTTCCAAATGTGGGAACCTGTTGATGGTGCCTCTCTTCTACCTCTCTGTTCTTAGCTCCAATTTCTTCCAGAAATCTTGGCTGTGAAGGATAATGCTTATTGTTTTTGTAAAGCCAGTTGTTTTCCAAGCATTTCAGTTGTGTTCCAAGATGGATTAATATTGAAAAAATGTAATCTTGTACTTCTCTTACATGTGATTACACAAGCCATTGTTAATCTAGTGATTTAGTTTCTTGGAAACCTTCTGGATTCATGAGTCATTTCTTCTGAATTCTCCTACTGTGATTCAGAGGCCAGAATACCCCTATAACTATCCTTTGCCAGGCAAAATTTGTTTCATAAGCAGAGAGGCCATAATGTTTTCTCCACAGTAGCTAGTGGAATTTTCATTGTTTTGCTTTCTTCAGTCATTGTCAACTACTGCTTAACAATGACTTATATAACCCTTGTGCTTATTATAGCAATCTCTCCATCTCCTCCTGTTTCCCACCCTTGTTACACTGAAATACTGTATTTTTTTTTCTTTCCTTCATCTTTCAGCAGTCTCTTCATCTAAGCCCGCTCCAATTCTTGATTAATCATTACCATCCATGACTTCTTCACTTAGCACTGAGTGATTTAACTCTCTGCTGCTTTCTCAAAAAAGTATTTCTTCTTCTGATACGTCCCTGCAACTCCTCTTATTCCTCACACTGATCTCACCATGAACTTCTTGCGCTTAGCTAAGCCAATTAACTCTGCCAACTCCTTTTTATTTAAATGGCAGCCCTTTTAAACTCTTTAAGTTGTGTTCACTAGTTGTTACTGGACACTGTAATCTCATTCTTTCATTTTGTGGGACTCCTTTTAATGTGCTCAGTTACAAATGCCTTTGCTATGGTGATGAACATGAGAAACTTGTCTTCTCCATTCCCATGCAACATTACAGCAGGATGCCATTCAGGTCCAAACTCAGCTTTTGTCTTGTGGCAAACAAGTCCTCTTTGAATTGTCTCATTGTTCTGCATTAATTGTGCATATGAATGGGGCATACACAGTTAAGGCATGATTTGAATACCTAATAAACTCTGATGAGTGAACATCAGAATGGCATGTAATTTAAAATTGATATAATGCAGGCTGTAGCAGTAGGGTAGGAATTTGTTGTTTGAGACCTGAAGAGCAATCGGACTTTGAAATTTGAAAATTGTAAACAGGAGGAGCTTGAAGAGAGATGATCAGTCAGTCATTTTTCCCTAAATCTTCTACCCTCAAGTGTAGAACATTTGTTGTACGGGAACATGAGGGAATGAGTAAGTTATAACAGAAGTAATACAACTTTCAGGTCTTTTTTACAAGCTGTTAAGTTAAACACCAGAAGAACTGAAAAATTTCTGGGATATTTTGATACATAATACTTAGAATTAAGTATAAAATATAACTACCCTGTTTTCTCTTAATTTATTAAACTTCTTGCTTTTTAATATGAACCATATAGAGTTCTTAAAAATTTGAACATGCTGATTTTGCTCATTCAGCTCTTTGTTTAGCTATATATCATGTTGGTAACTTAAATAATATCACTGTCTGTTGTTCAGCATGTTTGTGTTTTAACAGAATTTTTTAATCTCAACTACATAAGCACATAAACCTTGCTTCAAAAATAAGGACAAACACAATAAGTAATCTAAGCCTAGAACTCTAGATAAGGTATATCCAGACACTTGCTGTAAAGCAGTTCCTCACATCTGACTTCTGAGCTGTATTTGCTTTTGACCTTTATTATGAAATTTAATTTTGTTATAATGCTTTACCTTATAACACAGTACAAGGCAGAGAAGCCAGAGATCCCACTAATTAGTCCTGGTTTAGGCTTGCAAACTAGACAGCTGTGCTAGTGTAGTATCCAACTCAAACCAATTAGTTCTCTCCAGAGTCAAGGCTTATTTGTGTCCATCTAGACAAGATGTAACTTTTCTTCCAAGCACTATTTGTGTATGACTGTGCTGTACTGCTGGGGCATAGTGGCCTTGCCTGTCAGGGACCCATGTGCTACACAACTTAGCAGGTGTGCATGTGTCATTAATGCACTTTTTGACATTCAGATAAGCAGTGTGGTGTATTATGTACACTTCTTCTCAGTCTCATGCACTGTTTTACCTGTTCTACGTTAGCCTCCACCTTTGATTCTCATTGTCTACAGAGCTGTATCTAATTCATTTTCTATTGCTAACAAAAAATTAGCAAGTTACATTATTGCTTAGTAAATCAGATTGGACAGTTTGATACTTAGGAAGGATCTAATGTCCTCTCCTAGATATATGTCATCTTTCTGTGAGAGATTTGGCAATATTTACAAATAACAGTAGCTTGGAAAGAAATAAAACAACATATACTAATGAAATGGCCAATGTCAGGAATTCATAATTTCTAAACAATTGAACCTCATTTATAGAAAATTGGTCTACTTCCCAGTTTAATATACAGTGGGACAGAAAAAAAATATCTCTTTCTCTATATTTGATGTTGTCTCAAGATGTTTTAACAGTGACAATATAAAAGGCTGTGTATTTTTGTATGTATGTTTGTATGGGTGAAATACAAGTCATACTTCCAATGTGCTTTTCTCTTTGTGTTGGTTTCCTTTTCAGTATACTGTACTGGCTGTGGTCAAGATGAAGTTGATGTTATTGATAAAAGACTCTACAGTGCAATGTTGATAACAGGCCAGTGTTCTGGCTGTTTCTGAAAAGGTCATGTGTGGTGTCAAGTCTTCCTATTTTTCCCACCACCTCAATACAAAGTAGGTGGGAAAGGATCTAGAAAGGGACACAAAAGAAACAGCGGACCCAGGTGACCAAAGGGGTAGTCAATACCATGTAACATCATATTTAGAAATAAAAATTGAGAGACAGGAGTTAACCTTGCTTGGAGGCTGGCTGGGCATCTCTCTAGCTGTGGGAGTTGGTGAATGATTGCTTTTGTATCCCTTGTTCGATTCCCTTTCCTTTGCATAAGAAATTGTCTTTATCATGATTAATTTTTTATTTGTGTTAATATTATTCATATTGCTTTAATATGACCTAATTAAAAGGTTAGGAGTAAAGTATTTTAAAAATTTACACTTAATTTTATAATTTTTATTGTTTTTAATTCTTTGCTATCTTGCAGCAGATATTTTCATTAAAGAAAAGCTATTCTTTAGGAAGAAAAGTAGCATCATAGAATGTTTTCTTTCTAAACACAGAGCTATGACATCATTGAAATACTTCAGGAACAAGCATTTGTCCTATGGAAATATTCCTGAAAAAAAACAAAAATTATCTTCCTAGTGTCAAGGATATCATATTTCCTTTCTAGAAGTAAACATTCTTCCTAGTGAAATTATAATGAAAACTGTGAGTGCCTTTTATATATGTGATAAACACTCTGATTAATGCTTCCATTTTCTAGAAAAAAAGGCCTAAATTTAATCAATTTATTATTATCATGTGTATGATTTTTATGTATTAGTGAATGAATCTACCTAAATACAGGTTTTTGAAATAACTTCAACAGAATTTTCTCACCAATCTTTGACCAGACACACCTGGACATGTACTTTGCAATATTCAGAAATATATTTTTTTTTTACTTTAGTGAAGAAATCTGTAGTTTAGCAGTAAAGGCCATCCACTCCTTTTACTCTTAATATTTTTGGATTTTCAGATATCACTGTAATGTGTTTGGCCTTGTCACAAATGCCTTAATTTCTCTCATCTTCCTCAGCTGAAGGGTTATAAAATCTCTTCTCTGAATCACACTTACCTGCATCACAGGGATTTCTTTTTGTTTTTCAAGGTCCACTTCTGCTGGAAAACATGTAATTCTCAAGGACCTTTTTTGACCTTTATTAGTATTTTTACTTTACTTTCCCTTAAGTGGCTGTAAAGCAAAGTTAACAAAATTACATTTTTATTTGATACAGTAACAGACAACAGAAATAAATTGCTATTCTGTTTTGCAAAGTTGTCTATGGAAACATGGAATAGCAAAACCCCCAAATATATGTATCATATATAATATGCAGATTTTTCTTATTAGTTCTGAAACTGCAAATAATTACATAATTGCTTAATAAATATAGGCTTAAAATTAACATAATGTTGATTTGGGAGTTAGATTAAAAATAAGCATTGCAGTGTATTTGAGGGGGAAAATAAAACTGTTTTTTTCTTAATTTCTGGGTATCTTCTTCTTAAAAATTAGAGCACATAAACATTTCCTGAAAACTTACTGTTTTATATTTAAATTTTAAAACTTTGATTTATTTCTTACCAGAGTTACAGTGAAAGACAAAAGCTGAGTCTAAAACTGGCTCAAATGAGCATTATTAAAAAATTGAAAGCTAAATTTGGAGAGACTTTTAGGAACCCTGTGCAGGAGACAGAGACTTATTGGTTGTGGTGCCCCTCTGAGATAAAATATGGCTCAGCAGTCATATAAATCTGAGCTGTATCTCCTTCTGTTCTCATGCTTTCACTCTTATTTCCTCTCTGAAAGCACTTCAGATGGTCTTTAGGTAGGAAATATTTTGAAATAATTTTTTCATTTTATTTTTGCCTTTTCATGAAAAAAGGTGGGATTTTTTCATGAGTTCTACATAAAAGTCTGTTTCTGCTCATACATGACTGTTTCTGACGCAGAAATGCAAGAGAAGCTTAGCAATTATCCACGTGCTTCTTTGACAGTGTATTATCAGCTCTTAATTTTGCCAGATAGATTTAAGTGAATTTTTCTGACTCATTTTTTGGATGTGTATTGTCACTCTTATAAGAGGAAATTGAGAGGGGTGTTTATGGGAGGGTTTATTTAATGCTATGTCCACACTGGATAAGAGAGCACACATCTTAGAGGGATATTAGCAGCAGGTGAACTGGGAAAGCAAACTTGTACTACACTGAGACATGCTATGGTAGCATACCAAAATGTATGAGAAATGTAAGAGTTTTTGATACCCATAAAAAGTTGTGCTGGGGTTCTATCTCAAAGAGGAACCTACAGACATAATTTTTATTGCTTAATCTTTCTTTCTCTTCTTGGATTCAAACTTTTTCAAATTTTTTCACTCAGCATATACTGAGATACTGTGATGTGATTTGACTTGTTTCTTTTTTCTTAAACTTCTAGCATATATGCCTCAGACATATGTGTCTTCATATATCTTCATCTTGTTATTTTCTTTTCTTTAAAAATGACAACAAGAGCAAGAACAAAAAATGTCTACCTGCCTCCAAAAAATACAAAAAAAACCCAGAAAACCCCAAACAGACAAAAAAAAACAACCAACAAACCACTAAAAACCCAATGTACACTACGTTCTGTAAATGAGAGATAATAATGTGCAGCATATGTGTGCCAATGTCTGTAAACAAAAGCTGCCCCACCTTAAACCTCAAGCACTATTCACCTGCCAACATCACTAGGATTTAGCATACCCAGCCCTGTTTGTTCAAACTGTTGCCACAGGAGCTAATATTTCGGCTGTGTTTGCCACTGACAAAACGTGCCAGTTTTCAGCTTATCTTCCTTTCCATTCCAGGTATTAAAATTATAGAAGGACTTTGTCAACAGTGCTGCACTCCCTGGCTTTAACAAACAAACAGTGATTTTGAGGGAGATGCAGAAGGAAAGATGCTAAGGTCACAGTACTGCTATTAAAATTGCTGCCTGTTTGATTTGTCTTTCCTCTTCCTCACTTACCTATCAATAAGGAGGTTTGTTTTTATAACAAACATTTTTCCAAGCAAAGATTTGTGAATATTGACAGTAATTGACAGCCAATTCCCTAAGACTGAAACTTTTTTTTGGAGATACAGTTCCACATGAATTACTCACCCTAGCATGAGATATTTTGGCATGTCCTGTTCTCAGTATGAATAAAGATGGATCATTTAATCTTGGCACCTGACTACCAGGCTAGAGGCTAGTCTGAGTGGGAGGCTCTTTTCGCATCACCTCTCGATGCTGTGCCAGCTTGAAACAATTATATCAGAATTCCTTAGGTCAACGTGAGGGAGCAAGAAGGGGAGTGTGACTGTGGCTAAATGCACTGGGCACCTATTTAGAAGAGGGGAGATCCCAGTTCTGATTTCTACTCAAAAGACTGCATGAAAACCCTGTATTAAAGAGTTATTGGAGTTCAGAGATGTGTCTCTGCCCCTTAGACCAACCCACAGGTTCAGATCCTGCAACCACTGACCAATTATATAAAAGAAGGTCATTGCTACCACGTCATGCTGCAATGTCAGTTGCTCTGCCCCATCCACCGACACTGTAGCACATCACAAAAGGTCACCAATATGGACCTTTTTAAAGCCACGATGGCTGTTACCAACCACTGCTTTGTTTTTCATGTGCCTTAGGATGGTTTCCATGAGAATTGACTGGTCTGTATTTCCCCAGTTCTTGCACTTTCCCCTTTTAAAAATGAGGGTTAGATTTCCCTTTTTCGAATCATTGGGAATTTCACCTGGTTGCCACAATTAAAAAAAAAATGCAGCTGGTGGCTTAGTCTACTACCTCCCTCAGGACAAAGAGATGAATCTTACATGAATCTAATATCTGATAAAATCATCACCTTCCTACAACTCTAACTTCTGGTAAGAGATGAGTTCTCATGGAGGTTTCTCCCTTCTGTGTTTCCTGTTGACAGAGAATATGCTATGTACAGTCTGTGCTCAAAATGCTGGGAGCTCTGAAGTACATTCGTGGGAGACAATGGCACTGCTGTGATCAAGATCCACCCCAGCATGGCTTGGAATGCACCAAATCATGTTCTTGTCTCTTGATTGTCCACTTGGGAGAATCATTTGTTAGTGTGTCTGTTTGGAGCTATCTTCCCAGCAGAGAAGTCAGACGCCTATTTCAAAGTAGGGACCCAGCACAAGATCCAGGCAGCTACATCTTAGGGCTGGAAACTCATTCTTAGGTTTTAATGGTGCATTGCTTACTTTAGACTACAGATGATAGTTATGGTGATACTGGGCACTTACTGAGCTCCTAGACTTCAGGTAAGTATCTTAACTATACTTTCCTCGTAACACAAAGCATTAATTGGATTTAAAGTCCTACCTTTTCTGACTCTGATGAACATTAAAGAGAATAATGAAGCCTAGTTTTGTGAATGTTTGGCAGTAGTCTCCATGGCATGCGATAAAATCTTCAGTAGTTTATAAAATATTAGTAATGTTACAACACATTCTGTAGGTTTCTTTGACTATGTTGAGATGCCTTGATAATTCTGAATTTTTTTGTTTTTCACACATACTTTCTTTTGCCTTTACTATTCAAATTAACCATCTCAGTTAATTTGCAATGGGTCTTTTAGTTTCTTGTGCAAATAATTAAGACTACCCTTTGGCAAAATTCAGATATGATCAAGTCTTCTCAACTCCCTCTCCCAAACAATATCAATGCTGGTTAAAAAAATGTTGTTTCGTACACAGAAATATCCGAGTTCATGCATTTCAGTAGCTATTTTTTATATTACGAGGTCAGAACCAACTTCATCCTTTAAACACCAGTAATTAGGCTCTAGAACGTATTAAATAATTCAAAGTAAAATTAACATTCCTAGAATTCACTGTCAAGGTTTCACTGTCTTAGTTAAAAAGATCATGAATCATCTTTTTACCCCAGATAGTGGCCTAAATCAGTAGCATTTTTTGATAAAAAAATTAAAATCCTAGATGCGCAGATGATTAAATTCTGTATAACGTGTGTAGCTGTTTAATCTTTTGAGGCCATCACACAGCTTCGTAAGTGATATATTAAGTACCAAAAATAAGATAAAATTGTGCTATAAAATCAAGCAACTTAGGAAAGTGAAAACAGTTGCTTTCTCTGCTAAAGACAAGCTTTATTTGAAAAAAAAAAAGTTACTGAAAAATTAATTTCATGAAGAAAATAAGGAAAAAAGAATACTCTTTCCTTCTGATTGAAATTATTAAAATTTAATATTATTATTTAGGATGGAAAAGACATGTAAGACAAGTCCTACCATTAACCCAGCACTGTCAAGTCCACCACTAAACCACATCCCCAGGTGCTATATCCAAATGTCTTTTAATTACCCCCAGGGATGTTGACTCTGCTGCAACCCTGTGCAGCTGTTCTAGGGCTGACAACACTTCCAGTGAAGAAATATTTCCTAATAGCCAATAAAAACCTGCCCAGTCATAACCTGAGGACATTTCCTCATGTCACTTGTTACCTGGGAGAAGAGACCGACCCTTACTTGCTTACAAGCTCCTTTCAGGCATCTGTAGAGAGTGATAAGGTATGATCTGATCATTATTTTCTGCAAGATGAGCCCCACCAGCTTCCTCAGCAGACTTACACTCCAATACCTTCACCAGCTCTATTTCTCTTCTCTGGACTCACTCCAGCACCTCAATGTCTTTCTCACAATGAAGAACCCAGGATTCAAGGTGTGGCCTCTCCAGTCCTGAGTACAAAGGGAGCAACCACTGTCCTAGTTCTGCTGGCCACTATTGCTGATCCACATCAGGATGCCAGTGACCTTCTTGGTGCCAGAATACAGCTCTCTCTTGTTAGATGCTTTCAGCCAGCACCTCAAAGTTCTTTTCTACTGGGCAGCTTTCCAGCCACTCTGTCCCAAGTCTGTAGCTCTGCATGGGGTTGTTGTGGCCAAAGTGAAGGACCTGGCTCTTGGTTCCCAAGGGCTCAGTACTGGGACCAGGTGTCTTTAATGTCTTGATCAACAGTCTGGACGAGGGGATCAAATGCACCTGGTGTGAATTTGAACCTCATGGTGTTGGCCAATCAACCCAGCCTGTCCAGGTCCCTCTGCAGAGCTTTCCAGCCCTCCAGCAGATCAATGCTCCCATATAACTTGGTGTAGATCACAAACTGTTTGAGGGTACATTTAATTTCCTAGTCCAGATTATTGATAAACACATTAAAGACCCTTGGTCCCAATACTGAGCCCTTGGGAACGCTGCTTGTGACCAGGGGGTGACTAGATGAAACTCCACTTGCCAGTACACTTCGGGCCTGGCCATCCAGGCAGTGTTTCAATCAGTGAACAGGACACTGTTCTCCTCAGCTTCAGTTCCACAGATATCTCTCCCTGAACTTCTGCTTTCATCCAGATTTCCTGTGTTGCCTCCACAGAGGGCATCTTTCCACACCATTTTCTTGTACTGTTTTCCCTAAGGCCCTTTTTTCTGTGCTGCCAGTTTACTTAGCATGAGTCCAATGTGTTCACAATATAACGGGTGTACCATGGATCAAAAGCAAACATTTTATTATTGTCCTGGCTTGAAAATAACCTAGTAAAAAAATATTGTTTTTTAAATCTAATATTAAAACCAAGCAGATTTTCCTTCATTTATTGTGACAGTAATTTTTTCTGTTGGCAGGAAGAGTGAATGTTCCTGAAGCAAACAGCATTAGCAACAATTAAATATAAATACTTGAAATTGCAATACCAGAGTGTTCAAAAAATTTGTTTGCAGGTAGCCTCCTAAAGTTTCTACTTATGAAAACCAAATAGTTCCTAGATCTCTTATTTGACAAAATTAATATTGTTTCCCTTCTACTGTGTTCCATGCAAGCACATAGAGAGGTTCTTCAGTTTTTGTTTTTATTTTATTGTTATGATACTGCTGCTTGGGAGAGGTTCATTTAAATCCCTTGAGTGCCAGTTATAGGATACCACTTCTGCCATTTAGGGTGCTGCAGCACAGCATCCTAAATGACAACTGATGGCACACTTTGCTTTAATTATGAATATTGTTATCTGAATACAGAATACATTTATCTCTGCTGCCACTCTGAAATTTTCCTTGACCTGAACGGTGTTTCCAAGCTGCCTGTCTTGCACACTTTTATTGAGTGAGCTTTAGGATGGCTTTTCTCTTTCAAAGTGAAGAAAAACCTGTGTAGGACTACCATACACCCTGCTCAGTAGAGGAGATATGCTCAGTTTTTCTGACACTATGTAGCAATTAGCTGATTAGACTTATAAAATGCATTTGATAAAAACATAAATATTGTAGTTTCATAATTTCTTGATATGTTAGTTGGTCTTGCTAAAGATTGAAAGTAGAATATGCTTCTGTTTTGGTTTTTCTAACAAAAACTCTAAAAATCCAAGAAAAGCATGTAATCTTTTTGGTGGCTAAAGTTGCTTCCTGAAATCTGTATTTCATTGACTTGCGATGAATTATTAATCAATAATTATATATTTAATTTAAAATGTTGAAATTGAATGGTAACCTTGCTTTTCCTGCAAAGTATACAGTATCTCAAAGCAGACTTTTAATACTTTCTTGATAGAGGGAGTATCAGAAAATGTGCACTTAGTTCTGCAAATCAATATGTGTTGGCTTACCATGGAGTCTGGCTTCCTGCACATACTCCAGTCATAAGGAGTTATACCAAGATGAATCCACTAATCACGTGCAAGGGTGCTTAAAAAATGATCTAGCATGATAAAATTACCTCTTCTCATTCTGATAACTGAATAGGAACGAGTTGCAGTTTCTGTATAGATATATAGAAAACAGGAAAAGATAGCTAGAAATAGCTGATGGTGAAAATTAGAGTAGACTTAGAACATGTGTGAGTTTAAAATTATTATTGTTGCAACTTTTATCCTTTATCTAGCATATAGTTACAATCCCATGTATTTATTTAAGTAGTTTAACTACTATATTAGTAAATGTAAGGATAGTAAAATACACACAAATACATATTCATATAAAATAAATAAAGAAGTGAAAGACAGTTTAAGCTCTTCATACTTTTGCTGGCAATATATCTGTCATGTGGATTTTGCTGTTGAAATCAAAGGGATGACTCACACAGGGAAATAAGGCAGTGAAAATCTGGCCCTAATTGACTTCAGATTGGACTTTCCTGTATTGAAATACCTAAAATTGCACAGTGGCAATGTAGCTCTAAAATGTCATGTAAAGCTGCAAATTAACTGAATTGTGATGTGACTAGCTTAAGTTTACTTTAAAGTAGAGTCTGAACTCTAGTTAAAGTTTGAAAGAATTCTTTAAAGCTGAGAGTCATTCACTGGAACCTCACAGCTGTGACTTTCAATGTTTCTCCCTTTGGACTGCATTTCTACTGTATAATAGCAAAATTTGTATTTACCTTAAGAATTTGTTTAAGGAAATTTTTTTTCCAGAGAAGTCAGTTTTCATACAAGTAACATGTACAGCTGAAGTGTCTCTCCTTCTCTGGGGTTAAGCTGTCCTACTCTGCATAAAATGTTTTGCAGCTCATTATTAACCTTAAATTAATTGGTGCTATTTATTGAGAAAGAGCAAAATGTTTGTACCTTTGACTACTGTGTCCTAGCTGAACATCTAATAGGTTATTAAATAATTCCATAGGTGGGATTCACTTATCTTTGAATAGATTTTATTTTCTTGCCCGCTGTAGTTTAGGTATTTATTTCAGCAAACAAGAATGGAAAATTCCTGCATGTGGAATTTTCCAGAAGTGGGGATTACAGTTGTTAGTGCTGTTTTTCTCCAATCAGAAATAGTAAATTGAATCCATTTCTGAGGATTAGATGTGATAATATTGGTGACTGTGATACACAGAAGTACTAAAACTGTTAACAGCAGCATGTTTCAGCTTGTTTTTCACTAATGAGGAAAGCCTGATCTTTCCGTGAAGGTGCACTTTTTCATTATGAAGGAGATCAGTTATGATGCTGATGTTTTAGAGTTGTGAGCACAATTTTAAGTATCCAGCAAGGAAAGTAATTTGCTGTGTTTGATTTCTGGGTTATGTGCCTCAAAATCATAGACTTTTGGGACAACAGGCAAATGGAGGGTGTGCTGTAGATGAAATGTATTCTTTCAGTCACTTTAATAGGATTATTTTTTTGTCAAACATTTCTAATTTGTTCTTGCAATTTTGTCCCTGGTGCTTTTTATGAAACTTAATAGGTCTAAATTATGGTCTTAGATTTACAGATTAAATACAAAAAGCAAGAATTTTCCCATGTTTGGGCAGATGGAAGCAGGAATCTGCAAACAAAACATGAGTGTATTCAGGCCGCCATCACTACTAAATATGTTCTCTGGTACTACAATGTAATGCTTTTGAGAATGTTACCTGGCATTCTCACAAACAAGGCTAAGTTGAACACTGTTCTTTTGCAGAACAGTAATGCTTTTGCTCCTTAAGAGTGAAGTTACCTAACTTTAAGAGTCAAACAAACAAGACTCACCTTAGACCTGAGAGCTGTACTTATTTGTCATGCTTCCATTGCAAGCATCACAGAGAGAGAGGTAAAAATGGGCATAAGGTTAATTTTTGCCATCATAAATATTTCAGTTTTCAAAAGAACAAACAAAAAATATTAAAAAGAACATCTTAGGTAATTGTGAACAGGCAGAGAGATTTGAAGCTGCGCACTTGGCTTTATTACCATCATTAGTAAATACAGGTGTGTGGCAGTGTGTCCAGACCCAAACATTCTCATTGAGCAATCATGTGCTGAGTGCATGGGCAAGTCACCTTTGTACCTTTCTGGAGTTCAGGCTGAGGTTTGCTTTGTGTTCAGTCTTATTGTGTTCCTGGGAAACAGGAACAATGTAAAATAACAGTATTTTCCCAAACAGCTGGTAATGTATATATTGTATGCCCATGACATTGTTTTTCCTTGGGCCTGTATAAGCATCATTCAAGGATTTTTTAAATAGATTTAAAATACCAAATAACTGTTTCTGTTGGAATTCAGGAGAAATTTAGGATTTTTTTTTTTCACTAAGCACACACAGAATTCCATTTTGACTTCCCTTCCAAAAATATGCCACCAGTCTTTCCTGTGTGGTTGGCAGATGCTGCCTTACCTGTATTCCTTGTGTGATCCTTCCTTATGTTTCCAAAAAGAATATGAAGATAAGAGTATAAAGGGCAAGGGTAAGTAGGAAGCAAATTGCATTTTCCTGCTTTATTCACACAAATAAGCAGAGGTGGAGGGATTTTGAACTTTTTTTTTTTTTTTTTAGTTTACCAGCGTAGTTAAAATAGTGCAGTGTTTTGAATCTTAACAGACCATTTTTTCAGGGAATTTGTGGTCATGCTCAAAGAACATGCTTTATCATTTTAGAAGAGACTAGAAATTATCTGGTTGTTCACACTGTCAAAAACAATGAACTAACAATAAAAGAAGGATGTGTCTACTCCATAAACTGAAATTTTGGTTATGTATAAATTCCATCTATATTTGGAAAAAAGTTTGCTTGTGTTATGTATTTATTCAGGATTGGTAAAACCAGAAAATCACAATGAAAATCAGAGATTTAAAGCAGTGAAGTAGTGATTAACAGCAATGGAATAGATAAGATTAAAAGTCAAATGAGGATACAGTATGTGAGTGTTTTTTTTGGAAGAGAATGTCTTTCTGTGAGTCATTGTGGAATCGAAAGAAGGGAATTATAGAAGCATGGGGACATGTAGGAATGGCAGTTAGCATTTTTGGGTAAATAATAAAAGGAATAACTGGATAATAAACAGAGTTTTGCTTAAATCCCTTCTGGTCCTTCAGACTAGTACCAGAGATTTTTAGATGGAGTTCTCCTGCCTTCTGTGGCTTTTCTTGTGTTGTACGGTAGCTAGGACCTGCCTGCTCAAGGGGATTCATTCATCATGTGAGTGGCTGTTACCACGCAGCAGCTTCTGTGGGGGATGAGTGACACAGACACTGTGGTAGCCTTGAACAGGATATGTGCAGCACTGCTTAATTATCTCCAGGAGACATTTCTAGGTTAAAAGCAGGGCTCTCTGGAAGAGGGAAAATAAAAAAGTTAATAATTTCCTCATCAAAATGCTGTGCCCAAAATTTTAATCAAAGTTTTTAATGGGTAGGATGTTTTATTTACTTGATTCACACCAGCTATTCTTTGAAATCTAGAGCAGAAAAACTCTGTAGAAAGTATCATTATGGCAAGATTGATATTTATCTAGTGGACTTAGATCATGTATGAAATGATCATTTACACTGTGGTTTGTTAAGGTACTTTCCTCTGATTGAAAAAAAAATTAATTAAAAAAATGCTCAGCATGCTTACTCTACAGAGCTATAGAGAGCTAAGCAGCAATGAAACAAGACAACCATATCTGAGCCTTCCAGACTGATAAAATTGCTCAAAAAGGGGAATCCAGGGATGCCTGTGGTAAAGATAAATCTAGACAAAAAGCTGATCATAGGTTTTGGCATAAAAGTTACATCTTGCTGGGCATCTCTTGAGTCAAATACTAATAATTGAAAACCTCCCAGCATGGAAGGCCTTTGACATCTTCTATTGCTATGGCAGGAAAAACAGAAGTGAAAGCACCACTAGAAAATAATATGCTAACTTTTATAGGCTGATGTTCCAAAAGAAGTATAAATTGTAAGTTGCTAGCACAGGATTTAACTGTATTTCCAGAAATACAGTATTTTTTTCCACAGAATCAGATTTCATGTTTAACAACAAACAGTATGAAATGTATGAATACAAATACAAACAGTATGAATGTAGTTCAGTGAACTTTAACAAATCAAGAACAATGTTCTTAAAGTGACCCTCAAAGGTGACAATGTTTAGTTCTGGCCTTATAGACCTTTGAAGTTAGTTTGTTTAATCTGGGGCAAGTTTGTATACATGAAAGAGAGCTGTATTTTGGCTTGGGAATATAGACTGCTGTTTAGCCACTGTTCATAATTATAATATTACTTATTTATCTTTGTGGCATTAAGTCAGTAGAGGTTTGAAATACAGACTTGCGTGGCCCATGCATGACAACTTGTCTCTTCATTTCAAGTGAAAGATGGCTTTAAAAATAAACACAGCTACAGCACGTTGTGTTTTGTGTATTTTTTTTTAACAGCCCGCTGCAAAATGCTTAAAAAATATTTGAAATTTTTATGTTGCAGATAGAGACAAATGAGAGGCAGAGAAGCATTCTTTAGCTTCTGTGAGTCTTTACATTAGGATAGGGCAGAACCTAGATAGATTCAAACCCGGATTCCTTCAGCCTCAGTCCAATGCTCTATTTACTTAATGTGAAAAGAATCACAGTATAAGAATATTCTTAGTAAAAAAAAAAAAATCTCAATTTTTGTCTACCAAGTCTATAATTCCACTTTGAGATAATAACTAAAATTGAGATCTATACTACATTCTGAGTTGCTTTTCCAGAAATTTAGTTCTCTATCAACTAGGATTTTCTTTGAAAGATCCCTCTCTAAGGAGCTATTTCCATCTACAACTTCAAAAGATTCCCGTTGACAAGAGAAGAGCTCACATTCTCTGTTAAATTTTCCATTAAAAAGTAGATTCACTCTCTGAGACTATCTGCTGGAATTAAAGTCTGTGAAGGTTTACTCAGGGTTGTTATTCAACAGGCAATATCCTTCTTGCCTGTTTTTAAACCAAGGTATACTCATTGTTAAGATGTTAATAATTAAACAATATTCCTTAAATAATACTAGCCACTTTGAAATTTAATATAGGTAAATGTAAATATAGGAGAGTTTTTATGTTTCTCAAAATATTTCACTTGAAAGTCTTTAAAATTTTGCCTTCCTGCAGAGTTCTTTCTCATTTTCTTGTGTATTTCCCTAGGTTTTTCCACAGTAGATAGGATGCTAAATTCTTACCACAGGGCAGACACTTTGTAATTTTCCATGTGCTGCTGAGAAGTTCATTGGAGATTTGGAATTAATCTCTTATACAGTTCTGTCTCATAATGTGGTTTAGCTGTTACTGATTGATCAGGGTAAGTAAAGAGTTCTTAAAATATTGATGACGACTTTCTATAAATTAACAATGCCATTAACCTCCACTCAAACAATGAATTATTTTCCTGAAAAATCTCTCCCTTGAGAAAGAAGTTGAAACCATAAAGCCCAAGAGGTTTTACTTATGGTGGCCCTTGCTGTGCTAAAAACATGCTGTGGCTACATATAAATATCTGCTTTTATTTCTTCATATAAATTTATGGAGACTGAAGTGAGCCGTTGAATACTTTACAGAGCTATAAAAAATTATACTGGAGCCAGAAGCTTCAGCATTTTTTTCCACAGGAAAAAAGACTTTTCCTTTTTCTTAGCAAGTGGAACAGAAGCAGGAAGAATTTGTGCCAGTGGTTCCATTGGTAGTTTTCCCATTAACCAGAGAAAGGAAAGGGGGCAAAAGGAAGAGGAGGAAACAATTAAGCAACATTAATTTGTGTCCACAAACATATTTTTTCAAATAGTCTCTTGTTCTACTTTTATGCTGGAAAATACAAACTAACTCCAGTAAATTTGTGTATCTTAAGAACTAACCCTATTTTCAATTTCAGTAGTGAAGACTAGAGGTAGTTCATTAATGAAACAGCCATAGTGTCCAGTCTCCAGATAAACTGCATGCCACTAGGAGACGGTATGAAATTATGAAAATTGTTTTCTGATTATACTGAAAAACATTTCTCTCTATGGATTCTGCATACAATAATTAGAAACTATGAATGTTTAGTTAATGTTGGATTCAGAAACAGCTGTTCCACTTTTTCCTTCTTGGGGAAAAATAAATACAGTTTACTAAGATAAAGATGGAGTTTTATTGAATATTTAAGACATATTTTCAGGTTACATAAAGAGGTAGACTGTGCACACCAAACTACTCTGTTCCTTAGTAAGTGGTGGCCATATCTTACCTGTAGTAGAAAAAATGCATCTGAGGGAAAGTGGTGATAAGGAGTCTACTTGCCTGTGCTAAAAGCAGCAGACTTACAGGTTGTGTTTTGTAAATTGGTAAGCAAAAGCCATATTTGAAGTCACACTGCAGATATAAACCAATTATACTTTCATGCTAATCTTTTCTGGAATTTGAGAACCTTCACTCATCACTAAATTTGTAGGTGAGATGAACTCTTGTCTGGCACTGACAGCATTTGCTGTTATAATTTCACTTCCTAATTTGATACCTGTATATTACTGCAAGAATATTTTTCAGTCATTTGGTCTTTATTTCTTTTGTAAACCAACATTCATTTAATTTTTCTCATGGGGAGAAATGGAAGATGGTGCAGTAGAACAGATACCTTCCCTTCTTACATACTGCAGAATACTACACTACATTGCACAATACCAAAACACACAATACTATGCCATATTGTAGCTTATGTACTTCAGATTTTTGCTTTTATACCAATCACTGATAGAATATATTTGTTACCCTTTTGTGTATTAATAAATTTCTCTCTGTTGGTGACAGCTAGGCTATTCTTTTGGACCCAGAGCACCACTGACAGACTCAGTGCTCACTCCTTTGGAAAGTGCTGTCTCCTAGCAGTTAATAATCTTTTCATCTCCACCTGCTTGCAAATGATACAAGAGTCCTTTGTAACTGGTCTTTGTAACCTTTTCTTTCCTTCAACTGTAAATAGAAGGACATGAAATTTCTAAATTAAAGAAAATGAACATTCTTGTTAAGGACATGAAAGATATGTGTATGGTGGCATTCAAGACAGATTTATTACAGTGTCTCCAAACTGACAAACCAGCCTCCAGCTGAAGCAACGCTCCTTAGTGACACACATTTTTAAATCTGAAAACCATTTAGATGTCCTGACTGGATAAAGCTAATAATATTGCTTCTATACTGAAAGTTTCAAATATATTTTGTACCATAGTTGTCGGCTTATCTGGCAAAAATATTTAAGACAAATGGAGAATTATTTAACTTGGCTAATAGCTAGTGGTTCTTATTACACAGAACTACACAAAAAACTCTCAAATAAAAATAACTTAAAGCTCCATATACAAAGACTAGGATCTTTCTGATGAGCATAGGTGCCAAGTGCAGACTCACAGCATGGCAATGTTTTTACTTAGCTATCCTCCAAGAAAAGGAAAAATTATTTGGATAATTTTATATAATATATCTTGGGAATTGAACCTTAACTTATCCTGCACCTAATAATTTAGTAATATTTACTTTTGGATGAAGGTTTGTTGTGTTTTTTTAACTAAGATACAACACAATTTTGAATTTTCTATGACATTGCAAAAGGCTTTTTGTCATAGAGGAAAGTCAGCTTGAGATTAACTCTTTACTAGGCTATTTAAACATGAAAAGTAGCTGTCCCAACTCCAAAATATTAACTTGTTGCATGCAATGATAGTACTTCTGTCACACTTTTTAAGGGCTATGCAACCTTTTCTGTGTGGCTCCTCAAAACATGAATAATATTAATTTTCAATGTCATTTTGAAGCCTTTTCTGGTTTACTTCTTTGTAGCCCTTTCCTGTATCTATGTCTGGTGTTTTTATACTTCCAAGTATTTTGCTTCTATGCCTAATTCTAATAAAATATTTTTAAGGAATATTTTTGAAGGACTATCAGGAAGAAAATAAATCAAGGGCTTTAAGCCAGGGAAGATCATGAGAAAGAGAGAAAAGAAGGAGAAGCCAAAGCATATTCATTTTCAACTCATCTTCTCTGTGACTCATACTTCAACAGTCTGACTTAATTCCTTTGTTAGGGTCAGTTCAGGACTGGAGGAAAAATGGTTTTAGAAGAATAAAAAATATGGAAACCTGCTTGACTGCTCTTGGAGCATAGAGCTTGAGTGGTCACTGCCCAGAAGTGTCCTAATACCAAGTGCATACTAAAACTGTGTTGTTCTCCAAGTGTTATGGCTTGCTAACCTTTCATAGATGCAGCCAGCTCATAACCTCATTTTATCAGGCTTGCACAAAGAAGGTAACCAAACTCCATTTCAAAAATGTTCTGTAATCATGAGACTTGAACCTAGAAACAGCTGGTCTTGAAGAAAACAGGTGGGCTTCAAAGATTTCCTTCTGAAGGACATAACCTATGACTTTTCCTCTCCTTCTGTGCTCTGATTTAGACTTTCTAGAAATACTGCATTGCAAACTCTCCAATTAGCATTCCTCCAGTCCTCTACAACTTTACTTCACCCTTTATTCTTTTCTTAATATCTCTTTCCTATCCCACCTCTGTATCAACCATTCAGTCCGATCCCAAAACAAATAGCAGTTTTGGTTTTGCTTGGCATGTTCTGTCATGGTGTTTAAAAATAGTGAAAAAAGCACCTTTGCATGAAGGTAGATATTTGCAAAAGTGCTTCCTGAGACTAAGAAGTTGTTTCAGGGACAACTGAGGGAATAAAAGTAATATAATAAAAATTTCAAATCACTACAGAAGAAGATAGAGATTAGTGTAATAAAGTAACTACAAACAAAAATCAAAGTGGGAGATAAACACAGGAAAAATAACCCTATAATTAGAAAAATTTCCATCTCACTCTTATGTCATTGCTGTTGAACTTCTTACTTCAACACAAAATAAAATATGTTGTTCTATCAAATAGTAGAATATGCTATCAAAGATACCAAACTGCTGTTTGGTCTTTATTTAAGTCATAGTAATCTCTTCTGAATTGTCATTGTTTTCACATACTCACTGTCATCGGAGTATTACAAAATACCTTAGAGATTGCTCCTGGTTATTTGTTTTATTTTATTTTATTTTATTTTATTTTATTTTATTTTATTTTATTCCTTATTTTAGTCATTATTTTATTTTATTCCTTAGACTTTTTTGATGGTTTTATTTTTGTTGCTTTGTTTTCATAGTTGTTTTTTTTATTTTAGTTTTCCAGTCAAAGCTAACATTCTTTAATTTAGTTTGAAAGACATGTAAGACATGTAAGTTAAGGGGTTTGAGAGCAGAGTACTGGCTATTTACCCAGTTGGTCTTGGTTGGGGGGAAATGAGTTAATACTCCTGGTAAAATGATCAGTTCATGATGTTTCTTCAAGACCTTTGCTGAAATTAATATTTTCTGGGGGGGTGGTGGTGGTAAATTATAAAATTAGTCGAAGTACACTTGAATACGAAGAAAAGATCACTATGTGTGTAGCTGAAAAAAAAAATCTTTTTTATTCCCATAAAAGTCTCCTGTATTTTAAGTGTAGGAATTCCATTTCTTGTAACTTGAAAGGTAAACCAAGACCAAAGGTAGGAGGTTCAACAAGAGCAATTGCTGGGTCCTGAACTCTGTCCACAACAACCCCAAAGCAGAGATACAGGAGTTACAGGCTGGCAACAGAAAGTGGCTCAGCACAAAAGGGCCTGGGGTGCTTGTCAGTAGCTGGCTGAAATGAGTGAGCTGTGCCCAGGTGGCCCAGAAGGCCAAGAAGGCATCCTGGCCCGGTCAGCAATAATGTGGCAGGGCAGTGACTGTCCTCCTGTACTGGGCACTAGTGAGGTCACTGAAATGGGTTCAGTTTTGGGTCCCTCAGTTCAGGAAGAACATTGAGGTGCTTGAATGGGTCCAAAGAAGTGTAATGGGGTTGATGAAGGGTCTGGAACACAAGTCCTGTGAGGAGTGGCTGAGGGAGTTGGGGTTATTTACTCTGGAGAAAAGGAGGTTCAGTGGTGACTTTATCACACTCTACAATTCCAGGTTTTAGCCAGGTGAGGACCAATCTCTTCTCCTGGACAACTAGCAACAGGATGTGAGGAAATAGACTCAAGCTGCACCAGCGGAGGTTTAGGTTGGATACTAGGAGGAACTTTTCCACAGAAAGGGTGATTAAACATTGAAATGAGCTGTCCAAGTAGGTGGTTGAATCACTTAAGGAAAGTCTGGACTTAGTGCCATGGTCTCATTGGCATAGTAGTTTTCAGTCAGAGGTTGATGTCAGAGATGATGTCAGAGCTCTTTTCCAGCCTAATTGATTCTGTGGTTCTGTGTGATCCTGTGTGATTCTGTGATCCTGTTATGACACATGTAATAGTGCACAGAAGTATAGTAAATCATAGGAATTGCTAAATTTTCTTGGGAAATGCTTGATGGCAATCTTGTTCAGGTTTATTTGCTTAGTGACAAACTCACTAGAACACATTTGAGAACACATATGTTGGTGGCAGATTTACAGTTACTTTGGTGACTTCCACTTTGACACAAACAGATGTGCCCACTGAGAGGCAGTCTTTACCCACACTCCAATCCAAATGCTCAGAAGAGTGACATTTCCTAAATTTCACTCATGTGGGATTTTTATACTTTTTCCATGTGGACTTTATTTAGAAATAATTTGCCTAAGGAGACAATGAAAGGAAACTTCATATTTTACTCTCTAAAACATTTTGAATTTATGCTCTGTCTTAAGCAGTTATATCAACAGCTCTAATATGGTACTGATAACTAGCAAAGTAACAGGGTTGAGGCAGTGAAAGAGAAGAACTATGAACAGAATTTTGGGATCTTTTGTTCTTCATTGACACTAATTTTTGTAACCTTAGAGCTTTACATTTCTACTCAAGACTCAAAAATGCAGTAAAACATAGAAGAATACATTTTTCAATTGTATAAATTTATACTTCACAGTTACAAAAGGTTTAAATGACTAATCCCGTGAAGTGAAAAGTAGAACTTATGTTTTTTGATTACATTCACATTACTTCCAAATAAGACTGAGTTTTGTTCCTGTGTGTGTACAAATCAGTGAAGCAAAGGAAAATCTGCAGTGAGGGATCTGGGTCTGTGTAGGAAAGGTTTAGCCTGGCATATGCTGTACACCAGGCCTTTTAAACATTTGCCTAATTCTGTATTTTCAGAATGTGACTGTTGTATGTTTACATCCAGTCAAAAGCAGAGATATACAGGTTCAGAGGGATATGCAAACTTTGCTTGAAGTAATACTGTTGTAGCTACACTTTGCTCACATCACAATTTGGAGGGCAAGAAGTTTTTTACACCAGCAACACAGCTGAACAACCTAGGTAAGGCTTGTAATTTGCCAACATTTTTTAGTGATGAAGAACTGAAAAAGCAGATAGCATCCCTCAAATTCTTCATTTCTCTACCAATTAGGTAATTTGTACAAATTTTATACCTCACCAAATGGCCACTTTTATCTGTTTTGTCCAAAGGAGCTATTGTGGAACCATGCAATTGTTCAGAATTTTTAGGAGATCCCTGAATTCTTCTTGAACTCTGTAATGCCTTGGTCCACTTGGCATATTTAGAGGAATGTTGTTTGATTTACTCTGACCTGAGTGTCGAGGTGAAAACGACAAATTTCTGAAGAATTTCTGGAGAAACAACAAAATTCTCGGGATGTTCCAAACAAACTTGTACTTGCAAACTTGAGAACATTGAGAACACTGGCAAATTTTAAAACAACTCAGAGAAAGTAAGGCACTTCACAAACTTTAACTTATCCAAACACAACAAGGCACATAACAAGGCATTGATTGGATTTTTTATGGTCTGGCTTACAGTATATTTTCAGACATAGAAGATAGGAAAAGAAGGAGAGAAAGAAAGAAAAAAGAGAGAAAAATGTGTTCAGTTATTGCTGATATTGGAGACATGTATGGGACAAAACACACCAAGGGTCATATGACAACAGCCAACTTTTATTGAGTGGTATTCTCCTTATACAGTTCTGAAGGTCCACACAGTTAATCCTGATTTGTTGCCACCCGAGCAACCAGCCAATAGCTGCCTGTGTCCCCAACAGCCCAGACTGGGTGAGTTATGTAATCAAAGTACTTATATCATTAGTTATGTAATTAGTTATGTTTCAGTTATAAAATTATAGTTAGGATCACTCATAACTGTGAGTCCTTCAGGCTAGCTGTTAGTCACCACGTATAGTCACCACCAGAGGGTCCAGTGTGGTCTCAGCTGCTTTTAAATCCAGGGCAGTGGAACACCCAAATTTAGGCGTGTGTCACCCTTATTTTATCTGTTCCTGTTCACTGGTACTCTCCTACAGGCATGCACCTGCACTTCAATGCTTCCAGCAGGGCCACATGATCAGCTTGCACCATTTTGGACTGGAACAGAAACCGATTTAAGGCACCAGGGGACCAGGGCAAACAGTGGTCATCTCACTTGTCCTCCTGGTTCTTTTGAACAAAACCACCGGTCTCCTAAAAATTCCCAACAAGGTGGTCATGCATGGCAGAAATTCTCTCCTCACTGTGCCAAAGGGCCTGTGGACATGAGTTTGGGCTATTTGCAAACATGGCCTGGAGGTGGGTGACATAAGATGCCTCCACACATGAGATTAACTGAGGAGTTAAGGAAATGGTTTTCTTTGAGATGACAAAATTCAGCTTCTCTATCGTGTCAAAAAGCAAGTAGCATGTAATCAATGCAAGTTTGGAGCTCAGGAGATACTTCTATGCTATTTGACTGCATGAACATATAAAGAAGAAACAGAAAACCAAAACATGGTGATGAGGTCATTTCAGTTAATAAATGAATAAGCTGCTTTATGTTCATTTGACCTTCTGGTGTTGATTAATTTAACAAATGAAGGGTCTGAAGACAGCAGTTGCTATTATTAGTATAGTCAAGCATAGGAATAATTTGAAACACTTGGTCACAGCAAAAACATCCCTGTTTCTGTAGGAACAAGAAAAATGTTGAAACTAAGTACAGGAATGAATTCTATAAGGAGACAGGTTTGAGATGTGTGAGTGTTTAAGAAGAATATTCTCTATATTTGGCTGGCATTGCAATAAAAGCTAAGGATAATACCATGTTCCTAAAAAAAGAGAGGTTGCGGAAAAAGTGCTTTTGTTCCTGTCTTGAAGGTAAATGTCGTTAATTGCTTTAGAACTATCAGTTAAGCAGAGTGGGTGTTTGCTTTCCTGCATGCGCTCCCATACACAAAGCTGTTCTGCTCAGCCTGTTTTCATTGTATATACAATCTAAGTATACACTTTGCAAAGCTGGTTTTCAGAACTCTGTCTTCTGTCAGCTTCTTTTTGCCCGCAGAATTGCCACACATGCATGAGAAATATTCATCATTTTGGGCCTGCTGAACTTTAGCAGCTCTAAGTTCTACAGCAACTGACCTGCAGAGGAGCTGCAGTCATCTGAGAGAAGGAATGTAGACTGGACTAGGCAGCTATTAGCTTACAAATTACTCTTTATTAAAGAATTTAGACCTGAAGTTCTTTGATTCTGTCAAATCAAGTAAAAAGTAGTCTTTGTGCAATGAGTGGCAGGAGCATATCTAGTATTTAAAAGAGTCACAGAAAAAATTATTAAGCCATGGGTATTTATCCTTCTCATGTTGAATGCTGTATGTGAGTTATGATTTGAGAGAAATTCTTCAATTCATAGCAGTATACAGTATACATTCTATGAAGCTACAGAAGATTTTTGTATTCTTGAGGCATTTTTAAGCACTCAACTAGTGGCACATAGAGTGGTCTGGATAACAGTTTAACTATAATTAAAAATACAGTATGCTCATTACATATGACAAGCTTTCCTCACTCTTGTAGAATGTACAGTAGAAGATATCGTACTTGAACCTGAGAATACCTTAGTGTCTTAATCACCTGTTAAATATTTCATTGTCTGAAAACAGTTTTTATGCAAGTGGGTTTGTTGGAAAATAATTTGAATTGTTTTTGGTTTCTTTTTCTGGTTTCAGTTTGACACAATAAAACAGAAAGTGGTTTGGAAATTGCTACCCTATTAGGAATAATATTGATAAATAGGCACATCCACTGGGTCAATATCTGAATCCGAGGCTGATGTAAATGGAAAAAAAATGGGGATTTTTTATCATGGGATGATCTATTAAAACCTAGTCTACTGACATGGGATAGGGTGCACATTTATCAGAGGGAAGAAAGATCTCTAGCACAGCAGGTAGTGGAGCTCATTGGCAGAGCTTTAAACTAGTTCGGAAAGGAAAAATACCAGGTTCAAGAGTGATGAGCAATGGGATCCCTCAATCTCCTTCAGAAGGTGTTGGTTACAGTGTACCATGCCTGAAATATTTATACAATAATGCACAGAGCATGAGGAACACACAAAAGGAGTTCAAGGCCTTTGCTGTGTCCCAGAGATCTGACATCTGGTATAAGCGAAACCTGTTGGAATGAGTCCTGTGACTGGAGCTGGATGATTCCAGGCTCTGGAGGAGGGATGGGCAGGGCAGAAGAGGCTGGGGGATGGCACTGTATGTAACAGAAGGGTTAGGATGTATGGAGATCCCAGTTAGTAGTGCAGTTGAGAGCCTCTGGGTTAGAACCAAGGGGCAAACAAATGAAGTGAGAGTCTACTATAGACCTCCTGGCCAGGACTGTGCAATGACAGACTGGGAAATAAGATGCTGGAAAGCAGTGCCATGGAAAGAGACCTGGAGATCGTTGTCAGTGACAAGTTGAATATGAGTCAGAGGTGAAATGCTGGAAATACCCTTCCCAAGATTGCCTGACAGGGTTGTTCACGTGGCTTGAAGGACAAAGGGACAAGATGGTGTCAGATCCCTCCCAGGAAGGCAGGCGCTTACAGAGCAGTTCCAGGGGCAGATGAGGAGAGCTCATCCAGGGTCAGCACCCTCCTCAGCACAGAACAGCAGGGTGGGTGCAGCAGGTGAAGCAGTGGGCTGAACCCATTTGGTGCTTTCTTTCCTCTGCTGGGCACTGCTGACAAACCACCAGCAACCCAGACCAGAGTGGGACTACTATCTGCAAGCCCATTTACTTAAAAAAAAAAGAAGATAATTTGATAAAGTGTTCTGCATTCTTATTATATACATGGAAATTATTATAGAAACACTATATTCTGTGGTGTTTATTAGAAGTTCTGGCCCCTAAATATAAAAATCATGTAGCAGGTACTGCAGAGTAATTTTTCAGACAAAGTCCATAGGTTTGTGCTCCTATTCCAGGATAAATACTAGTGTATTTTAAATAATTTATTGTGTTAAGACAATGGAATAACAATAATTTTGGGAATAGCTGATTTTCTCTGCAGTTCATTTTCACTTCATGTTTCATTTTCATTTCATGTTGGCAGAGTCACAGAGCACAGGTTCTAGCTAAATAAGGAGATTTCTGTGTTTGTGTTTGAAAAAGTGATTCCATCTGTACCCCTGACTAAAGTCCATGGCAGGATTCACCTTCTGAATTCTATAAATACTTGAGCCATTTCTGGAATTTGTTTTTACAATAATGTGTGTGTACTAAAAGTTGTACTTAATACCTAATTGATGCTATTGCTTTGGGGTAGGTACAGTTGTAGGATCCTTACCTTTTTGGCATTTTTAGTGCATTTCTCTTTGTTTTTATTTAAGTTAATACTCAGAGCACTAGTGATCCAGTTGTTTCCCCCATTTGTTTAGAGATGAGTCCATAAATAACAGATAAACTGTGTCTACTAAGACATTATTTAATGCTATTTAATAATTTATATTAGCTGGTATGGTCCCAGTGATTTTATTATACACATCTGAAAACCCCTGTTTTCAAGTGGCATCACCTTAAGTCTTTACTGCTTAAAGTTAAAGCCCATGCAATTTCTAAGTGGCATTGATTATCATGGGTTAAAAATTCAGTCTTTCCACTAGCACAACAAAATCTAGAGGGTTTTTTCCTGTTTCTGTTAGGTCAGTAAACCTTCTGCTGCTCTGCAATTTTGAAGCCTTTTGCACAGAGAAAACAGCAAATAAAGTTTCCTATATCATTAAAAAAACAAAACAAAACAAAACAAAAGAAAAAAAAAATCAAAAAACCCACACAACTATACAGATCACTGAATTCACAGATTAACAGAATCAGTTAGGTTGGAAAAGAATCCTGAGATCATCAAGTCCAACCTTTGACTGAACATCACTGTGTCAGCCAGACCATGGCACTAAGTGTCACATTCCTTTAGAGGTGGTGAGTCATCCACATGCCTGGGCAGTCCATTCCAATGTCTGATCACCCTTTCTGTGGAAAAGTTCCTCCTGCTGTCCTACCTGAACCTTTCCTATTGAACTTTGAGACTGTCTCCTGCCATCATTAGTTGACTGGGTGAACATTTCTTTGATATCATAGTTTAAAAATAATAATAGAACTAGGTAAATTACTTACTAGCCCTTGTTGAAGAATGCTTTGTTTGTAAGTAAATGTTAAGTAAATGTGCTTATGTTTTAAAAGCTTCTGGCAAAACCTGAATTACATCAATTAGTATTCTTTCTTCTCACACCAGACTTAATGTTAGAATAGCTCTTCCAACTAATAGATGAAGACAGTGGTCTTGTAAAGATTTCTTTCTATGTATGTAAACTTCTGGGGATTTTTTTGAGACTGTAGACAGCATGCACTCTACCAACAGAGGTACTGCTGAGAGTAATAATCATTCACTATCACTAGCCTGTTAGGAGCTGCATTTTTAGTATACCTGCATTTTGATCTGTGTGTGCAGCTGCTGATTCTGTAAATGTAAATGTCTCAGATTACCTCAAATTAGGTGTTTTTGATTAACCTATTGTCTTTTAACTGAAAATAAAAAGAAAAGCCCCTCAAGATGATTTCAGAGCTGTATAGAGGAGCTAATATTTAGGCAGAGTTTTGGTACTGAAGCATTATAAAACCAGAAGACACTCTATCTGGAATTGCGTTTTGGTTATTTCATTTTTAAGAAGATAAATAGTTATAGAATCATAGAACAATGTGAGTTAGAAGGAGCTTAAGGTTTTTTATTTTCAACCCCACTGTTGTGAGCAGAGACAACCTCTACTAGAGCTGGTTGCATCCCTGTCCTCCAGCATGTGAGTACAACACACAGCTGATCCTTCACAATTGACTAGCCTTGTGGAGGAGCATGAGTTTCCTTTTCTACCATGCTCAAAATACTATCCATGGCTGCATGCTGATTGTATCCTGACCCCAGTTTATGGTGAGTTGCCCCTACCTACCCTGTGCTGTGACTCCTACATGGAGAAATCTGCAGGCAAGCAGGTGAAGAGTTGCTCGTTACTCCAGCCAGTATCTAGGCTCTGTGGAATAATTTTCTATTTCCCGTCTTTAGACGAGAAATAGAACATTTGCTAGACTACAATAAATGTACAATATTTTTGATTGGAAGGGACCTACAACAATCATTGAGTCCCATGGCCTGATCACTTTAAGGACGAGTAATTGCTCAAGCATTTTTTTGAGGGTGTTGTCCATATGCCTCCTAAACACTGACACGCTTGGGGCACTGACCATGGGACATGGGGCACTGACCATTCCGAACTATTTACACAAAGGATCAAAGGTCATCAGATGTTTTTCCGTTGCAATAATTTTACTTGCCCAACATCACATTTTGTTGGACCTGGATAGAGTCCTGAATTCAGTTTAGAGTTCACAAATGGTCATGTCATCAAATTTGTGTGTACTTTTTGCTGGAAACTTACACCTGAACTTCAAGAAAAACTCCATCCAGAAATGTAGGAAGCCATGTTATTGAAAGCTTTTCCTGATAAACCCTGTAAGTAAATATAGATCCAACCTGAGAAACCTCTAGAGTAAATTAACATGTCATGGCAGATCTGCTCAGGGTCTTATCTGGCTTCTAGATAGAAAACAATATCACGCAGATCTTACTGTAGAAAATTAAAGTCCGTCAGAGGATCTTGTTTTGTACCTCTCAAATCAGCACATTCAGAGCAGAGCCCTGAGCTCTCTGTGAGTACTTCAGCCTGGGAGACTGCAGATAAATTTTTGATAGTTTTACAAAGAAGGTTTTTCAGCTTCTCTTTGCATCCTCCCATTAAAACTGTTATATGATTGTGAATATTCCAGCAGGACAGGATGTCTGGCTCTTGTTCTGTAATGAGTAACAAAAGCAACATCTATCTTTATTGCAGATCTAAATGAAGGTGATGACAAAAACTTTTTATAGGGTATTATGCCAGATATATTTTTCTGAATATGGATGTAAAACTAGATGGGTTAGGACCTTCTAATAGCCTGTTAGTCCTTATTTTTCCTCAACATATTATTTATAAGGTACAGTACGACTGGAGCAGAAGACAAACTGTGTTAGAGGACCTCATGCAGTTGGGTGCTTGTGTCAGGCTTGTTTTGAGGAGGATGTGAGCTACCCCAGTCTTTCCCCAACAGCAAACTTCAACTACATAGTCAGCTGTGTGCTGCTGTGCTCTGCATCATGGTGCCTCTCACCCGCCTACCTCTATCCTGCACCCTCAGATTGCTACCTCCTGGCTCAGAGAAGCAAAAAAAAAATGTCCATGTGCCTAAAAATGGGAAGCAAAGAGGGCAGAGATTGAACCCATCATGAAACCAACTACCTTCCTGCCCAGCTGGGGGAAAGGAATGAGTAATATACGGTTACTGATGTCTAATCACTACTGAAAATGATTGCCAGTTCTGCTGCTTCTTAATAAAGTGTAAACATATTTACAAAAGCACTGTGGGTCACCCTTGTAAATATAATTTCAGCATTTTAGAATATTTTATTTCAGTTAGTTGTCTTACAATGTCAGTTTACAGTGATAAAGAATAAACAATCTAAGCAATTAAATTGTAAACATAAAATAACTCTAAAATACAAAATGTACACAAATTACAGAGTAAGACTATGGTGCTGCTGTTCATAAGGTACTTATTTTTTAATATATATGTTCACTGCCTTAACTGAAAACACAAATAAAGCTAAACCCATATATATGTTTTTTTTGTGGTGTCAATTACAAAGCACTCCTCTCAAATAAACTATGTAATGATCAGTGAAGTCATTTAGCATTCACATAAATTCACAAAGGAACTTTACCTGCTTATTTAAAAAATATTAATGCAGAATAAATATTAAATAAAAAGCTAGTTATGGAACTTTTCGCCCATAGTTAAATACTATGTTTTGAATCTTCTAGGTTATATAACCTTTTCCATCTGTGCTCTGATACATGCTGTATGTTGTATTGTTACTTTTTCAAGAAAGAGTGACTTAGGATATTTGCTGGTGTCCATGAATCTCTCCAGTTTTTTGTACATCCCTTCTTGGTATTTTCGTCTTGGCATTTAATATCAGAACACAAAACACAAGAATACTTGGCTCACATCAGTGCTGTCCAGTCCTATGGAGCAGCAACAAAAACTATGATTCATAAGTACTATTATTAAGCAGTGTCCCTGTGTTCAAGGGGGGAACCCCTTTTTTACCCATATAAAGTAAAATCAAAGCATAAGGGAGCAGTTCAGTGAGGACATTTGAGTTTAAATGTGTTTATTTTCTTATGTTATTGCTCATTGCAATTAAATCCAACAAAAGGAATAGCACTTTAAATTTTGGTCTTGATACTTTTCCTCTATTGAGATTGGGTTGGTATATAAATAGTATGTGGTTGAGCTCTTTGTTTTCTCTGTTTTTTTAATATAGATCCATATAAACCATCTCTACAGGGCAGACAATCTCCATGTAGACAATTTAATACAATTGATAAAAGACAAAAAATTGTTTAATGTGAAAAGACATCAGGTGGCCACTGTTAGGATCCATTTCAGTAAGATATATAAGACCCCATTTCTGTCTAGAAGAAAAGGTCTATAGCTTTGTGAGTTCATATGTGAAACAGCATGTTACATAAATTGCAAAAACGTGGCATAAATATACTGATGTGTTCCTCACAGGTGGACTCCAAAGTGTTTTAAAATAATCAACCACTTGTGCTGTAGGTTTCTGGAGATGGGAAGGATCTTTTTCTCAGTTGCAAGAGGCAGAGTGCTTCCTGCTGAAATGGGACTATAAAACTGTTGTGAACGTATTTGTCAGACCTTATGCCTGTGCCCTCTTCCAGGGCTAAATGTTTGTTGTTCAGCTGCTTCATTCTTTTATATTTGCTAGGTTTCCTTCTCCAGAGCTCCTCCCCTAAAGTTTTGCAAGGCGTTCTCTTTCTTTTTTCTTGACCCATCGCAGCATGCTGTCTTTTCATCACTTCTTGCAACTGGGAGAGATTACTCTTCTCAGATTTATTCTCTCCTTGTGAAAACATTTTTCAGTTCTTAAAACTTTACTGCTTTATACTTTTTTTTACTTTTTATTTAACTTACTCTCTCATGGTTTTAACACTTGCAGTATCAGTGCTGAAACTTCTCAGTTTACAACTTGTATGGCTAATAATGCATTAGACTTGGTTCTTTGTAAAATACTTTTTTCAGTATTTACTGCATTGTCAGGCTGAAAAATTGGGACAGAACATTAAGACAGACTGGATTGAGTTGACTGGAATTTGGTTAATCAGTTACCTATGGTTTTCAAAAGACAAACCTTTCAGTCATTCTCAGTGGTATTGCTCATTCTCTGAATGGAAATACATTATGTGATACGATTTGCCACAAAATGCAAGGAAAAACATTTTCTTTAGTTTTTTGGGCTTTTTTAAAGGAATATTCTTTCTTTTGCCACAGTGCTTCAAATTCATCGGTTTCATTGCAGTTCTTTGAACAGTGCTGAAGTGTTGTCACATAAACCACTTAAAATCAGTACTTTCCAAGCAGGTTCAAATTAGTTTTGAGTCAGCTTCACTGTCTGCATTTCCAGCCCACAAGTCAACAGCTAATATATGAATATCTTACCAGAGAAAAAATGAATGCCCAGGTAGACAAATAGTCCAGGTGGACTTTACTAAAGTCCAGGTAGACAGTATAAAAATATATGCTGCTCTCTCTTCATCTACCAGGCCAATGACTTACTCCATCACAGAAGTTTAACAAGTTGGTAAAGCATTACTTACTCTTGCTGAAACCATGTTGGCTACTTCTGTTGATTGTCTTATCCTTAATAGGCCTGCAAATTGTTTGCAGGATTTGCTGCTGTGTCACATTCCCGAGGGTGGAGGTGAGGCTGACTAACTTGTCGTTGCACTGATCCTCCTCCTTGCACTTCTTGACCTTTGCTTTCCTCCAATTTTTGGGCACTTCCTAGTCACCGGATTGTTGAAAGGTTATCTCAAGTGGTTTCGCAATGACAACAGCCAGCTCACTCAACACTCATGTGAGCATTCTGTCAGGTGTCATGGTCCTATGTGCTAAATTATTCCCTGTCCTGACCCTCTTCCATTAACGGTATATCTTCCTTGCTCCAATCTCCTAGTTTCTAGGACATGGCATCCCTGAAGTCTAATCTTACTAGAAAAGTTTGGGGCAAAGAACAAATTTAGTATTTCCATATTTGTTGCAATGTAAAGATAAGATTTATTTCCTTGTGTCATGTGCTGTATCCTTATTTTAAAGTCTAATACATGGTAGCATTTCAGCACTAACCATGACACACTGTAATTGCTACTGCTTGGTATTACACATATTCCTTTTTCATACATAATTCTTATTTCAGTTTTCAGACAACTTACTTCTCTGTTGATTTTTATTTACCTGATTGGTATGGAATTTCTTCAATCTTATAGTCTTTCCTTTTTGTCTTTGCTACAATATTAAAAAGGCAACTTAGACTCATTGTTTTCTCTGTATGAGAATAAATTTCTTTTATGAGGCCAGGTTAAAGTCTGCTAATTCTGAACGTAGGGTTTAATAAATTCTATAATCATTAGAAAGCTCATCAAATTGCTCACATCATCTGTAGTTGGCATCACTGAATAAACTTTGTACATTTGGTTTGTTTGGCAATAATGTTGTCTTCTTGTGTGGAATTTTTGTTAAGGTTGGTTGGTTAGTTGGTTGGTACATTATCAGCAATGATGAGAGAGATAGGGAGGCTCTGAGATGGTCAGAAGAATCCAATCCTATTGTGGACTACATATGCTTATAGACTATTTCAGGAAGACTAGAATGTTTTACTACAATGATTGGGTTAATCATCACATAAATGGACTTATGCATTTTACAACATCTCTTGGTTGCAGAAGTCTTGATGTAATTTTATTTTCCAGTAAGTCGTGATTTAATCTTCAGTTAGTCTTGATTTAATCCTCAAAGTTCTGTTTGCTCTTGCCAAGGCATCCTGATTACCAAATCTTTTATGCCAATAAGGTCCAAAGTACTCTCTGTCTTGTGTGTGGCCCAATAGTAGGTGAGTGGGGGTTCTTTTATATAAATGAAGGGAAAATAATGTAAAATTTGTGGTAAAAATTTGCAGTGAGGCGGGAAAAGTAAATACATTAGATGTGACTCCAAACAGTTTTCCAAACAGAAAAAGGTTGTATCTTCACACCGTCAGTGAAGATAGTTATAGTGAAGATCATCACTGAAATCAAGTCAAGATGGTGTAGAGTTAGTAGCATGGTGTGAAGGTTATGGACACCAAAAGAGAAGGAACATTCAAAGAATAGGTGCATTCACAGTTTGAAACAGAAAAAAATCCCAATCCTAATTTTGACAAGACTTCTAGAATACCTTGCAGGTCTCACAGCAAATGCTTTTAAAAAGTCTTTTGTTTCCAAGTACGTGGCAATACGTTACAGGTAAATAATATATGAAGAGTAATAAATAGTAAAAAAGTAATTAATATTGGCAACTGGAGGCCTATTAATACAATATCAGAAGCTTCTAATAATTAAAAAAAAATCTGTCAAAAGTCAGTAGTAATAAATGAAGGAGAGAATAGGATTCACATGTGCTTATACTTAGATCATACCAAGCTAGTCTGATAGTTTTCTTTGACAAGAATGCGTCACATAATTAGTAAAATAATAATGGAGGAGCATTAGTCTAGGAACTCAGATCTGAGAAGATACAGACTATGGAGAAAAGACAACAATGAGAGAGCGACAAAGAGAGGTGTTGTACTGGTTCTAAAGCCCTGGTTTGTGGGACAGAAAGTAACATGCCCAGGCAAAATGCATCGATGGTGATGGTGAGAAGTAGAGAAGCGCTGACACTAAGGGGTAGTGTGGTAGCATATAGAAAGCTGTGAATAGCTTTGAAGACTGAATAGTGAAATACAGGAATATTTTCTAGAACAAGTTGAACAGTCATAGCTTGTAGGTCAGCAGCAAAATTCTCAAGTAGTAGTTGATTAAAGATAGGAAGGAAAGCTGTGTGTACCACTGACAATCACTGGATGATGACCACCGAGTGATGATCACTGAGGTATTACCATATGTCTGCCTAAAAAGACAACTGCATCCTGGGCTGCATCTAAATCAGCGTGTCCAGCAGGTTGAGGGACAGTATTTGGCCTTGCCGCTCCAATCTCATGAGACTCCAATCATGTCTGAGGTTTCCAGCCAAGAAGGGGCATGGACCTGTTGGAGCAAGTCTACCAAGATGATTAAAGGGATAGAAAATCTCTCTTATGAAGAAAAGCCAGGAGAGTTGGAACTGTTCAGTCTGCCTTTGGGGTGACCTAATTGTGACCATCCAGTACCTGAAGGGAGCATAACAGAAAGATGCAGAAAAACAGTTTACAAGAGTATGTAGTGAAAGAGCAAGGGAAATGATTAAAACTGACAGTAAGTTTAGATATTAGGAAAATATTTGCTGTGAGGGTGGTAAGGAACTGGTGCAGATTGCCCAGAAAAGCTGTAGCTGCCCCTTCCCTGGAAGATTTCAAGGTCAGGCTGGATGGGGTTTAAAGCAACCTGGTGTAATGGAAGGTGTCACTGCCCATGGCAGAGATTTTGGAACTAGATGATATCTCAGGTCTCTTTCAAACTATTCTGTAAAGCTATGACTGTGATCAGAAGGTTTTGCATGGTATATAGGGAGAGAAGTAAAGTGCTAGATGAGAATCTTGTGAAAACTCTGCAGCTTTTTGTCATCCAACCCTAAGTGTTTTCATGAAGGATAGAATCAATGTGTCATCAGTATAGAGAAGGACAGTAAAACTGGAACAAAAGCTGCAGAGACTTTTTGCACAAGGACAAGTTTTCACATGTGTGAGCATACATTTCAGTATGTAGGCTTCACTATGTAGGTGAGAAATAAGGTAAATTGATCTAAGCATGGAGCTAAACTGCTTTTTCTGTCCAGATCAGTTTAGGCATCTCTACAGAGTACTTGTTGTGCAGTGGCTCAATTAATCCTGAGAAATGGAGCCTGAGGGAGAGTACTACTGCTTTCCATAAATTCATGGTAGTACAAACCTCAAGGAGGAGAAATTCCTATGTAATCTGATAAACTTGCAACAGACATAAAGACAGATGGTTTTCATGGCCAGTTTATACTGACCATGAAAAAGTGCAGGCTGGAAACTAGAAGCAGATCTCAGCTAGTGGAGGAGTGATGTTCAGATACAGCCTGCCACTTGGAAACAGCAGTACCAAAATACTCTTCATACATGTGATGGTATGGAACCATCACACTCAAATTATTAAAACTATCAGCCTGCTACTTGAGCATTTTATGGGATTATCAATTAAATAATTTTTGGTCGAGTCTGAGGTGGTTGTTTTCAGTGCTGGCTGAATGCCAGTGCACTCACTAGAATGTGCTTACTTATTTTTTTGCTGTGAGATTGGATTAGGAGGAAGGCAAAGTATGCTCAAAACTTTAAATGGATATGAAGAAAGCTTTATTAACAGTGACTAAAATAAAGAATATTAAGAATCAGAATAAAATCTTTAGAACACTTTTCCTCCGTCTTACTACTTTTTTTTTCCCTCACTAACAATGTACAGAATCAATTCAGTCAATTTATTACTTCTAGAACAGTCTTTCTTCAGTTCACTTAGGGAGAGAAGTCTCTCTTGTTAATTTATGGAGACTGCTCCCTAAGAAAATAGCTCTCTTGTGGTTTCTAATTTTCATGAATAGCAGCCATCCAGAAAATCTGCAATTGTGAAGTTCTTCCCATTTCTCACAGCTTTTCTGACAGCTGTATTTATGGCCCTTATCAAGTTATGGGGTACTGTTTTAAGGATGAGCTGTTCAAAAGCAAAAGTTCTCTTTATCTGTCTCTGAGATCATCTTCATCTCTGTGAACAGAGGTCTTCTTCTCTCCCTGGTGGGTTTTCATCATTCTTCTCTCTTTCTGTTCAAACTTCTCAGAACCACAGCTATTTCAAGGTTTTTTTATCAGACATGGAGGAAACTGTTAGCAGCTTCTCTTAGAAAGTCACTGCTGTTGAGTGCCTCCAATATAAAACACCACAACTGTTCACCTTGACAAGGTATGAGGAAAAAGCATGTTATAATTTCAGCATAGAACTAAATGCCAATATGTAAAAATATATAAAGATTGAAAAGGACTATTTAAAATGTAAGTTCTCTGTAAATAGAGCTCTGGACAATTGATATTATAATGAGCATATATTTTAAAGATCCAGGATGGAACAACTTGTTCTAATAGATGGCATATATTTTTGTTATTAAGGTAATAGGTTCCTTGTTATAAAAAGTTGCGGCCTATAGTGACTAAGTGAGGCACAGATGACATGAGGCAATTAGTCTAAGGAGCACTTTATTGGGAAGGCATATTTGTTGGTTTGCGGGATTTTTTATGTTATTAACCAACTCTTATTTGTAACTTCTGACCAAGATACAAGATAATAAAGTCTATGAAAATTTTATATTTTACCTTTTTTTTTTCTTAAATACTCTAAGGCCACGAAGTACAGTGAATTCTTAGCTGAGTGATTACTCCAGCCATATTGCTGCTTTATTCCTTTACGAAAAGTCAGTTTCGATCAAAGAGAGGCCTTTTTTAGCACATATTTGGACTCCTTCCATTAATTGGAAAAACTGTTGATACAGTGATATACTCCTCTTTTTTAATATGCAAAACCTTATTTTTCTTGAAGCACAGGAGAATGTTAGGAATTATAGTTTCTTGGTTATAAATGCAAAATGCTTTCAAGCCAACATTCAGTCCAAAAGGTCCAAATTCCAGGACTCCATCAGTCTGCTTTTCTGTTTTCATCCCCTGTTTGACTCTAGCCTAGCAGTCTGTCCTTGATATATGCTTATATCCTTGATATAAGCCTTCAGAGAGCAAAAGGTTATAAAGCCTTTCCACTCAGATGCTTGTTGTCAGCTGAAGCATTTGCTCAAGACTCAGACAAATTACTACTAGCAGTGTTTGAGAGAGTTGGTGGCATGGGATTGTTTTCACAAACACTTCTTGTTTATCCCTCATGGGTGGCAGCTAATGCAAAGATATTTCAATTGTGTGTAACCCACTCCAGATGATGGGATTTGTTGCAGCAGTGTCAGAATTTGGCAAAGACCAGTCTTTATTAATCTATGTGTTAACCTCTTAATAACTGAATGATTATGTGGCTATGATTAGATGCCAGTTCCCAGCAGAAGCTGATAAATACCACATAAAATATTGAAAATGCATTTTTTTTTACTTTAGATTATGAAATGCATTTCATAATTATTTTTAATCCACTTGTTCCCCAGTTGTTCATTGTTATTCTTCAATTTCAGGTGAGGTAATATTATACTTATAAGGGTACTTTTATGTTAATGAGACTGTGTAAGGGTTACTCAGTACCATGTAAATATTTTGTTGCAAATACATTGTCCACATGTATCCCAAATAACTTAATTTACTTTCTTACCTATCCCATCTGATTTTATGTACATAAAATCTGTCTCCAGGGCCCATTAATTTCTGTTACTGTGTTCTTGGTAAAAAAAGTAGTATTTCTTGTCAGGCAAAGAGAAAATGATCAGCACAGTGGGTGAATAGAACTTTTCTTTATGTGAACACTTTAACACTTTTATGAATTTTGCTTGTAGAGCCATTTCTTCTGTAAAGAAATTTACAGAACACAGACTTAAGGTTTCTGAGTTGTGTTTTAATTTAAAATGCTATGTTGAAATTGTCTAGCTGCATTCATTGCAGTCAGACTTAGAATACCTTTGTTCCTTAGACAATGCATTGGCCACATATCCAGCCAACATATAGTCCTTTGACATTTGGCATATCTGTGGAAAAAACCCAAATTGTAACTGTCTTGTAAATGTGAAATCCTGGTATGGTATTATTGCTTCCTCCCTGTTGTCCAGTATTGCTGTATTAGGGGCTGTGGTATTATATTCTTACATGTCTGACAGCCTGAAGACTGTAAATGCCTCGAGTTTGTTTACTTGATAAAATATCTGGATTTATTCAAACCAGAAGTTAACATCTCTCTTAGGAAAATCTGCACCCCAGTTGCAAAAACCATGTCTAATGTTGCATGGCAACAATTTTAAACAATAACTATTTAGTCTCTCTGTACTCTTGTTATGTTAAGGGTGCAGCCTGTGGAGAGGCCACTGCCTGAACATTCTCACACCACTTAAGAAGTTACACATGCACCACCCGAGACTGTCACTGCTGGGACTGGGGTGCCCTTGCAGCAGGCAGCTCCAGATGGCCCATGGGTACCTGTCTTGAGTCTTTGCCCACACTCCCTCTCAGGTGTGCCTCCTCATTCGTCAAGCTTGACCCTTGGTTTCCCATAGCAAAGTGTAAGGTGTCAGATTTGTAAAAAAAAAAGTCATTTAAGAGTGGTGCAGTACCTACTAGCTGGCAGAGCGTGGGAAATTAAAAAGGCCTAGACTTCTAGATAAACATTATCTAGCAACAACAAGAACATCACTGCAGTACCAATATCATTTTCCATTCCAGCCAAAAATACATCTAGGTATAAGACCACAGCTTGTCAACTAAGGCTTCAGCAAATCCAACTGGTTTAGGGTCGACAGTGTTTAAGCATAACTTCTTTTGGGTGAACATTAAATGTCGAAGATACTTTCCTGAGTCTCTGAAATAGTAATTCAGTGTATGTTTTTCTTCCAAACTATTTTTTTTACCCTTATTGTTAATATTAAATTAATTCTGTTTAATTCCAATATGCATGTATTCTTTTTTGCTCCGACAGGTTTCATTTCTGGCCTCTGCTTACATGAGCCAGCATATCTCAGAGGAAAGCTGCATTGCCCTCGCATCTGTTACCCATTACCTTTACCTCTGCCAGTTCAGCTGGATGCTTATTCAGGTTGGTTTCTTAGTCCTTTTTATCATTTTCCCCAAAACATCTGTAAAAGTAACTGATAGTTACACTATATTTCTATTCTATTTTAGTGCATATATATACATATCTGTATGTCTATATATAAGAGAGATACAGAACACTGAAATTCAATGCTACTAGAAGGCCAAAACTTTAGATGACTATTATTAAACCTACAGCAACACAATTCCAAGGGTAAATACACAAACACTATAAAGCCTTTTTCCACTCATTTCCACTACAATGTTGTCCTCAAAACAACGAAGAATTGTCTCAGAACAAGGAAGAATTATTTTTCTTACTCTTAAGAGTTTTTCTAAACATCTCTTATTTGGTCTTTTGAAGTAGTCTCTTACAGGTGAAGTGTAAATGTAAACTACACTGTAATTTGTTGATTTGGTGGCATCTTAGTCATTAAACTTGTATAACATGACAAACATACCTTCAAAGTTTGCATTAAAATACAGAATATATGTATTCATAATTATTGTAGAATCATAGAATCATTTAGGAGAAGCTCTAGGATCATTAAGTTCAACAGTTAACTCAATACTGCCAAATCCACAACTAAACCATGTCCTCCCATCCTTTTGTCCAGGCTGAACACCTCCAGCTCCCTCAGCCATTCCTCATCAGTCCACTACTCCAGACTACTCACAGCTCTGTTGCTCATTTCATATGTTATAGAGCAATAAATGGTGGGAAAAACAGTTGAACTAATATGGAACTCCATGAGCAATCAAAATAGTTATGGAAAATTACTAGTTGTGAGTTAGTCAAAGTAAAACGCTGCGGGGTTATTAGAAAAAAATACATTATTATGCCTTCATTTAGAAATGTTTATTTAGTACTAGTATTTGAGCTAAGTGATTTATTTTTCTGTTCTTTTAAGAGGATTTGTCCCAAGCACATTTATTATAGCATACAGCTTTATATATGCAGCTCCATGTCTTACTATACAAATCCTCCAATATGCAGGCTGTCAGACCAAACCAAGAATTGCAAATTAGGCTGCATCCAAATGCCACTTTCTCTCCCAGTAATATTCATGTGATATATAGCTTTTTCTTGAGATATGTCAGAGAACCCACTGAGAACCCTAGTGGCCTCTCCAACAGTTCAGCTGTGCTCATTAGCCTTAGCAAGCTACATGTAGATGGCCTCAATAGAGAAACTTGTTTGCTTGGCAAATGATGTTTTTGTCAGTTAACTCATCTAAGTTATTTTGTGTAAATTATATTCTTCTCAGTTGCTCATTCACATTATTCTTAAATTGCTTCAGAGCTCTTCACCATTCGCTAATTTGGACGAAGTAACATTTTTCTTTTTTACTCAGATGCCTCAAGCTTTGGCAGCTCAGTGTTTGATAGTATTTCATTCTGTGTTATACATTGCATTAAGTCACAAAAAATTACTTATAATGACAGTCAAAAAATTGACTGTTAACAGTTGGTAATTTTTATGTCTGTAGTTTAAATCCAATGTTACTTTTTTGAGTAGACTTTGTTCAAATCCTAAGAACTTGCATAATACATTGCATTTAATGGAGCCTCTGGCCTGTGTTAAACATAAAGGCTCTTCCTGTAAATCTGACAGGGCAAAAGTGCTTAAGAGGGAATCCATCAACCTGCTGTGTGATGAGCTGCCAGGACTAAAACTCAGAATGAAGATGATTCTCCTTTTTGTAGGTGCAGGTCTTCATCTGAGAATAATTCCTGAATTTAGAAAGACCCAAAAGGAAAGAAATAATCTGAAATACAGATCAACCCAGTCCTCAGCTACAGTCTGCCCCTCTTGGCTGGGAATAGGTTTTGGGTTTATATATCTCATTATGGAGTGAGTAAACTATATCAGTGCACAGGAAGGAGTACTGAGGACACCTCTGTTCTTGAATTGGTGACAACTCTAGAAAAGCTTGTGGATCCAAGGGGAAACCAGATTGATTTGGGAAGTCTGGAGGCTACTGCTGTTTGAACAGCAGACTTAAAATTCTGGGAAATAAATGTTTGTATTTCTCAGCATAGTATACTTTATATACATGACTTGAAAAGCAGAATTAATAATGTATTTTTACTTAAATGGCACTTAAATACTTATGTCTGGAAAAGAACAAAATACGGGAAAAGATTCCATGTCCTTTGTGTAGTCACTCTTCCCTTTATGAGGCTGCATAGCATAGTGCATGTGCTTGATCATTGACTTATGTTATACAAATCTGCAAGTGGCTGCCTTGGTCAGAGGATACAGAAATGGGTGAATGTGATAATCAAGTACAAGCACCATGCAGGTATGTGAAACTGAAACATCCACAAAATCCAGGCAATTTTAAGTCATCAAAAGGTGGTGGAGCATCATGTCCAGGCAACAAAACTCTAAAGAAAACACAGATTTAACAGTACAGTCAGACATTGACAGATTTATTTCTGAGGTCCAGATCAAAGATCTTCACTTTCTAGACTCCAGGATAACTTCCTTACATTTTTTTGTTTTGTAATTTTTCCATCTTCTGCTAAGTGCTAGGTATAGTAACTATGCTTAACATTTTGTCCTATGCCAATGCTCTTTACAAAACAATTAATGTATAGCTTCATGTTTTAATTTTTGTTCTCTTTTTAGCTTCTCATATTGATAGACATATTCAATATAAATATTTCTGATACAGATGTAACTACTATTCATATATTGAATATATTCAGTATTACATTACTGAAATGTAAGAATGGAAAGGATCTCAGAGATCACCTGATCTTTGGCATCAGGACAAAGATTCCATCAAATCATCCTTGCTTGTCTGTTTGTTCCTCTCCTTTTTTTTTAATTGTATGGTCTTGTTTCTTGCTTTTTATAGGGAGAAGTCACAGAAAGTTGATAGCATTACCCAATTTTTAAAAAAATTAGGCTCTTTTAACTGCAGAAGAAAAGGAGTAAGCAAGGTGCAAATGGCTCTTTATGGGCCTGAAATATTTGCCTTATATTAATGTCAGACATACAGAGGTCTTCACCCTGACAAGTGTCCCTTTGTACAGATGAACAGCATAGATCTGTATTTTCAAATGCATTTATCTTAAGAGCACACACTAAAAGTGTCTTTCATCATGACAAGGAAAAAAGTTTCTTCTCTTAATATTCTCTAATGTGTTGCAAAAAGTAAGTAACAGGAAAAAAATTAATAGCTGACTATTCAGGTTAAAAAAAATCTGTAATTTTCAGTTGCCAATTCTGACACAGAGTAAAATTATGGAAAAATATGATTCTTTATGCTTTCTTGAGCTATTGCTAGAGTAAATTAAATCAACAGTGTAAGTGTCAATTCAACAAGCAAACAAGAGTGAAAGTCATGAACTTGTTATCACTCATACCTGAATCTTTCTCCTACATCAATTTAATGGCACTTTAAATTTTCTATAAATTCGTGTCAGACTTGTAAGGTGTTTACTGATCTTAAAGTAAGTTTGATGTCTTTTATTTTAAGAATAATTTGTAGACTGCTTAACAGCTTCAAAAAAGGAATTATATAAAAGCATACAATTATTATAAAATGATACCTCCAACTACTTGTAAAAAGAAGAAAGAACGAAAATAGAAGTTTTCCTACTGAATTGGAAATTATTTATTTAAAATATTTTGCACATGTTGTTTGCCAGCTATCTGCAGATTATCACAGGTGGTGGGGCACTGAAATGGATTGCCCAGGCTGCTGAGTTGTGGCTACTTCGTCCCTGGAAGTGTTCAAGGGCAGCTGGAGATGAGACTGAGCAACTTTGTTGTCCTGGTTTAGGACTGGTATTCTCCAGTTTAGTGCTCCCACTGAATCCATGCGCTGCTCTCTTGCTCCCAGCCTCCCCCTCCCTCTGCCCTGCAAAGATCGTGGGTTGAGAGAAGAGCAATGTGCTGGAAACAGCAATGAGATAAGGGAACAAACAGTACAACAACAATACTGACAGAGGGGACAAGAAAGAGATGAACAATTCACACAGCAACACCACCACCCAACTGCTCCCTCAACCACACTACACTGACCCAGAACAAACCCTTCTCCCTTCTCCCAACCCCCAGCAGTGATGGGGGATGATATAGGATAACCTCTAGGTCCCAGCCATGGCTACAGCAAAAATGAACCCTGTTCTGGCTGGTAACAGGACACTGGTCCAGTGGAAAATGTCCTGTGGCAGGAGATGGGGAACTAGGTGGCCCCTTCCAACACAAAAAATTCTAAAATTCTGTGATTATCACTAAAGATCAATGAATTAATAATTTAAAAAGTAAAATAAAATGTCCCAGGTTTGAGAATGCAATTTCCATTAATTGCTTCATTTTAAAAGAAAAAAAATCCTTCACTAAACTTTATATTATCTTATTAGAGTGTTTTGTGTATAAACAATTATTTTGCATTCTATGTCAGAACAAATCATAACTTGCCCATTTGTTCCTCTACCTGAGCAGCTGGAAAATGGACTGTACATTTTATTCTTCTGTTGAACTGGTAATTGTTGCAGCATGGCAACAGGAAAGGATTTGCTAAAATTAGTTCCTGTATTATTTAATTGATTACATTTTGAAGCGTCAAAAGGGGTTGAATATAAGAACTACTAATTATCAAAATACAAATGTGACTGTGCAGAAAATGTGGATAATCCAACCTCACTTACACCTTTACAGCAGTTGTTGTGTTAAGTGTTATGCTGTGATAAATGAGGTGAGATAACTAAATATGGCTAACCAGACGCAGAACAAGGACATGAGGTATGGTTTCATAGAAAGCAATTTCAGTTGGGTGACTGAAAACCATGTTCACAGATTGTCAGAATTAGTAGAACCAACAGTCCCTGAGTGTATAGCATATATAGTTTAAGGATTTTGCTGTCTGGAATTGCTTTCAGTGAGGCACAGCCTAGTCAGCACTATAAGGGCATGTAATTAAAGTGCTTATTGATATGAATTGACAAACAGAAATTTGAATTAGTTTTCAGTCCCACAAAAAAAGTGAACAGAACAAACAAATCTATCCACAAGCTGTGGAATTTTTTGTCCAAGTAAAATTTTCATCTGTTTAATATTTTCCTCCTATGCACATACAGCAATGGAATTAATAGTTTTTCTGTGTTCTTTCAACCTACACAGGATAGTTGCAATTATGTGGTGAGATTTACCTGTGATCTTTTAAGGAAAATAAACTTTGCCTTTTTTCATATAGCACCAATCACCAAACAAAAACCAAAAAAGAAATAATAGTTATTACATAATTAATATAATTATATACACTGGACATAGCTATGAAATCTCATTCTCTAAAAAAGGCATTTAAAACAGTTACTAACCTTTTTTAAACAAGTTGCTACCATGCAATGTGCTTTATGATCAATGAGAGAAAGTATTGCATGTTCATACCATATAAATCACAGAAAAAAAAAATCTGAAATGATAGGTACCTAATGAGACCTAATAAGGAGACCTAATAAGATTAACTAATGACCTACATAAGGAATCCAGAAACAACTAATTAAGCATTTGAATGTGAAAATTAAGTGTTCCTGAGCAAAGAGGTAGACAAGCCCTTGGCTGAGAGAAATGTGCAAAATTTCTCTCAATAAAATAATCATGTTGTGTTGTCTTGTCACAGTATATGAATTTTTATTTATCCTTACAACAGATAGCTGAAAATGAAGCAGCTAAATCAACATTATTATATGAAACCCTTGTGTAGACCATAGAGAGAGATTATTATGCTTGGGTTAGGATTAATGAGTTCCTGAAGGTGCCTGTCCTGTCTCCATTGACTGAAAATCATGCTTAAAGGCACAAACTCAAATTAGATACCTTATATGCAGAAAAAGACAATTAATCCCTTACACACCTCATGTAAAAGGCCAGAAATCATGATATAGCATGCAGACCTGTAGGTAGTATAACATTTTTGAAGTGAAGTAAGTGAAGAAAAATTAAAAAAAATTCTTATGGATGGCTTAGTTATTTATTAGACAGTAGTGTGTAGATGTGCTTTAAAAAATGCTTACACATGTCAGTGTTTCTACTAACAACATCTTGAAGAAAATTCAAATATCCAAGCAATATGTTAAGTATTTTGTTTTACTTGAAGGATTTCCTTACTTATACTACCAGTTCTTTCAAGGGGTTGCAGCTATTCCACTATATTGATTCCTATAAAGTTTTAAGCCACATTATACTGTTTGATGACGAGTTGATCATAACAAAACACAGACTGTTTTAGAGATGCCTGTATTCATTTATTTGCTGTTTTTTTTCTCAAACTATTATGCATATATTACACAGAATCATAGAACACTTGTAGTTTTAGGGGTCCCTTGAGGGTGTCTAGTGCAACACCCTACCTCAAAGAGCTAGGGCAGATTGTCTAGGGCTGTGGTCAGTTTGGTTTTGATTATCTAAGGACATGTACACAACCTTTCTGGGCATCTTGGCCCGGTGTTTGACCACCTTCACAGTAAGAAAGCTTTTTCTTGAATTCAGATGGAGCTCCTTGTTTGTTCATTTGGGCCCATTGCCTCTTGCCCCACCACTGGGCATCACTGAGGAGAGTGTCTCCCTCTTCGTCACTGGCTCCTATCAGATGTTTATATGGATATGATTCCCCTGAGCATTCTGTCTCCAGGCTGAACAGCCACAGCTCCCTCAGCCTCCCCTCATGGGAGGAGTTTTCCATCCTTCAGTCATTCTCATGAACCATTGCTGGACTTGCTCCATGTCTATATTCTACTGCTGAGTCCAGAACAGGATCACAGAACCATCAAAGGAGCTTATGTGTTTCCTACAAGATACATACAGCTGAACAACACCACAAAAATATTAAATACAGATTTAGAAATACTGTATGCCAGTCTTCTATGTGAAGCTATGAATATCTAGAGAAAAAAGTGACTTTTGCACCAAAAAGCTATTTTTACATCTCAAAAGTAGTGTTCTCTGCCAAACAGGGTGTCTCTTTCTCTATGTTAGTCTAATTCAAAATAGTTATATAAATAAGTATATTGTTTTTGTAATGTCTTTTCATTACTTAAGAAGAAGAAGTGGGGACATAGTATTTTTGTTGAAAAGTGTTTATACATACACCTGCACCAGGGCAGAAATACGCTTCATTGTGTCCTTCAGAGTGATTCAGTTTTTGGCATAGTTTAAAACCAGCAAGCCTACTGATTGTTTTTGTGCTTTATTCTTCAGGCAGTTAATTTCTGGTATGTCCTTGTGATGAATGATGAACACACAGAAAGGCGCTATCTGCTTTACTTCACTTTGAGTTGGGGGCTTCCAGCTTTTGTTGTTATCCTTCTTCTAATTACCCTGAGAGGAATCTACCATCAAAGCACAGCACAGATTTATGGCCTTGTCTACAGTGATCTGTAAGTGTTTCCTTAAAAAAAGCATGAACTAGGCATTGTACTGTCTGTTTTGGTTTCTACTTAATTTTCTTCCGTGTGGAAAGTCATATATAAGCATAGAAAACTGTCATAATTAAATCAGTATATCTTAGAACCAAATACATTTAAGTGGAGAGACATAGATAAATAGTTTTGCTCTTTCCTACATTTTTTTTTCTTCTGACTTCTTTTCTGGTGAGCTAAATCTGTGATGATAGCTCTTCTAGGATATGAGGATTATATACTTAGTGATTTTGTATCACAATTAGATGCTTGATGTGCAGAAAAGAATAAACATACACCTTCTTTTAAAAATGAATGTACAAATTCTTTTTATGAAAACATCATATGACATTGCTTTCGGTGTAGATCCACAGCAGGAGAATATTAATCTATCTTTAATAAAAGAGGAAGATACTGTGTGCATCATTCCATTATAAGAGAACAAAATTTAGTGTTGTGGTTTTTGTCACACCAAGGGAATTCCTGTGAGAAGTAGATACTTGAATTTCATACTGATGTTTAAGTATATGCAAGTATATATATGTATACACCCAGACGTGTAACCTTATAAATATTATTTGTATATACATATCTGTGTGTGAATCTGTCCTGTGTATGGTAAGTAGGAATACCTGATTTTGATGTAAATGAGTTACATTGGGTACCACAAGTTCTGTGACCATGTTGTCTGAAGTTTAGTCCAACATTCAGAGACACCAGCTCAATTCAGAAATATAACTGAGGTCCACAACAAGCCATTGCTGATGCTCATGTTATATCAGGGAGTGCTCTGTAGGTGTATACCATGCCATACACATCAATATTTCTTCACAGAACTTGTCTTTTTCTTTATGGTAAAATACTTTGTGCGTAATAAACACAAGGAATGTGTGTAACATAATCAAGTTCTCCAACTGCAGCCAAACTGTGAGTTGATGGTGTCATTATGTAGTGAAACAGTTTTCCAGTTGTTTTCCATGTCCGTGACTTTTTCATTGAAAAACAAGGAAAAACCTTACAATTCTGATACATTTATTAAGTAGAGGATAATTACTCAGTCCAACCCATTGCCCAAATTAAATATAAAACTTTTCCAGCATTCTATTACAGTGGGGAAATGCCAGAAATCATCCCAAGTGTAGTGAATGTGCAGCTTATTCTATCTCAGTCAATGTGAACACTCTCAGAGATATCTGCAAGAATTTTCACAAATAGCATCAATGGTAATTTGAAGAGCACTGTAAGGCTTGTTCTTATTTGTACAAGATGGCTTTGAAGACAGGGAACAGACTGAACTACAGCACTTGGTTTGTTTTCTCCAAGCCAGAATGCAGTAGTGGAAAAAGTGACAAGGAGATATTCAAATCCAAACTCATTGCATACTGACTTCAGAATCAGCCTCAGAACTGGTTTGAGCACAGTAGTATGCTGGTAAAAGTAACGGAAATAGTGAAACCTGTCATCCTAACTCTCTCCTAAGTGATCACTCCTTCAGGCAACACATTTTTTCATTACTGTGGTATCTTATGAACTGTTTTGTTCTTAACCAGTATGCCATTGACACAATTAATAGGCAATAGTATAGCTGTGTTTAGAGAAGTTTATTATACTTGCACTGAACAAGTTTGTGTTTTTTATGCTTCAAAGGAAGTATTAGGATAGAATTTCCCTCCAGATGTGACAAATTCTACACAAAAATGCCTGTATTTTATACTGTGACTCCTGTGTTGCAGTATAAACCAGTAGTATATTGTTGATTACTTTAATTATTAGCAGTGTTTATTTATGGGGTGAACAGTTCTCTCTTTGGCATTGTGTTTGGTTTTTTTTGTTTGTTTGTTTGTTTGTTTTTTAATACTGGTAAATTTGTCTGTAGAAATGCCACCAAGCAGCATTTTGTTTTTTAAGGTTGGAGTTCAGTGATAAGTGAAAGACCTAACTGACACAGAAGGGCTCTTTCATTCCTCCCTTTGCTGATTCCTCTATTGTTCAGCTGCAAAGATTGAAGTGTCTTTGAATAAGACTAGAAAAGATGCTGATTCTGGACAATTTTAGGGTAGTACAGGGTTTTTTTTGTAGCATCTTTTAGAGTTCTCAGCCATCTCTTGAGTACAAGAGTGTACCCAAATCCAGTGAGTGTATCATAATTAACCTTTAAACACATGCTTGTGAACAAAAGCTGGTACTTGTCATTAAACAATTCTGGCTTCTGATCTCAGAAAGAGATGGCTTAGGGCAAAGCTTGCAAATGGGTGTGTTTCATGAACTTTCAACAGTACTAAATTTTTCAGGGCTACATGAGAAATTAGAAAGCTACTTTACTGACAAAGATTTCTATTTTAGCTCTTTTATTTGTGTGTTTGTTCTGTAAATGTTAGAGTGTGACAAGTGACCAGGGTGAAACTGGAGAGAGACAGATTTTATGTAATTATTCAGATTTCTCTTTCTTCTCACCCCTCCATTGCACTATACTTCTCTTTGTCAATATCTGCAGTTTGAATTTGGCTTCTTATGTTTTTCACCATATTAGGTGAACTGTGTCTTTGTATATATACAGGTCTGGCTGTATATACCTAGAATACAGCAAATGCTGAACTCTCTAGAGTTTGGTAACCACAGTAAGCTTTGGAATTTGATTTTAATGTGAATTTTGTCTTGTTGTAAAATCATCTGTTCATAAGTTTTTCTTTATTTAATAAAAAAATTTCTTCTGAAAGGTGAGGTTGATCTTTTAACTACTTGGGTATTTAAAATCTCTTACCTACAGCAGCATGCTTTTATAAGCTCAGGAACTACTCTTGTTGCTGCTTTAAGCTTTGAGTTTGACTAGATCTTCTTGAAATCAAGTTCACATAAGAAGGCCAAAGGACTTTATTTATTAGAGTATAAACTAAAACAGTAACCTTTGAAAGTGAAAAAATGAGAAATTACACTTGACAGAACGATAATTTAAAAGTTTATAAGCAAGTATATCACTGCCCACAGTATCTTTGCAAATGCTGTATTTCAAGCATGATTTTTGTCATGCTGTATCCTACCTTTTTTTTTTTTAATTGCAACCAACTATGATTTCCTCTAGTTCCCAGCTCCCACAAAAGTAGGAGTTTTTTGTTCATGTTCTCTTGGGGATCAGTGTTGGCCCAGTCCCATTTAATTATCTTTATTGATGATCTTGATGAAAATATTGAGTCTATTATTAGCACATATGTGAGTGATACCAAGTTGCACGGGACTGTTCATCTGCTGGAGGGCAGGAAAGCTCTGCAGAGGGACCTGGAGAGGCTGGGTTGATGTGCCAACACCAAAGGCCTGAGGTTCAACACGGCCAAGTGCTGAGTCCTGCACTTTGGCTACAATAACCCCATTCAGAGCTACAGGCTGGGAATAGGTGGCTGGACAGTGCCCAGCAAAAAAAAGTGCCTGGGGGTGCTTGTCCATAGCTGGCTGAACATGAGCAAGCTGTGGCCAGGTGGCCCAGAAGGCCAGCGGCATCCTGGCCTTGGTGAGAAATGTGTGGACAGTAGGACCAGAGCAGTGACTGTCCTCCTACACTGGTCACTGGTGAGGCCACACCTCAAGTGCTGGGTGCAGTTTTGGAGCCCTCAGTTTAGGAAGGACATTGAGGTGCTTGAGTACGTCCAGAGAAGGGCAACGGAGCTAGGGAAGGGTCTGGAGCAGAAGTCCTGTGAAGAGAGGCTGAGCCTGGAGAAAATGAGTCTCAGCAGAGGCCTTAACACTCTCTACGATGCCCTGAAAGGAGATTGTAGCCAGCTGGGAATCAGCCTAGTCTCCCAGACAACAAGGGACAGGGTGAGAGGACATAGTCTCAAGCTGCACCAGGGGACGTTCTTCATAGAAAGAGTGACTAGATATTGGAATGGGCTGTCCAGGGACATAGTGAAGTCACTTGGAGATGGTAAAGACTTTGTGCCACAGTCTAGTTGATGTGATGTTTGGTCATAGGTTGGGCTCAATGATCTCAGAATTATTTTTCAACTTAATTAATGCTGTGATTCTCTCTATGTCTTGGCTGTCTTTTGCTTGCTCTTTCCCCTCTGTTAATCTCTCCAGTATCTAGAATTGTCTCTCTTTTAGCAGATCCCATATTTGACCAAGGGAAGAATGGTCTCCTTTGTCAGAAGTATCCCTGTCACACATTCATTTTCCTCTTTAAAATACATGTGGCAAACAAAGTACAGAAGAATATATGCGCCATTACAATACTTTAAATTTGTACAAATACCCATTTACTTGGATTCAGATTCATATTTTCTCCTAACAAAAAAAGGGTTAAGCTAAATGTTCTCAAATATCTTCTTTGTATTGTTGTCATGAAATATCTATGAGAAATAATGGAAAAGATTTTCCAGTGACATTCCTTTCTAAAAACCACAAAATATTTCTATGTTCTCTACAGTCCAGCTCAGAGGGTTTTTTTTTTGCAGGAAAATCACTGGATCTGTGATTATGGAGCCACATCTGTGGGATAGAGAAATAAAGCTAAAGAAAGCTGGATCTATGAAACTTTTTGCTGTTCTTAAGGGTTACAGCTCTTCTAGTTGGTCACACTGCAGTTTCTCTGAATCTTACACATAGGGACAGCTCAGGGAACAGATGAGCCTGTCATGGTTCTAAGCTCAGCAGGACATGAAACACCATGCTTCACCTCCTCCTCTCTTCCTCCGCCATCCCAGTTCAATGGAGAAGACAATCAAAGTGAAACTTGTATATTGAGATAAAAAGTGCTTACTCTTTGAGAAAAAAACCCCTGAAAATTATCATAATTTTAATAATTAGAATCATAACAATGATGGTTTTTTTCTCTAAAGTGATGCACAGTGTAATTTATCTCTCCAATTTGGCTGGCTGATGCCAAACACCGCTTCTGGAACCCAGATTGACTGCACATACCATTTCATATACTGGTCATGAAGTTGTGTGGTGTGGAAATATCCCTTTGGTCAGTTTGGGTCACCTGTCCCAGCAATGTTTCCTTCCAGTTTATTTTGCCTACCATTTCACTGACAAAGTGCGAGACAAAGGAGAAAAATTCCTCGACTTAGGGTACATATGACTAGCAAAAACCCAAAACATTAATGTCTTATCAATACCATTCTCATTCCAATCCAAGACATAGCACTTGTACCATGTACTGAGAAGAAATTAACAGGGGAAAGCCATTGTTAATATTATTGGGATAAGAAACTCCATAGAAAATGTGCTTTGTTACCAAGTCCTTTGCAAGGAGTCATGGGCACTTTGTGCTGTGATTTCTCTCTGATTGAATGTCTGTCAGGCTGGTGCACTGACCCTTAACCCAGTCAGAAAAATATACTGGGTGCTGCCTTGGGTATCACCCAGCTGTGTGACTGTCTCAGTGTTGGCATACATCCCAGGAACAGATCCCTGGCTTACTAGCTGTTCCCTAAAATGGAAATCTGCTTTCTTTATACCAAGGACCAGTAACAAGAATATTTTAGCTTGAGTGAGCTAATTTCTGTCCAAGCATTTGGATTAAGTCTCATATCTCCTTTTCTGTATTACTTCAAAAGTGCTGAATTCAGCTGTGAGCAGCATTTGAATCACCAGACTTTTACAGGCAGGAATAGGTAAGAAAATAGTTAAGAATTGCCAGAAAAACATTCAGAGATTTTAACTGAACTCAAAGACATACTAAGAGGAAGGGATTTGTATGACAAATCTATGAGGAATTACCATCCTCTAATGCCTGGTTTTATATTCTGCATGGACTTGGAAGTGTCTCCCTGCATGGCCCTGTCTCTCCAGCTTCTTTTTCCTATTATCCCAGTTTTCCACCTCCTCTCCTCAGTTCACTTGCAATCATCTAGGATTTCAAAGCTGTTCCAAACTGCTGTTGCTAGGCATCAGCAAAGAATGATGCTTGACTCTGTATCCAAAGCCAAGTGCTTCATGAACCACTCAGCTCAAGTTGGGGGGCAAAAAGCCTGCAGTTTTTACTGCTGATTTCTCGCCATTTGCGCTCTGTCCTTTTCTGCATAGTAAATTAAACCACCCTGAGCCACTGCTAGTGCTACTGCAGGATAAATGTTCTGATGAACCAGGGCTACTTCAGTTATGTTGACACAGAACCACACTACAGGCACTTATACATATATTTACATACACACATATGCATACGCACACATATACATATATATGCACATATTTATATAGGGAAAAACCTACAGAATAAGTTAATAAAGTACAAAGTTTGACCTTTTGGTATCCTGTACTTGTACTTTATTTTCTAAACTTTTCCTGCGTTTCCAAAGAAACACAGGTAGCCTGATGTGCTACCAACTTCTAAAGATTATTTAAAAATACCTCACTTCTAAATGGGATGGCTTTAACTACCTTTCAGTTATACCTCATTAACAACATAAGTTTTCAGTGAGGAAAAATTGTTGGGGACAGTGGCAGGGGGTTGAATGCCTTTCAAATATTAGCAAATATTTCTTGTAGAACATCAGAATCAGGCATAATCACTGTACTTTTCTTTTAAAAAAACTACAATAAAGGAAGATAAATTCTGGCTGCTTTGACTGATAGAATTTTGAAACATGAGTGGAAAAGAATATTTGTTACGGTAAAATTTTCAATCATTGTGGGATGGTTAATTTCTGACAAATCATGATATCATGCTGTCATGGTAAAGTGTTAAAAAGATAGGTTGTTATGGGTGAAAGTTGCACTCACTAATGCCTGTGAGGCCTGATCCTTCAAACATGTTCAGAGAAGGGATTTTTTGTGCCCAACAAAATCTCCAGGAACTTTTCTGTAGCCCTATAGTATCATGACTGCAGTATCAAAGAACATCTGCAGGATGAAGGCTTGAAGTGCTGTCATTGATAGCTTTTAAAAGCTTCATATTTTCTTTGAAGTTGTACAAGTAACTAGTAATTTCTTCCCTCCTACTTTGTCATCTTTAATCATTGAAGTACAGCCTACTGCTTTGAAAGCAAATTGTTCTTTATCTGTTTTCCACCAAATTAGAAGAACCTTCATCTGATATGCCAGAATAGAGAAATGCTAAGAAGAACAAAAGTGGGATTAGTACCAGCCACTAGTTCTGACTACCCCATTAATACTGACAAACAGAGTCCATCTAAAAGAGGTGAAAAAAAAAGTAGGATTTTTGTTTGGTTGGGTGTTGTTTTTTTTGTTGGTTTTTTTTGTTTGTTTGTTTTTGTTTTGTTTTGTTTTGTTTTGTTGTTGTTTTTGTTTTGTTTTGTTTTATTTCATTTTTTGTTTTTGTTTTTTGGGTTTTTTTGTCTTTTTAATTTCACCACAGGGCTGTTCTACAACCATTCAATTTTGTGCTCAGATTTTAGTTCCATTAAGTAAGTTTTGGAGTATTTAATGCAATGAGTTGTATTCAAGAAGGCAAACTCTTTGTTTGCCCAATGTAAAAGCCACAATAAATAAAGGCATAGCTCACTGACCTGTACTAAGTTGCATATGATTAAAAGGAATGCAACTTTAGCAGACTGATTTGTGTTATTAGTATTATATTTAATTGTCAGTATGAAAAAAACATATTTTGCAGATGTTATTCCTCTTTCCAAAGGGCAGGACTGTGAACATGAGCTTCATTTATGTTTGACAGTTTGCACATTAAGTGTCTTCTTTTTCAGGTAGATTTGTAGTAAATCCTTGGCTTAGAGAATGCATAGGAAAGGTAAGATTAGAGTTTCTGCCTTAAAAGATAGTACTAGGGAAACATTTTCTGGCATTGGAGAAACTGTAACAAGTCTCAAATAGTAAAAAACCAAAAACATAGCCACAACAATATATTCTAGTATCAAAGCCATTGATAATAACTCATACACATGAGGAGCAAGCCTTAGATTTAAATAGGAGCAAGATAATGAACTAAAATCAGACACATAACTCCTTATGTAATTTTAAAATTGCAGTGTTAGCAAGAACTTTGCACTAAGAGATTTCAAGCAGGTTTCTGTCAGCTTAGTTTCCTGGTCAAACGCTGAAGGCTGCAAATCTGGGACTTCTGGAATGAGCTGCCTGGGAATTCCACAGCTTCCAGTGCCTTAGAAGTCTCAACTGTATTAATGCACTGTTTATGCTTATTGCTGCTTCTTCTTTGAAAACTGTGTATCTTTAGTATTAACCTTCAGAGTAGGAAGAAAGAAAGAAAAAGACAAAGACAAAAACAAAGAAAAAAAGTTTAAAAACTAGGTATTAAATGGTCCAGAGAAATTTCCAGAGGATCATATAATGAGAAGACTGAAATACAATAACCTGTGTTCTACAACAACAGCAGATGACCTTTTGAATTCTCATTATAGAAAAGCATTGTTTAGATATTTTAATTTTCCCCCTTTTCCAACTGTTTAGCTCTACAATAACAGCAGCAGGAGAGAGCAACAAGGAAATTGTTTTTTTGCTGTATTATGCAATAGGTCTGGTTTATTGACAAGTCCGTTGTTGCACGCACTGACTCAGTCTGAATCTTCCAAAGATTCTGTTCTTTGCTGTTCCAAAACAACATCTTGGCATTTCTTCATCCTTTGTTCATGGAGGACTGGGTTTTCCCCAAAGTTTTCTGTTGGTATTTACTCTGTGGGTACCTCCATTAATGAGTATGGTCCTACTCATAATAAATTTTGAAATGTCAGTAAAGATGATAGGATCAAATTTCTAGCAGTAATTCCTATAGATGTAGATTAAACTTCCAAAAACCTGCTGGGACAGTCTGTCCAAATGTAAACAAGAATGGGTAAGCCTTAACTTAATTTCTGGCAGTTCCAATTCTGCTGTTTCTGAGCTTACATTTCTTAACAAAAACAGTCTAACTGTATTTTCATTACCTTTTTTCCCCTTCTTTTCCTCTTTCCCTCATTCTTTTTCCTCTTTTTTTTTTTTTTTTTTTTTTTGCTGCATAGACTAAAGAAATGAAAAGGAAACTTAATAACGCCAATGGGTTGATGCCACATTTTCACTCTATAAAATCTGGGAGAACCATTATAAAACATGTTGCATTTCACTTGAAACTTATGTGCAAAATATAAGGAAAATAATTATTTTCTGGGTGTCGAATTATATATGAAATAAAACATATGGACCTATCTCTGAGTTAATCTGCATGAGATATAAACTAATTTAAATTAATCAAATAAAAATGCAGCTTTCATTTTTATTCATATCAAAAATCCTCCACAGTTTTATGGGCAGTAAGAGTTTTCTTGGGTTGTTCATTTTCCCATCCTGGTGAGGTGACTGGGGTTGAGTGAAACACTGAATCAAAACAATCAGTCAAACTGTATTCAGCTTGGGGCAGTAGTTGATTTCAAGCATTTCAAAATGTATTTTTACAAGGGTGTGACTTGTTTCACAGCTGCACAGAATTCTTTGGGGCAGCTATTATGAGTCTTCTGAGATTTGCTTAACTTGACCCATGAGCAGATGGTGTTCAGTGTTCCAGAGAAAATCACCATTTCCTTTTGAGGAAAAGTGATTAAACAAGAGCAAGAGCAACATTATACTGCAACTTTTTAGATATAGATGAAGGGAAAGCACTCACTTTTTCATTTTCTATTTCAAAATAATTCCTGAGGTATATACAATCTTTCTCAATGAATTGTTTAGCTAAAATTATAGGGTGATTTTTTTTCCCCTCTGTTTTGAGTTCTTACACACTCTCTCTCTTAGGTAAATTTTCAACATTTTCACACCAAAATTTGTATGGTTCTTATCATGAAGGAAGCTGGATAGCATGGCGTAACTTGCATAACATGGAGAGATTTCTTCACACAGATTTGTTGTGAAGCTACACAGAAGTGAACTTGCAGCTCCAGCTGGACAAGTGTTCTGGGGCAGAGGCTGTGTTTGCACTGGAGGTGTTTCACATCTCTGCACAAACAGCTGCAAGAAGCAGCTTAGCTCCAAGTCTGTTCCTGCAGCATAACAGTGTGGCTAACAAAGCACAGCTTTGGAAAACCCCCTTAAAAAAAAGAGCTGGTGGGTCCAGGAGCACTCAAACTGGGGACATGTAGGGAGCAGCCTCTTCACTCTGCAGGCTCACAAATTTAGGTATTTGAGGCTGGTTATGAGCAATTGAGTGGTTGTAGAACTTCCTCCAGAGCAGAAACACCGCACATTTCCGCCCCGTGCTGTGTCCTGAACACACTGTGCTGAGAGATATGTCTGTTTGCAAAGCAGGGGAAAAAAAAGCACTATGAAAACCCTAAACATACAGAACTCTACACGTTGAAAAAACCTCTGGTAACATCCAGAGGTGGAGGTTCTGTGGCTGCATTGTTTGATGGTAAGACTTGAGACAAGATTTTAAAAAACCCTTGCTAATATCAGGAAGGGGTGGCTGTAGTTCACTTATCATCAAGAACCTTTATTTTTATTAGTGTTCTTTGCTTATCAGTAACAGCACTAACATGAGCTTATGGTAGAAGTTCAGTGAACACTGTATTGTTTAGGTTAAAGAAAAACCAAAACTCCCAGACATCTTTTAAAATACTTGGAACATTTTATTCAATTTCTAATTTCTTTTACCTGACTTTTTTATAGCTTTCCTAAATGTCTTGTCTGGCTGGTAGAAAACCTACTTATTTTTAGCAAATTCACCATGTAAATTGCAAAAATATTTTTTTTTTTTGTTTTAGGACTAGACGCAACAGGAACTGACATTTAGTTCCAGATGCATATAATGCAGAGACAAGTACAATTATTGCAACTTTTCTCTTTTAAATTTCAGAGCTGCTTTACACACATTGAATGTTCCCAGATCATTCCTGGGAATGACTGGAATCCACTAATATTAACTTTTCTTCTTCATTAAATGTAGCTCCTCCAAAGTACCAAGTTTTTTGGTTTTTTTTTTTTTTTTTTTTCCTAAACATCTGTAGTCATCATGCACCTCCTAATTCCAGTGCAGTCAGAGTTTGGAATCCAATTCCTTGTGTTTTACACCCAGTTCTCACAGCTGCCTAAAATTTTATGGAAATAGATCGGGAAACTGTTTCTCAGAAGAGCTTATAAAATAAATAAATAACATTTAAAAATCTTAAATTGTCTAACTAGAAATTTCCAATGTATAGCAAATACATTTCTAAGATTTTTTTCCTAATTAATCTGGGATTTGAACTGGTTTATAATACTGTACTACAACTCCAATTAGGAAAAGGAGACTGCAGTTTAGAATTTGATACAGTGCATATAATTTGACAAACATGGGATAAGCATGCTATTTGTTTGCAAATAATTAAAAAACCAAGGCAGTGTCAGGGATTTTCCAAGAAATGTAAGAGAGACTGTGGCAACCATATCCTACTTAGGAAATGTCAGCATGTCATGCCTCTTTGAAAGGTCCCACATCATGTTTGATTCAGTTATAAGCCAAGGCTGCTTTCACCTCCCTGTCAGACCATTTTTTTGGAGTTACTTCATGCAAATATAAATCAGATAGCTCACTCCTGTTATTATTAGCTACTGTCTTGTAGCTGAGCATACTAAAAACAAAATCTGTTTCCTGAGAAGAACCTCCTTCTGAAAGAAACCCTTGCATGTAATCAAAATGTAATCAAAATATAAGCCCAGAAGACATTTCAGTCAGCCTCCATTGGTTGAACAACTTCTCTAGCTCGCCAAGTGTAATTTAGAGTATTGTGATGCAGCTGTAGTTTTTGCTGACCAATGCAAATTGTTCTTTACTGCTTAGTCATGCAGAAAAGTCATGCCAGTTAGAGGTTCTAGCTAAGAGCACTCATACTGAAGCACTGAGTCATGAAAGAGGGCATATGGTGCCTTCCTGAGTCACAATACCACTGTGCTTACCTTACAGTGTTCAATTTACTCAAGATGTCACTTTTTCTTCTAAAACTTGCCAAGGTCATTCATAATATAATAACATAGGTTGTTATGAATAATGAGATGTGAGAAATGCAGAATGCATCTGACCATTAATGATCAGCTTCAGTTACATGGACTTTTAGTCATATTTTGATCAAGGTATTTATAGCCTTCCTTTTTATGCATGTCATTATGTAAATGCAGTATATTATTATGACCTTTTCTATACTAGCTGGAGTTTTCTGGCAGGGGGTGAGCAAGGTCTTAGGAGTGGACATGGCCAGGAAAGCTGACACAAACTGATCCAAGGGATATTCCGTGATGCATCCGGTCTGCTCAGATATAAAACCTAAGAGAAAGGAGGAGGAAGGGGACACATTTATTGTTATGTTAGTCTTATGGAGCAAATGCTGCACATACTCAAGTCCTGCTTCCTGGGAAGTGACTGGACGTCACCTGCTGATGGGAAGTAGACCACAAGTCTTTTCCTTTTTCTTCCAAACACAACTTTTCCCTTTGCTTTATTAAACTGTATTTATCTGACCCATGAGGTTTTTTTTTCATCTTATTTGCTGTCCCACCCTTCCTCCCTGTCTTGCTGAGGACGGAACAGCTCGGAGAGCACCTGACATCCTGCCAAAGGGAATCCACCAGAAAGCTCTAAGGCCTGGAGAAGGGTTTGAATAATGTTGACAGGCTGTAGAGGATAGGAGGAGTCAAATGTTACCTAGAATCATCCATAATGATCTCTTAGAGCCTCTGCCTTGGCATTGTTTTAGAAGTATGGAATTGGAGTGATGCAAAACAGATCTAGAAATTTTGAGTAGGGGGAGGATCCATGCTTGATCACAGATCCTTAGATCTATTCTAGTGGGTGTCCCCCAACAAGTCAGATTCTTGTTTTTCCTTTTCACTTCCCTGAGTGGACACATTGTGCCAACATTGGACCAACATTTGGTTGCAAAATATGCATCTATAGAAACAGAGAGACTTGACTAAGTACTTTCCTCGTAGCTGTAATTCCTTTATTGTACTTTTTGACCTTACACTAACATTCTCAAAAGCCTTGTAAAAAATATTTTACATCACTAAGTTTTCTTTCTGTGATGAAATTGAGAATTTTAACCTCTTTAGCCTGTGCTTAATGTGTGATAAGTATAAATAACAGAATGATTACTCAGTGCTACTCTTTGCATGATATTATTCCTTGGAGCACATCTAAAAAAAAAAAGGTTGCTTCTGAAGGCTTGGGTGAGAGGGGGAAAGTAATGTTTTGGATGCCTTTGTGGCTATTGTATTGGAATACAATTTTCCCTTTTCAAAAGAAAATATAAAAATAAAATCTTTGCTGATGGGTTGTTTTAGAATTCTTGTGTCTTATCAATATTTAGAGAGACCAGCATCAAGATACAAGACATATTAGCAGTGAAAATAAAGTTTTTGGTAAATGTGATTTTGGGTACTTGTTAAAGTAAATACTGCATTGTTAGACTGGAGCTATTCATGTGGTTTTCATCCTTGAACATTGGAAGGATTACTCTTCTATTATGTAGTTTGGATTGTGCAATATTTTAGTTGATAGTGGCTGTAAATAGCAAAAAGGATGTTTAAAAAAACCTAGAACTAGAACTAGACAAGTTCTCTGTCTATGTGCAGGTGCATATCCTGTCCATCCTATGCTTTTGCATAGCTTTCAGTTATTAGTCATGAAGAAAAGGAAAGGGAAGGGCAAAAGGAGGGAGGAAAGGGAGAAAGGAAAGGATAAAAGAAAAGGAGTAAAATTGAGAAAACATCTACAGTGGAAAAGAAAAAAGGTCATCTGATCTTCATTCTAGGCTTAACTCTCTATTGCCTAGGAAATGTTTAACAGGTCTACCAGAAAAGAAAGCTTAGAACTGAACCTCAGAGGTTTCATTGGAAAAAATGCTTCAAGTAAAGAAACAAGAGATGTCTAGCCTCTTCAATTGTAAAGCATGTGCTTTAAGCATTTTTTTTTTTCTCCAAGCATTAGTTCTTGGGCTTGACAGTACATTTCTAATTTTTGTTTGGTTGCTCTTCTAAGGTGCCCAATCCTGATCATTTTCAGTCTGCTAAATACAGCTAATCCCTCCTGTGACTACTCTGATAGCCATCTGCCCATACTGATATAGTTTAAGCTCTTCACCTTCTGTTTTCAAGCAAGCAAAATATATTACAACATGGAGCATTCTAATTTTGATTGTTGTCTCTTTGTAGATTGCCAGTTCCTTGCCTACTTGTAGTTTTCCAGTAATTGTCCCTTCCCGTTAGCAAAAACTCCACAAACCAAACAAAACAAAACATATCAGAAATATTTTTTTCCCATGTGTTCAGAGCAGAGCAAATGTGTAAGACCTCTGGTGGCTTTAATAGGTCTAGTCTGAACTTTTTTCATTCAATTTTTGTTCTTGAAATTTGCCAAAACCAGGCTGTTCTGGTTTTGATTGGTGCGGATGTAATTTTCTTCATAGTAGCTATTACACAGCACTGTGTGTTTTGTATTCAGGATGAAAATAATGTTGTTAACACCCTGATGATTTGGCTGTTACTCCATAGTCTTCACCCTAAGTCCAGGACTTTGCAGTATTTCATTCAGTGCCAGTGAGGAGCTGCACAAAAAGCTGTGAGAAAGCATGGCCAGGACACCTAACCCAAACTGGCCAAAGGGATATTCCACACTATAGAATATTCAGTATATAAACAGGGAGAGTCACCTGGTAGGGAAAAGATAATTTCAGGAATGGGCTCGGCATGAGTCAGTGGTGATTTGCACTTGTATAGTGTATCCCTTGTTTTGCCAGGTTCAGTTACTATCTCTCATTATTATTGTTAATGTTTCTATTATTACCTTTATTATTATTATCATCATAATTGTCATTATAATCATATTCAGTATTACTGTACTGTTTTATTTCCATTATTAAATAGATCTTAAACTCAACCCACAAGCTTTACATTTCACTTCCAATTCTCTCCACTGAAAGGGCAGATGGGGGGAGTGAGCAACTGGCCCTTACCTGCTAACTAGGATTAAACCACAACACAGGCTCAGCATGCCACTGTGAGGTATTTGTAAGACTAATCAGAGCAAAAGATTTACCTATGTGTGTTGCAGAGTAGACAATTTTTTGTAGATCCAAGTATGACCTTTACTTCTTCAGAACAGTGTAAAATTACAACTCCTGTCATTATTAAGGTGGTCTGTAGTAATTTCCAGATTCTATTTTGCAGAAATAAAACTAGCTAGTGAGTGCACTAGGTATGCAGTGTGTTTTACGTTACTTTCTTTGTATTGCCTCCTTCTTTGTAATTTAAATAGTATAAAAGATATCAAGTCTATTTATAAACCAATCCTGTAAACTTGTGAAATAATGAAATAAATTTTGCCTGATATAATCTGTTGTCCAAAAAAATGTTGATCATAAGCTGAATGCTTTATCATGTCTCCTATTTTTTTTTGGTTTCTGGCTTTAGTGAAACATTAATATATATCTAGTAATCTCAAATTCTTCACTGTATTCCAAGACATATTGAAAAAGACTGTCAACAGTTCTCAGGTTTTCAAAATTCTTAGATCAAATGTTTTAAGGAATAATTACTTTAAAGTGCCCTTCAAATATTATTCAACATCCGTTTTGATGAAACATGTAGTTTTTATTTGTGTAATAAAGCTAATAAAAAACTCCAAATAAATACTAGATGACCTTCTATCCTCCAAGATAGCCATAAAGCATATCAAATGGGGCCACACTCTTTAATTGTTTCACTCAGTTTGAAATAGTGTGGTCTTTTTCCAGGGTGTTGCAGGAGCTGTTGTTAATATGTATAGAAGACTGTGAAGTTGACTGATGACTACAAGTCTAACCCCATGTACCTTCAGCAATATGATTTTCTTTTATCATGTAGAAATCTCTAGAATCTTGCCTACTGTAGAAACAGAAATTTCTCTCGTGTGACTTGAATTTCCTCAATAACTAATGACTACCATCTTAAGTGAGACCCATGATAAGCTTAGCATACCCTTTCCTTATGGTTTTCTCCACATCACTTCATAGATGCATAAGCTTTTCTCTTAAAAAAAAACCAAACCAAAAACAACTCAAAAAACCAAACAGAACCCCCCCCAAAAAAAAAAAAAAAAAAAAAAAATCCCCCATAAAAAAAACACCAAAAAAATAAACCCTACACAACAAAAATGTCCACATGTTTCATTTCCCTGTCAAGGGAGTAGAAAAATAAAAGAGCGAATTAGAATAGTTATGAGGAAGAAATTATTTCCTGTAAGGATATTAAGGAACTGAAACACATTGTGGAACACAGTGCCCAGAAAAGCTCTGGATGCTCCATCCCTGGAAATGTTCAACCAGGCTGGATACAAATTGGAGCAACCAGATCTAATGGAAGGTGTCCCTGCCCATGGCAGTGCAGTTGGAACAAGATGAACTTTAAGGTCCCTTCCAATGCAAACCCTTCTAGAATTCTATGAATCTTTTGTTATATTGTTGATTAATGTATTTATGGAAAAGAATAGCTGTCACAACATAAAAGGAAAAAGAGTAGAACTCCATAATCTGATCAGGTTGATTCGTCAGGTCGAATAGTCTTTGACACTGCAAGAGCCAATATGTTTATCTCTTTGAAGGGTTTATCCACCACTGACTTGGTCTCAAACAGTTGTTAAACCCATTGTTTTCCTCAGTGCCATTTTAAAGTAAATTAATATTATTCTCGTTTTCCTGTAAAATGCTTTGCTGTAAAACTCAATGTCTCAGAACATCAGATGTTTGATAGATAAGGACACTTGTAATTTTTTGTCAAATTTATCATTTTATAGTTTCAAGATACAGCCAAAAGATATTGTCCTTGGAATTCAAGGTAATACAAAAATGGAATGAAACTGTTTTTACCACATTGAGCAGTTTTTAAATTTTACAATTTTAAATATTTGTTGCTCAGAAGGGAACAAAGAATGCAGTCCTTCCATTTTTTAGCAATTGTTATTTCCTTAGCAATGTCACTTGTTACTTATTTTTGTTTTCTTTTTATAAATTTATTTATTAATTATGTAATTGTGCTAACAGTAGTTCCACTATACATGTTGTCAAATGCTTCTTGTGTTTCCTTTAAAAGAATTAGGGGACAAAAAAGAGAAAGAATGACCCTCTGTATCATATATAGCTGAAATACCTCTCCAGATTTTAGGAACTGTGATGTTTTAAGATATCAGAGAAGACTTTGTCATTATCAACATATTCAGTATTCAGAGGAGCTGCACAAAAAGATTGAATGTCAGATTACATGATTTATCCTCTTGAGGAGAATCTACTTTTGTATATTTGAGGCAGGAAGAAAGGAAAGGGTAGAAAGGAAAATCAAGGTAAAACAGTGATTCTGACTGGCCAATAAGTCAGGTAATTTTTATCAATTTATAGATTTAAATGTATATGATTTTCTAAAGTTACAACTTTTCCAAAGGGAAAGATGTCTCTTAATTTTCCCTAATCTTTCTGGTTAGTTGTATTTAAAAACAGCAATTTAAATTACATTAACATCTGTAGTAGTCATCAATGAGAAAGCTATTTTATATATTAAAGCTATTTCTCAACATTCTAGGCCTGAAAAAAACAACATATAAATTGTCTTATTGATTTGTATTGAAGGAAAATAGCTAATTAGTTTCAATATTAAGTTTTTTCCAGTTATAAAATGATTAACAAGTCATTACATACTAGTATGGAATTATACTTTGGAGAAGAAGTATACTACAGACAATTCTTTCTAAATTTATTTTTAGCCTCTTTCAGGGAACAGACCTTTCACAGATAGAGACATACACAGAGCTTTTGAAAATATTCTTTATGTTAGAAACATTTGAGATGGAAAAAAATACTGTTTAAAGTGACACTATGCATGAAATAAGAGACTGGGAGGATACAAAGTGAAGTCTTGAAGCTGACGAAATTGAATGAGTTTAGATAGGAATAGTGCAAGAGAAGCAACCAGTGGGAATATCTCACTGTCAAAGTATTATGATCTAATTATAAGAGACGCTTCTGGCCAAATTCAGGTGTAAATGAGACCATATGCTGAAGCCAGTAGGGCAGATTAAATTTACCAGTAAATGTGAGATAGATAGAAAAAAACAGGAAGGGGAAAGGGATGGGGAGAGGGAGGAAAGAAACAGAGTGAAAGATGAAGCAGAAGTTGAAAAGATATCGTATTCACCACATGGATTCCTGCAGCATCCCACTGGTCCTTCTACATCCTGGTCTTCAGTGATAGGGGTCTCCTTGTTGCACACCTGAAGGTGCTGCTTTTATACAGTCCAAGTTCAGGGTATGACGACTTTGACTGACATGTACATCCTTTCTCACAGTTTTCAGTGCGTGTGTTTTTTGTCCAGAGAAGTCTTACGTCCCCACAGTCTGTACATGGGAATTTTGTCTGGTATACTAATTCCAGATCTTCACCTTCGTTAGGCCTGGAGTTAATGTCTTCCTGTTTTGCCATCTGTGCTGATCTCCAATTCCATTGTCACGGCTTCTCTTATGGGGACAGTGTCCTGAGCTAGGTGACTTTGAGCCCTCACACCACCCCATGCCTCAAATACTGTCTTCCAGGGACTCAGTTTGCAGGTTTTCCACAGGGGTGGTGCATACATAGAAAAGACAAAGGAGAAAAGACAGAAGCAACAGAAGTAATAATGCCAGTAAGCATAAAATGTACAACAGCTATTCCAATCATTAGATATAAAAATCCAATTGCAATCATCAACCCAATTCTCAGTAGACACAGCTCCCAGTTTCCGAGTCCCAACTATTAGAATATGAATTTTAGCCAGGAATTTGGGATAATTTCCTGAAGGGGAATTAGGGGTTAGAGTGATTGAAAAAGTTCTGAATTACCCTATCCCACTGGATAATTCTACACACCATGAGAAATTAAGTTTTAGCACACAAAGTTCTCATACAAAATACAAAAAAAGTTCTCATATAAAAAAAAGGTTCTTATATAAAAAAATTTTCAGACAAGCACATCTTCAAACTGAGCCAATACTTAGTTCTCGAGAGAATAGATTAAAGCTCTGTTGTGATTTAATTGTGACACAAAACAAAAGCTGTGGCTACTGTTGATGGGGTCATAAGTGACATTAATTCTCTTTCAAATTTAATTGTCTTTTTATTTCTCTTTATTATTAATTATTATTATTATTATTATTATTATTATTGCTATTATTATTGTTAAATTTTATTTTCAGTAGGCAAATTGTTCTCATTACATTCCTTTGCAATTACTACCACAGGAAATTGCACCCACAAATTAGAAGCATGTGTGGTCCACAGGGTACTGTAGTTACTGTATTGATTGGAATAGGTAAAAGAAGTGAGGTGAGGTTAAATTATCCTCTTAGGACACATGCTAGAAAACCTAACAGTAGATCTGGAATATTAATGTGAGAATACAAATATTTTCAAAAACAGTTAGAGGTCTTGACAAGTTGTAAAAGGCTTTTCTAAATTTTATCCATGACACATTTTTAGTCCATGGCTGTCCATCATTCTGATTTAGGAAAGGGAATTGAATTATTTCCCATGTCATATTTTCTTTTATTTTCTTAAGATTATTTATGTTACTTATTAATACTTCTGAGGTCTCTGAAAAATTTTGCCAGGTCATGATAATTAAAAGCCTTTTGGAGCAGAATTCAGAAGGTTAATACATGTTTGCATGATTTCAATATGCATGACTTCTTGAACCAACTCCCATGCTAAATTTTGTTGAATTTTCCAATTCTCAACTGGTTGAAATAAAATAATACATCCATAAGATAAAAATCAAAGCTTTCCCCACACCATTATTTTTTAGTAAAAGACAACCTCAGCAAAAATCAAACTAACAATACATAAAGTGGTTTTTCTAATGTAATCATACTAATATTTGGTCTCTCAACAAGTTCTTGACAATTAAAACACAAACAAATCACAAAATTTGATAAACTGAAAATACAAGGAATTATGGGGACCAGTTAAACATTCTATCAGCTTCTGTTATCATTTTCCTATAAAACGGTACTTATCTCAAATTCCTGTTGATAGCTTTTCTTATAGGGACAGTGTTTTGAGACATGCAATTGCATTCTTTAAGTCCTCACACAAAGTTAACAGAGAAATTTATAGCAATCAAAACAAAATCAGTGGTCAAAACAAAGTAGTTAGGACAGAACCAAAGCTGAGCCCTGCAGTCAGAGCGAAGAGTGAAGAAGGACAGCCTGGGACAGAAGCTAAATAGCTATATTTCCAGTGCTAGAAGAGATCTAAGCTGAGATCAAAAAATCTCAAAAGGGTGAGGGAAAAAAAAATCATTTTGATAAAAGGAAGTGTTACTAGGAAGTCACAATATCTCTCTAATACAATGAGAACCTCTGAAAAAGCTAGAAGTGCTGGTTTTCTGTTGGCTATTTTTTCTTTATTATTTCATTGGTTGGTTTTTTTTGTTGTTTTTTTTTTTTAATCTCTCTTTCAGAAGGCATTATTTCAGTGGATAGATTTTTTTTGGTTGGTTGGTTGTTTAGTTGTTTCTTTGCTATCACTCAAATTCAAAACAAACAAAACAAAATACTTACACAAATCTAGGGCCTTAAAATAGTAAAGAACAAAGCAACTTGCTGGAAAGCTATACTGCAGGAAATAATGTTTGTCTTCAGATAAGTAAGGTTTATAATTATGTTCGTTTTTTTCAGATTTCTATATCAGTCTTTCTAGGTCTTTTAAAGTAGAGTAGTTGTGTTCTCAAACATCAACTTAGCTGATATTTTGGGGTATTTTTTTAATGTTTCTATCCAGTGCAAGGACTAGTCAATACACTGTAGTTCCATGCAACAAATATATCATGTTAATGATAATGGAATAATATCTGTGTCCCTAGTATTAAGTAAAATAAATAATTTCAGTTGGTCCCTATAATATTATCCATATGATTTCCATAATAAAATATGTCCGTCAACATACATCATCACATGATATTAATAAGTCTTATAGGATGATGTGATTGTCATTGACTTGCACACCATTACTTCAAGAAAAAAAATCAAAGTAAGCTTTGAAGATTAATATGCCTCTGTGTATTTCTTGACATAACTTTCCAATATATTTTTTTAGAGCAAGTACCTAAGGTTATTAGTAAAAGTGATGCATCTTTGTAGGTTTTCATTTTTATACATCTTTTTTAACTGAATATAAAATAGTACTCACAATAAAGATTCAAGAAAATCTGGTAGTTTTTTTGGAGTGTATATTGTCTTTGAAATATAAAAATTCATCAAGTTGAAAAAATACAGACTTGAGAACATAAATATAATTTTATAGAGGATTATTCTTGTGCTAAGATTCTTGCCTTCAGTATAATCATTAAAAGCAGCATAGGTCATGGTAATATGGTTTCGTTTCTTAGTGCTAATTGTGCCAACTCAAGAATGCATTTGGGGAACAAAAATAACTTTCATACCTAAGAAATAGTGAAAATTAGGAGGATAAAATGGATGGGATGTTGTGTCCCATATCAGCCATGTTGTGAGAAGATCAACCTGCCCTCTGCTCAGCATTCATGAAGTCACACCTGGAGTACTGGGTTCATTCTCAGTACAAAAGGGACATAGACAGACTGTACAAAGTTCAGTGAAGGGCCACCAAGACGAGTAAAGGACTGAAGTATCTCTTCTGTGAGGAAAAGAATAAACACTGAATTGCAATGCAGAGTTCCTACTCTCCCTGATGCTTACTTGTTCAGTTATGTTATCAGATGATATCGAAGCTTGGTGTCTGACCGAGCCTCTGCATTCTGCAGAGAGCTGTGAAAGGTGTCTAGATTGTGCTGGAAATTATTTTTGGAATTCATTGAGTATGCATGACTGTTGTTCTGAAAGATACAGCGCAGGATGCGATCTTAACTTCCTGTCAGTGTATGAAAGTACACCTGAGCAGATCCAGAAGGTTTATCCAACCAGGTATGTCAGTGAAACATGTACCTAGGCCTCTCTGAGACATATATCAGCATCAGTGCTAAGCTTACTTAGACAAGCTGATCTGAGAAACAGAAGGGCTGTAGGTTACACCCTCTCAACAGGGACAGCAGTGACCACATAATCTCTAGACATGCTGACTCCCGTGCTGTCCCTTGGGCTGCTCTCTTGTGCGTCATCTGTGGAGTGGGTCAGTGGCTGCAAAGCACACACTGGTCTCCAGGGAGAGCACAGAAAACCCTGATCTCTCATACCCCTGAGAGCTCTTTTCAACTATCATGTCCATTTTCCTCAAGTCATTATCATATATGCATAATTTGACTCTTTCAGGGATAACTCATGTTCTTGAAACATCTTTAAAAATAATTATAATTTAAATAAATGAAAAGGGCGAGACACCAAACAATTGTGGGGGAAAAAACAGGGGGAGGGAGTGAGAATTCGGTTTTCTGTGTGCAAATTACTTGATAAGGAATAGTTATGTTGTATTCAGGACTCATTCATTTATTTTAAAAAACACAGTTTTAAGAATTTAATTTGTGCTTTCAGGAGCTAAGTATAGAAAATTGCATAATGTCCTTTTAGAAATTGGTGACTAGGAATGATCACTGGAAATGAATATAGCAGCATGTAGTTTGTTAAAATATAATATTTTTCATTGCAAGTTTAAATTCTTCCAAAATTGGTTATCCTAAATATAGCATACATACTGGGAGAGCAGAAGTTATACTTCTTAAAATATAATGATGAGATAAGAACCAACAGAGCACAAAGGAACCTATCAAGGTTACTCTGGGAACAGAGTTAAAGAATTTGTGGTTTGTAAAGCACATCCTTTTTCAGAAATATTTATTTCTGTATTCTATTTACGGCCTTTCAAGGTGTTGCTTATGCTTATCAACAGCATTTTTTTCCATTTTTTTCTTCCATCAGGTGTTTCATTCCAAATGCCTATGCCGCTCTCTTCACCGCTGCTCTGGTGCCATTAATGTGCCTGGTGGTGGTTTTTGTGGTGTTCATCCACGCCTACCAGGTGACTCCTCAGTGGAAGGCATATGACGATATTTTCAGAGGAAGAACAAATGCAGCAGGTATGATTTGTCAGATACACCTATGCAAATAAGCTGTACTTTCAAATGGCACGGACTGTGCTCTCCAGTTGAGAGAACTCCACCTGAAACCATGGTTCAGTAGAGACCTACGCACTTAGTTTAAGATTGTGCCTGCCCCTTTGAAGTCTGTGAAAAGTACTTTGATGATCAAAGCTATGCAGATGCTTAATGGTCTGAGAGGGTAAAAAATATGTAAAACCTAGAACAAGAAATTAGTATCACTGGCTTTGTGACTAAGATTAGTCTAGCTAAAGAGAACAACAGAAATAAAACAAAGTACTGCCCTGCTTGGAGCACTCTGTACTCATGCTAGATTTTGGCTGGAGGTACTGAACATCCTATCCCAGGGAGGGCTGGGGCTAATCAAGTGCAATAATTGCCCACTTGCAGAGCATGATCACCTATGGATGCTGGCTGCACCACCTGCTCAACCCCAGGTGATGGGCACAGCTTTGGTCACTGTGTTTTGCAGTGTATTTTTGGGTGTAAAGCTACATACAGGGTGCTCTGTGCACTGGACTATTAGGAGTTAATGCCTCTGTTTTGAAATTTCATATGCTACTTGCAAATGAAATGTGCTTGAAAGGAAAAAAAAATCTGTCTTTTGCAAAACAGGAAGTTTCAGTCGGCCTCCTCTATCAGAACAATTTGAACTACAGTGTTCCCAAAAATAAAATTGCAGCAGTTTAGACCAATACTGTAATAATAATAAGACACTCTGTGGGAAGCTTAGCATATTTCTGTTGTTTTCATGGTATTTTGTGAAAAGAAAATTAGCTTTATAACCTAATGCAAATATTTTTTTTAAATATATTTAGGGTACAGAGATATATTCCTTTCTTGAGAAAATTATAATAAATACTAAGTATTTATAATATGGACATTTCTGCAAGTATTTCTGTCTTTTTTAATGACACAATGTTAGCTTGGCTAAGATCTGTATTAATTTGGATAAGGTCTAAAGATATTGAAGACCTTAGTTGCACTCTTTAATTTCTCTCTGATATAAATGCACAAGGGTGGCTCCTCTTGTCTTCAGTTAATTTATTTATAATTAACTTTGTTTAGGTATCTCTAAGGATATGTTGAGGGTTAAGGCTTGTCTCAGAGCTGTTAAACTAAAGGAAGAATCAGATGGAATATTGAACTAATACCATAAATATAGTTATCATGCAAAATGGCAGAAAGTACTGATAGAAATTATAACTGAATTACATTAGTACCTGAAATAGGAGGACTGAAACAAATCTTTGATTTAGCAGAGGATTCAGGTTTCTTTCTTTAATAGAATCTAGAAAATAATGTGGAGAATGCCAAAGTCTCAGAAGAAAAGAAAAAAAATCAGAAAGAGAAAAGTTCAGTAAGATCCCTTTGTTGTTTTTTTTAAGTCAATTGTAACTTTTACTACTTGTGCACCTGCAAGGCAAACTGCTGTTTTGATACCAAAGAGCTTTTGTAAGCATGAATGAAATACTGTATACAGTAACCGTGAGAGCAGGTTGGAGAGGAGCTGTATTAGAGAGAAAAAGAAACTGTCTCCTGCAATTTATGGTGGCTATAATTGTATAAGAGAACTCCATGTAGCTGTGTTTATGATTTAAGCTTCTAGAGAGAAAATATGGTGATTTCTATAGTTTGTCACATTGCTTATAACTACATAACACAGTACTAACTGTTGACTAAAGTTCTCTGCCTTTTTTGACTGAATATTTGTTTTCTGAAATTAAAGGTGTCGGTAGTATATTTGCACAGTTTTTAATATCTGCTGGGTATATTGTGCTTGTAAGACATAGTCAAAGGCAGTTTGAAGTGGTAAGGCCTAGTATCACTTAAAAATCTCGAATCTTGACATTGGCTCAGCTGATTCTATCTTATTACCAAATTCCTGGGAGTTGCTCCTGCTCCTCTTATTGTTGCCACATAAATAGTTGCTCTGGGAAGCAACATTTTTCACATCAGTAAATTTTTCTGCAGTCAGTCTCATTTTATTTCTGAAACATAGAAGAGGTCTTGGATTATACATGTACCAACTTTTGGTTTACAAGACAATATGTGTTAGGAAAATCTTTTGGCAATGTTGTCTCCTTAAGTTGCACAGACATGCATTATTTTTTCTGTTTTATTATGGCAATGAATAGGCTATAAGATATGAATATGCCATTTCTCTGTTTCATCCAAAACCAGAGGAAAGGTGGAGCCAAGAAGCAACAGTTTATGTCAAAGGCCTTAGAGAATTCAGGACAGATGACATCAGTTGCTCTTCCCTTTTCTATTAATATATTCCCTCCATTATATACAGCCACCATGTTATTTTTCCACACCTATTAGAATAAATGCTTTAAATTCTGTAAAACATCTTGCTGAACCAATAGCATGGTGGTTTTCTATTTTTTTTCTGTCCTAGGAGCAGAGTTTGTTACTACCCACACTAAAGGAGACTCCTGTGTCTTTTTCTTTCCCGAGAGCAGAATAACAATGCTTTATGTTTATGTATATTTATGGTTTCACCATACATGCCTAAAAGAAATTATTTGGTAGCTGAAAAGATGATCTGTTTCTAGACAGATAAATATTTTCTTGGAAAATGATAAGGTATAATTGGAGGGTCTATTACTTTTATTTATACAATGCCCATTTTCTATTGTACCTCCTTTTCTGTTACGCATATATTGTTCCTAGTCCTCTATATTTTTCCTGAGTACCCTTAAGTAAATTCTCACCTCTCATACCCTTTGCTGGTAGTTCCAAGAAAATACCATGGCCCAAAGACAGCTAGCCCAGGAAAAACTCTTTTAGTAACTGGTGTCAATTCCTTTAGCAGTGGTCTGTGATCTTCCTAGAAGGTGTTTATACTTCTTATTTGTGACTAGGTTATCCATGTAAAAGAATATGATTAAAGCAAGGTTTTAGTGTAGACTAATCACAAGTAAATAGGGTTTGCCAAATTTTAATCTAAGCAATATGCACACTTCTCATTACCCTGTCTGCAGCACCAAATATGTGAGTTTGCCCTCTCATGCTTTTTTTTACTGTTCCAGAATTTCTGGTCATGTTGGTTTGCATGGTGATGGAGGTTTACTTAGCTCAGGAATTTTCCTCGACAGTAGAGGTTTGAAGAAAGGGCAGGGGAGGGTCAAGAATTAGTTATCTCTTATAGCAGTCAGCTTTTCCTTCTCAAAAGTGAATGTTGGAAAGAAAAGTGTGAAAGGTTGAAAAAAACTGTGAAAGATTATTTTCAAGGAATGCTAGCTCTATCTCTGTAATCATTCAGATATAGGCATTGAGTTTACTTAAAAAGAGTCCTCACTTTGTACTTGTTCTGTTTGCTAGCCTTTCAGCAAACATGTTCTGTTGGCTGACTGTCCTCCTATATATAGAAACCACCTTCTCAAAAGTTAGCCTTGACAGGAGCCAAGTCAGAGCGTTCATTGGATAAACAGCCTTTGGGCTAACTAATATTTAAGTTTGCATCACAGGACACAGTTGGCCCTCCTGGCTGTCAGGGCACTGGTGATTGATCTTCAGCTTCCATTTGACCAGGACCCCAGGTCCCTTTCCGTGGCACTGCTCTCCAGCATCTCACTCCCCAGTCTGTCTGTCCATCCATCCAAGGTTGCCCCACCCCAAGTGCAGAATCTGGCACTTTCCCCTGTTGAACTTCATATGGTTGGTGTTGGCCCATTCCTGTGCCCACTCCTGTGATTTGCTGAGGTTTCTCTGCAGGGCCTCCCTGCCTCCAAGAGTCAACAGATTCTCCTACATTTGTATCATCTGTGACCTTGCTTAGTGTCTCTTCCAGTCCTGTGTCTAAGTCACTTATGAAGATGTTGAAGAGCACAGGGCTGAGGATGGCACCCTGTGAAAATCCACTAGTGACAGATCCTAAAATGCATATACAGAAAATGAATAATAACAGGACAGCAATCCAATATAAATGGTTTTATTTTCTGTTTGCTAACCTTTCCTAATTTCACAAAAAGTTTTAAAAATGTAACAGAATAACTTGATTTTATCCCCCCCCCCTAATAACTGTAAATTGATAAGCTTCATTTATTGAATGAATCTTGAACTGACATAATTTTCACTGGCAGGCCCTCCTCATAAATATGCAGTACAACTTACCTGAATCAGATATCATAATTGCAAAAGTGTCAGAATTAATGTAAAATTTAAAACCTCATGTTGTGAAAATAGAACTTCATTAAGAATTCCTTGGATATTTAGTTGTAAAATTTTAACTATTTACTTTCATCTTCCTTCATATAAATTTCTTTAATATGAAATCATAGAATGGTTTGGGTTGGAAGGGACCTTAAAGATCATCTAGTTCCAGTCTCCAAATATATTTATTGTGTTAGCAGCATACAATTCCTAGTCACAACAGAACATGCTGAATAATCTGCCTACACCTACTAAGAATTATGGACAGCATTCACAGTATTCAGCACACACACTGGACATAATATTTTAGTCTTCATAATGCTCCAGGAGGTTTTATTTTTTGTAATTAGGAGAAAAACAAATTTTTGCCTTCAAGATTTTTTACAAATTCTATTAGGACAAAATGCACAAGCATAATTAGAAGCTGAAATAAAGAACTAAGATCCGAATAAGGTAATAAATGCATCCTCTTCACTCATGTAATTTAGATTGCTTGCACTGTGCTTCACATGTCCAAATTAGCTTTTTTCCTTTGAAGAAATCTGCAGAAGCAAGCTCATGTCCATGAATTGTGACTGCACAGTTGCAATTTTAGCACTCATTTAATAGTTTGCAACTGTGCATTTAAATAATTTTATATGGAAATAAGTAGGCTCATATTTTTATTTTTTCAGTTGATCTGCTACTTTTCTGGGATTTGCCATGTTCCCTGAAATAGCATAAGCTATGATAAAATGCCCTTTTTTCCCCTTTTATTATAACACAAGGTGTATGTGAAAATTTGCCAAAACCTTGAGATTTAGTGCAAAGGTTAGAGAGGCTACTCTTTTAAGATTTTGAAGCAGTGATGTATTTGTTATACTTAATGGGACATGTGCTTTTCTTTTAGAAAGTATACTTTAAGTTCAAAATGTTCCTTGCCACAAGGATCAGCAGATCAAAAAATATAAATTAACAAAACATTTTGACACATTTTTGATTTCTATTTCTGCAAATTATCAATGAACATTTTTTTCTAGTTCAATTTCATGGACACAGATCTACCATCTTTCTTGTCTTCAGTATCTGGTACTGTTAAATTTGGCACATTTAACATTCCCAGTCAGGATTCAGTGGTTTTGTTAAGATTCATTGATTGCATTTTCTCGGTGGTGTATTTCCTTCTTTGAAGTTTATGAGAGAAATCTGTTTTGTTTGTTTTGTTTTCGCCACAAAATCCTGTTACCAAAACCTTCTTTTTTTATTTTTTTTTATTTTTATTGCTGCTGTCAAAAACAATTGAAAACAGAGCCAGCAGGATGTGGAACATTGTTTTTCAAGCTTATTTAAAAAAACTGGTTTTGTGGCATTTTTATATTTACATTGCTAAGTTTAACTGATAACTTCTTAAGCAATAGCCTGTAAATATTTTACTAATTTAGGCCTCCCACAAATTGTTGACATTCTGTGAAGCAACACATTCTCCCCAGTCATCTGGGGAAAAAAAGTCTATAAAGATCTTTCAGGTTTTGCAGTAGGTCTTCATGTTTAGCTAAAATCTGTTAAAAGCTATTAAAGTTGCAGTTCAACAGCCTAAGGAGAGGACACACAGTAAATATTTATAGGTAAACTCAGAAGATAATTAAAGCTGTATTATTCAATTGTTTCTTTTTCTGAATTTATTTATTAAAAAGAATAAAGAAAATGGGGAAAAAAAAAAAAAGAAAAAAACATTATATGGACCAACACAGTGGTGAGAATACAGACATTTCAATACTTTACTAAGGCACAGTTCATGTTTTATTTTCCACAGTTAAATAATATAGGTATTTTTTGCAAGGATACATTCTGTAATATACATCAAAGCATTAATATAATTTAATAATTTTCAGTTTTCTTAATGTCTATGTGATTTAATGTTTTTCATTGCTCAGTCTTGTTGTTCTGTCTAATATCAGGGAGGGAGGCAGGGAATGAGGCAGGGAGGCAGGCGGGAAGGGAAGGGAGGAAGGGAAGGGAGGGAGGGAGGGAGGAAGGGAGGAAGGAAGGAAGGGAGGAAGGAAGGAAGGGAGGAAGGGAGGAAGGGAGGAAGAAAGGAGGGAAGGAAGGAGGGAAGGATGTTTTGGTGCCTTTGTTTAGTGGGTTGTTGGTTAATTCAGTTAGTAGATTTCCTAAGTGCTTGCGCATTGCTTTTCCCAGCTTTAAAGAAAAAAGCCGTTTTTAACAGGAAGTCATTTTTCAATAATTTTTCACTATGCACCATGAGCAGTTGTTGCCTGAAATGGTACAGGACATTTTCCATTGCTTCTTCCCTGCCTGGTAAAACAGGTTGTAGTAGGCACCATCAACCTATTAATTCATAATCAATAGGTACTACACAGGCATGAGAGGTGAAGCATGGGAATTGTCAGTTGATTATGGCACTGAAGTTACAATGCCATATTTGAATCCACCTCAATCTTCACCTTGCTGTTAGGTGAGCTGTCGGAAGTATGACAGTGCATCGTAGTGCAAGGCTCCCCCTCAGCTTCTTTTTCATCTTCACAGTTGCTTCCACTTCCTTCTTCCTCAATGCTGCTTGCCCTCCCAGTCTTGGACTACAAAGTGTTCATAGTGCTCTCAGATGCAGAGGCTGACATCCCCTTCTTATGGTTTCTAAAAGAGGTGTATCATGCATACAAATGGAGTTGAGGAACAGGATACACTTAGTACTGAAAAAATAATTCTTATTTTTTTTAGGCTGCTTCATCCTGTGTTCTCAAATTTAGTATCTATCACCACTTTTCCCATCCTTTCAAATATGAAAAGTGTTGCAGTTCTTATTTCTGAAGAAGCGTGCACAGGCTCACTGGAACCATAGTCCTGTGGGGCTGAAATTCTTTGTGGACATCAGTAAGCAGCCTGCTTAGGTTGCAGTAGGTTTGGGTGCAGACATAGGAGATCATGAAATTATTTTTCTCAGTAGGTCATTACAAACCATGGAATCATAGAATGGGTAGGGTTGGAAGGGTCTTTTAAAGGTCATCTAGTCCAACCTCCCTGCAATGAGCAGGGACATCTTCAGATGCCTTATAATGCAACAGAGAGTGAAACTAAACTGTCACCAGTCTTTATCTTCTTTGTGAGGTTTATTTCAAAAATATAGAATTGTAAGGGTTTAGTTTGTTACAAACTTAGAAACACTGTAGATGAAATCATAACTGTTTGGAAATGTTTTCTGTTTTGTTTCTTGTCCTTGTTTCTATTATAAGGAAACCAAACAACAAGCACAAGGATCACAGCTTTTTCAGCTGGGCAATCTGGCATTTAATTACCTGAATCTTATGATATTACTGTAGAGTTCCTTGCACTGACAATTCTTCTGGACTATCAAAGTTCAATATGATTTTGTGAAAGAAAAGTCCCCTGAAGATTTCTAGATAGGAAAAAAAAGCCCTGTGTCTGGTTAGGGAAGCTCATGGGTTGAAAATGGGAGAATTGATGGGAGAAGTATCATATCTATCCAACTTTTTGCCCCTTCTTGAAGGCAAGGCTTTTATATACTCAGTACAGTTCCTTTTAGGTTCTTGATGAGGTGACTAATTTTTTCCATCATCCTCATATATTTCCTGGTTCATGAATTTTGTAATCTAATCCAAATTTATAATGAAAATATTGCAGCCTATCTTTCAAATTCTCACAGTCACAGTTTGTGTGAATCACTTACAAAATCTTCTGTTCACTCTAAGGACTCTCTTATTTAGTAAACTACAATTTTATTACCCTTAATAACTTAATATAATGTACTGCTGCCCTCAGAACAGAAAATTAATTCTGCAGATTAACAAGGAAATTATCTTTTTTCAATAAAGAAGGAGTGTCAAACAGGGGACACTTCCAGTTGTTTGGTAAATTGAATGTATACAATTTCACCTAGTTAAATATCAAGCTGGACTATGGTAAGTTTTCAAGCTCTAACAAGCTGCAACTAGAGCTGCATAAACTGCATTTATCTGTATTGAATTTGTCAATGCTTCTTAAGCTTATAGAAAGGAAACGAGGACATATTTCAAGGAATGACCTGAACAGTCAGGATAGTGATGCATGCATATATATATTTATATTTATTTAAGGAGAGTGTGGACTACCTCTTGCTTAAATAAAATCTTCCATCAGTCATAGTATTAAAAATCAGTGTGACAAGTATACCAAAACGGGGACCAGCATCGGTGGATTATGTAATACCCAACAGGACTGCTTGTTAGTGTGTCAGTTAGACCACAGTAATGTTGAGCTGACTTCCTCACATCAGCCTTATCTACTAAGGTTTATCCTAGTAGAGGATAGAGGCAACTGCTTACTTACTTGGACTTAGACTACCAGTCATATCAGTGAAGGTTCATCTGCTCAGAATAACCCTTTGGGGTTTCTTTGGAAGTGGGTTGTTGGTTTTGTTATCATATGAAGAAAACTACGAATAAGTAGACTATTTTGGTCCATATCAAGACTAGTTATTGGTATTCTCTTCCCTTACGCAATTCCTATTTTACAAACTTAAAAGAATTTGTTACTTTGTTTCTGATATGTTTGTTATAATTACTGAGCTCTTGCTGGATCAAAATCAAAAAAATGGGTATACAGAACTCAAATATACAAGGCTTTAAATTATGCCAAAGTTTGAACTCTGTAGTAGCTCTTTGCAATACTGATAACGAGGTAATTGTTACCAATGAAGGAAAAAACCAGATCATTAGCTGTACCAATATGCAGTATGTGGCAAAAAATGCCAGTACCTTTACACTTTTTCTTGTTAAAATGTTATGTCTGTATGATGTGGGGTATAGCCTACATTCAGAAGGCCCTTAGTATTTGTACATATTTTTAAAAAATGGCTAAAGGGCTCCCAAACTGCTGTTTCTGGAGCAATGCCTGTAAAAACACATCCCCACTCTTTGTTGATGCTGCATAACTAGTGTGGAGATGGCAAACATGGACTTTGAATTCTGCTGCAAACATGGTAACACAGTGGCTGGCTCTTGTCAGTCTTGGGGGTGAAAATTTACTTTTGTTTTCCTTATTGTAAACTTTGTCCAGGCAGATATCTTCCTGCCAGCATTCCCTAAATCTTTTATGCAGAAAATACAGTGGGGAACTTAAAATGGAGAATGTGTGCATCCTAAATGACAAATTCTACACATATTTTTGAAGGTGAATGAAATTAACTGGTTCAGAGTCTATCTTGTGGGTCTCCTGGGCTTGAGAGGAGGTTGTCACCCTAAGTTTTATGGGGCCAGATGTCTTATGTTTGACTTGAAGAGGAAGACAACAACAAATCAAAGAATAAACTATTATATTTCCTACAACCCTCTAAGTGGCCAGAGCTGGGACCATTTACGTATTCATATGTCGTGGATTGACACTGGCTAGATGCCAGGCAGCCACAAAAAACCATTCATTCATTGTCCTCTGCTATAGTTGAGCAGAGAAGGGGGAAAGAAAAAAAAAATAAAAGACTCATGGGGTGAGATAAGGATTAGGAGAAAACACTTGAAGGGCAAAATAGCCTCAAAACTTAAACGATATAAAGAAAAAATATTAACAGAGTTAAAAGAGGAGAATGCAAACTAAAATAAGCCTTTAGAACACTCTTTCCCCATCCCACCCCATCTCTTCCTTCCTTCCTACTGACAGTGCAGGGAGACAAAACATAGGGTCAGTTTTTTAGTCCATTTGTTACTTTTAAAAAATGTTTCTTCAGTTTGCTTAGGGATAGGAGTCTTTTCTGTTATGTTGTGGGGTCCTTCTCATGCGAAACAGTTCTCTGTAACTTCTCTAATATGATTCTAATTTTCATGTGTATCAGTCCCGCCCAACCTGCTGTAAGTGAATACCTCCCACGGGCAAAGCAGTCTTCCCACAATTATTTGCATGTGTCATTAGTTCGTGGGATGTAGTCTTTTAAGGATGAGCTGACTAGTTTGAAAGCAAGGATTCTCTTTCTCCATCTCTCTCTCTTCAAGTTTCCTACTAGAATATAGATTTCCAGCATCCACATGCTCTAGCATGAACACTTTTTCTCATGGGCTGCGCGTGGCCCTCTGCATCCCCGCATGCACTTCATGAATTACAGGGAAACAGTTTGTTGTATTATAGTACTCACCATGACTTGTAGAAGAATCTCATCTCTCACGCCTGGAGCACCTCCTGCTCCTCCATCCTTTCACTGACCTTGGTGTCCCCATGTTGTTCTCGTGTGTCTTCACCTTTTTCTTTTCTCTGGCTTAGGAGAGAATTGGCTGTTATCAAGTTCTATCAATTGAAATGTTCTTATAGGGGTTGATCCCATCCAGGCTCCGCACTGGGGAATTGTTTGTCATGCCCCTTGCTGTCAGCCACACGGTCCCCACCCGGCACAGCGCAGGGGGCACCAGCTGCCGAGTGCCAGCTCCAGTCGGTGCCTCTCTTCATGTGGGGCGCTGAAAGGAGAAGCTGCTGCTGCCGCGTCTGCCCTTCTGGCCTCACCATGGCTTGATAAAGCAGCCAAGCAAGCACAGTTTGCTGTGGACCGTGCTGAGACAGCCCTGGCTGCATGGTCCCAGCCACACTGGGAAGGGCCCCCAGTGGCTGCCTTGCCAACCCTCGGAGAAGAAGAATAAAGAGGAAGTTCATGTGATTTTTTTCCTTCTTAAGTATGTCATCATAGAGGCATTACCAACTACTTTAACTGGCCTAGCAACATGTTTATTTTCAGGGCCAGACCATGATTTACTTTGCCAGGCATGGAGAAAGCTTCTAGCAGCTTCCCACAGGAAAAATTACTTCTGTGGTTGGTTTCTTCCCTCCTCACCAAAAAAATCAAGCCATGCAAAACCAACACACCATGATACTTTTTCTTCTTTTATTTTTCCTCTCAGATCTTATAAATCCATTTTCTCTCAAAATTTCTAGAGCTTGCCAATAGTTCTTCTATTATTTTCTAAAGTTCAGCACATTTTTTGACTTCATGTGTGCTCTTCCCACCACTTGGTTTGCTGAGCTGGGCTGTGCTCATTCTGCCCCTCATACCTCCAAGACCCCTGACGGTGTCCTTCTGCTGGTCTTCTGATTCCAGAGTGGGGTCATAAAAGCCCTGGGACCCCCACCCAACTAGAGCAGGACAAGGGCTGGCCACCACTGGGGAACAAGCTCCAAGGTTAGCCACACAGCAAAACCACACACATGTCCTGTGTCAGTAATTCTTTAAAAAGTGTTTTTTTTTCTTCCAAGGGTGCAGCAGCTGAAACTCTGTGTTTGTGATTTGCAGAGATCCCCTTGGTCTTGTACCTCTTTGCCCTGATTTCCATCACCTGGCTGTGGGGAGGACTGCATATGGCTTACCGGCACCTCTGGATGTTAGTCTTCTTCATCATCTTCAACAGCTTGCAGGTAAGAGCCACCATCTGGTCCTTTAGTATTCTTGCTGACCTGGGGTTGTTTTCTTCACTCACGTTTGTAATTTTGGCTTTACCAGCTGAACATTGTCCAGTAACTCACTGTCACAGTGTAGAAATGTGTATTTATTTCTCAAACTGACATACGGAATGCATATGAAAGTAAGGGATGCATTGTTTTTAAACAATAGCACTGTGATTGCATAGATTTCTTTTCATAGCTAATATACTCGGAAAGAAAATTGCTTGCTTCTGTATGTAAAGTATTACTGAGATAATTATACCACTAAAACTGAAGTACCTGCAGCCTTTGCAAAATCACTGGGTATATCAATTTTCCATAGATGATGATGATGATAATAACAATAACCACACAAATATTTTAAATTCTATAGCCCTAAGACAGAATCTTTTTCCATTGTAAGAGGTGAGCCTTGAGGCTTAGCTTTTCTCATATAGCATATATATTGGTAATATAGCAAATAATAAAGCAAATACATTTTATCGAAAAAGGAAACAAATAAAGACTAAATGTTCATCATTAGAATAAAAAATGTAAATACCTCTTTCCAAAATTTTACCCATATAAATTGTTTTTATAGAGAATCCAGTGTACTGGGTTCTCTATTGCATTGAACTGCATTTAATACTGTACATTGGTGAATTATTTAATAGAATAATGGTTATTATATCTCAGATGGGAAAATACCTCTGTTGTCTGAAAACAGTGAAATTAGCAGGACATTTAAAATAATATAAAAAATTTTTGGAGGGCAAGTACTTCTGGACTCAAGTATGCCCTTCTTATTTTTTTAAAACAGAAACCTCTTTTATTTTCCAATATTAAAAATCTCCATACCCCATCAAATAAAAATTAATTAACTAAAAAAGCATATTTTCACAAAATAGATTTATTTTAAATTGAAAGTGTGTGCGTGTCCTTAGGTATATTAAAATACTTTAAAATTACATCTCAGAAATACTTTTTTTAATTGAGGAGAAAAATGTACTTTATTCTCCCTGAAATATATTTGATTTTGCTGTATATATTGATATTTAATTATTATATATATATAGAAATATCAATATGTGCTTCTGCTCTGCTTCACCAATAGATGTGGTCTCTTTTGGCATCTTGCCTTCATCATAGTTACTCATATCTGGGAAATGAGTGTATATGTCAACAGGCCTACAGAAGTTAATGCAGCATCTCTATTCACATTATGTGAAATATATAATAAATACCTGAAATATATAATAATTTTTTTCTTTATTAAAAGGAGGTGAAAACATTTCAAATGCATAGTTTCTTCCTGCTTATTATTTTAAATTAAAACATGCATGGCTGGAGCTCCAACTCAAACAGTAGTAAACAAAACTTTATTTTCCACTATGAGGAGCTTAATAAGTTATACTCCATGCTTTAAAAGTGGATTTTTGTCCTTTGTTGGATTTTTGAACAGTATCCATTACATTTTATAACTGTTTGCTAACTGCTTTTTTTAAGGATAAAGCTACCATATACATAAAAGGAAAAGAGCTTTTTGGTGTTGCATACCCTGGGAGAAGTTAAAAAAATAGAGTAGGTCTTTCACAGTACTACAGTTTTTAAATTTTTTTGTTTAGTGGATGATTGCCTTCAGTGCTTTGTAAGTCTCCGTAATAAGTTTTAAAAATATTTCCTGGAATGCCCCCACAGTTTAAATAACCATCCCATACAGACCATTCTCCTCTCTTAAAGTTAAGATTTTTCTAGGCAAGAAATGGAAAAACTGGTGTGTGATTCAAGTGATCAAATGAAAAACAGGGAAGAAAAAAGGCAAGACGTCTCTAAATTTCTTTCATCTGTGCTGTTCATCAAATAATCAGATAAAACTAACTAACTCAGAGAAAATATCAGTATGCAGTCTGTGTAGAACAAAATTATGTATTACCAATAGTGAATAAAAATCAAGGTTTTGCTGTAGGTAGGTGCAGCTTGAGAAAGAACTTTTGACCATGTTCCCACTGAGGAGGGGCTGGTCTTGGAGAGTGCACACTTCCTGCTGAGAGTCATTCTGACTCACGGGCTGTGCAGAGCCATGTGCATCCAGCTCACGGAGAGGCAAGTCCAGTGTCCTTTGAAGATTTAATCTCAGCCAGTCTGTTTGTGACTGGGAAAGGAAATGGAACTTGATAGTGGAATGCGCATTTTCCTAATGGTAACAGTAGAAACTAGCTGTCTTTTGCCATTCTGTTGGCATCTTATTCTCATGTCTTTGTCAGCTCTCAGAATTGATGATTGTTAACACAAGGCTGTTTTTCTGCAATAAAAGGTGGGTTTACCATTTATTGGTGAGCCTTTCTGTTATACAACAAGCTTTGTTTCAGCTGGAAAGCAATCCGTTGCTCATTAAGAGTTTTTTCATGACAGAAAAGAGGAGATGAAATTCTTTACAAGAGGCAGAGGCCTGGTTTGTTGCTGTCCAGGAGCTATGGACTGTGTAAAGAAGCAGAATATGATCCATTAAAATGTGTTGGATATTATGGATTCAATGCAGGAGATTGAAAGGACACTGAATATTATCCATTGTGTTTGTTTAGCCTTATGACGTGCATTTCCCAGGAAATGCACTTGCTCAAAAAGTCATCCACTCAGTACAAATTGTTTCCAAGCACTTCCTGCAGGAAATGGTTCCCATCAGAGACAAGTTTATAGTAGGAGCTATTCTAGTACATGGAGGGGAAAGTAACCCTTTCCTTGTAACTTCAGGGGTAAACATGCATATGGGAGGGCAATAGCTGATACACAAAATAAAAAGTACATTTAGAAAACCATGAAAGAAAAAGAAATGTGTTTGGGATATCTGGTATTTTGAATTCCTTAGCAGTATGCACCTTATTGTCCTACCCAAACAGCATCTGTAATGCAGAAATGTAACGTGCTCCGTTGTTCTTGTGTGATAAATCTCAGCTCCTCATCTTTGCCCTTGCAAAACAGAAAAAACGTTTACCTCTTTTCTTAATTTGAAATTGTCATTGTGGATTTATTCACAAGATTCACACGTTTATTTCTGGGAACAGAAGTGAAAGAATAAGCTGCTATCTTGGGTACTTCTCTCAAATATTAGGAATTTCACAAGCTCTTTTTCATGCACTATACCCATCTAGACGATCACCATGTTTTTCCTGCAGTTAGTTGACATCAGGTACACGAGTCATGTTTCTGATTCATGTCTGATGTCAACAGAGGCCTATTTGCATTTGATGGATGCAAAGTTCAGGGCAGTGGGTGGATCTCTTCCCATTGCTTGCAAAAGAGTCAAAAAAAGGCTTCAGGCTCATTCCTAGGCTGTTCTCTGCAGCCAACTTTCTTAGTATAATCTCGATATTTCTCTGGCTTATATTTCTAGCAAACCACACAATGCACCTCCATCCTCTATAACTTAGAGTGTAACTACACTATAAACTACAAGGCATTAGGTCTGCCACAGCTACCCCGGTCATGATTTTCTTGCAGTAAGTCCCACCACTCTCCTCTCTCAGCAATAATTTAATTAAATTTTTCAATAAGTAGTTTTGAATTGAAACCTTACTCTCATGAAATACTGTGATAATACCCACCAACAGTATAAAACCTCAATTTTTCAGGAATATCAGGGAAAAATATATGGTAGATGGTAATATTATTAATTACAGTATTCAAAGAATCCTTTGTGGTTTTTTTGGATGGTGAAGATAAGGGTTAAATGTCTACCTGTTCTGTGTTGAGCATATTGGACAACTCATGTCCATGTAATAAGCGTCAGTGTTACATGCAAAGTATTTCTTCCCAAGAAACACAGGAAAAAGCTGGAAGAATTATCTGGTGGTTGTCCAAACTGGGCAAATGGGCTGACTTGCCTAAGGCAATGTCTCAGTTTAGAGACAACTTTTGCAAACAGTTCTAAAACTCAACTAATTTGTAGTAGATTGCAATAAGAGAAGGTTCAGAATTTCAGGTACAAATACCTGAATAGCCTTTAACAAGAAATATAGACATACAGAAAACAAGTGAACAGGTGCACATCCAAACCTGACATTGACTGGGGAAGATGAGATTAACCAAACTTCATTAATCAAATAAATTAATTAAAATAATTAAAATAGCTGTGACAAGCCAGAATGGGAGGAAAGGCTAGCTTGAGTAGAAAGGAAGATAAGATATCAAAGAAAACTAGTATGTTGAAAAAAAACAACAACCCAAAAAAACCCAAATATTATAATGAAAGCATAGAAAATATACTAAGAGAAATCAAGATGGCACAGTTTAGAAGGAGAAATAAAATTTTAAAAATACCACATATTGTGATAGTAAAAAGTGAGTAAAGATCCACTGTTTCATAAGTTGTTGCATTATATTATGCAAGAAAGCAAAAGTACACAGTTTATAAATCTCATGCCAGTACCAGTCACGAATGAAATATGTATTTTTTTCCTAGAACATTTTATTCAACTCTGGGATGTAGCCTGGGGACACAGAGAGGGCCACCACTATAAATAGGCTCACTTCCTGTGTCTTATGACATCTTCCGAAAGGTTCTGCTCTGATGAGTCAGAGGAAGATTACGAGATCCCATGCAGTGGTTCAGATTATCAAAGCCACACAAAACTAAACAGAACCCAGTATTAGAGAGACATGAGATGCAAGTAAATGTACACAGGCTGTAAAAGGCTGCCTACAGATTTTGCAAAAGGTGATTCTACACTGCAGATTTTCCCAACAGAAGGCAATGAAGCTCTCATTGAGATGCCAAGATGAACTACAGTTTATATCAAGGTTATCAAGAAAAGGACATATGCTTGTTCAAGTAGATACGGTCCGACCAATCTTCTGTCAGCTAAGTGCACAAACCAAACACAGTTAAACACAGACCAAACAATTCAAATGCTGCCCCAGACACAAAATAAAATACACATCCAAAGCAATTCACAGCTGCATTTTGACATCTGTTCAGTAAAGCTGTTTCTGGTGGCTTGGATTCTTACCTGGAAGGAAAGACAATAGTATATTTAGAGCTGTTCACTTAACCTTGAAAGTTGGTCACTATGCGCAGTTTTTTAAAGTAAAAATAACTACAGTAAAGCAAGTAAAGAAAGCTTGTCACTTTTGAGATTTCATACTTTCTTTCATCAGCTAAACTTCTGGGTTGTAATCTTGATTGGACAGTAGCATTGGTATGCATTACAGTAGCTGTGTAAACATAAGCTGTCCATGAGACTTGATTACACTGTGAATCAAGAAAATGCAACAATTTTATATCCCTTTTTCTATGTTTCCAACTTATTTCATAAAGAAGAGTCTTCTCTGTTCCTAGTTACCACCTGAAACATACTTTAACACATTATTTCTGTAATTATGAAATTATGGTTAGAGATTCCATTTAGCTATTCAAGTCCATACATACCAGACCCAAAATCAGGCTATAGCTGAAGACAAAACAAAGAAAAAAGTCTGCAGTGTCAAGTAAAAATAGAAAGCATTGTTAGGATAGAACTGAAATAGATGATAAATTGATATCAGAAGAGTGGTTTGTGTTTAGAGCTATGTTTATGTGTTTAAATAATACACAGTGAAAAAGTGTACTGAAATGGGCTTTGATTTACTGGATTTTCAACTAATCACTAGAAAAAACATTTAGACTTTCAGTGACACACTTAAAATAGAAAAAAATGTGATTATAATACATTCTTTACAGTAACTAAGTAACATTTTACATCTTGCAGCATCTGTGAAGTTCCTTCATTCATTCTTGAAGAATTTTACATTAATATATTTCAGAAAAAAATCTCTTAACACCAATTTTTTTCAACAGAAGGTGAAAAAGCAGTTTTAGCTATTCTCCTTAAGAGGTGTTAGTAATGGCCAGAATTATGTAGCACATAACAAGTAAGAAATGCAACTATAACTGCTGCACTCTAAAACTCCACTGGTGCAGCTTAAGACTGTTTCCTCTTGTCCTGGTTGTTGGTGTAGAGTAAAGATACGGTAAGTGGCCAGAAGAGACAGTGACTCTTTGAAACACTGGCATAATATGAAAATAGGTTGTATTTAACTCAAAAGTGGTCTGGAATACAGTGAAGAAAGAATCCATGAAATAAGCCTGGGACACTTCTATACATCAGCAAAACTTTTGTGCTACAAGAATGGTTCAGTTACATCTTATGTTCTGTGTTTTGATTTTGACAACTAGAAGCCTGTTAGTTTGATAGCAGTTCTATTTATAAGTTTCAATAGCATCTTATTTATAAGATCAGGTACTTATAAATAATACCTGTTTTGGATGTATTGACATTATCATACCAGCCCAAGCTGTTATCTGCTAACTTGAGCAAAATAAAAGCAGCAGATCTGCTTAATTCATAGCAAGTATTTAAATACAGTTTCTCAGAAAAATTGAAGGAGTAAGAGTTTAGAAAAAAATATGGTGAAAATAAAATGAGCAAAGTATAAAAAATAGTAATACTGGATCTTGATACTAAACTTTACTTGAATTTTCCTTGTGAGCATGGTAGAAGAAATGCTATAGTATAGTTGTTTCATTACAGAGATGTAGGTATTATTGTTTATTCAGAAGACTGATGTATCCTACATAATGAAATTGATGAGTTTTAGTCTGCAGAATTACTTAGTAGGAATTATATGAGATTCAACCACACTAAGTGCAGAATTATGCACTAAGATACATGTAGTGAAAGAATTTTACTATAAATTGATAAGCTATGTATATATGTATCTACATATAAGAAGTAGAAACTGGGAGGAGTATTTAACTTATCTCAGGACAAATGCAAATCAGCAGCATAATACAGATCTGAAAGAAGCAAAGGTGATGCTCACTTTGTAAACAAGAGCAATTTAAATGCTATTGTAAAGGGTATTAGCGATGCATTATTTGGGATCCTGTGGACATTTCTAAGCCCATTTGTCAAAGAGATTAATTCTGTATATTGTAGCAGTAGGGGGAAAAAAGTATGAGCAGAAATTTGAAAATCTAATGGCTCTGACAGCTGTGGGACAAATACTTAAACATCTAACCTGCTCAGAAACATTGAGTGTGGTGTGACCTCATACCACTGAGTTCTTCAGGATATTCAGTGTTTCCATCTGTTAACAAAAAGTCCATGAATTTAAGAAAGCTGTTAACTGCAGTGTTAACTGTTTTAAATCATTTGTTAGTCAGTTTGTTTGTAAGTATGTGAATGTAATGTTGTCAATGTTTCCTTTCCATACCGAATTTTGGTGATGGATTATATTCTCCAAAATGGAACATGTTAACAGTTAGATGTGAGGTCTGAATATACCTGCTTAGAAGCAGCTCTCTCAGGAGGTTCTCTGATATATGGAGGACTGAAAATCTTTTGAGCCTGGAAGGAGTTGAGCAACTGTGAAGCTGGAGCTAACCACAGTTGGATGAAAATTGCTAAATTATATTTTCTTTATTTTCAGCAAAATGTCAAGTATTGCTCTTTTGCTTTTGCCTTTACAAAGGTCAGTTGGATTTAAAGAGGCTTCAAATCATCTCGTACTGACAGCTGATTGTTTATTTAAATCTTCAGATAATGTTGTTTTCCTGTTACAACAGAGACATGAGAAGTTTTAGTGATGGAGATCCTCAGTTATAAAACTAGGATCCATACTGAAAATTTTGCCTTTTTTCTTTCTATATCTTCTTAAAGAAGAGTGATCAGGAGACTTAGTTTGAGAGGGCTAGCATTTTATTTTCTGTGTGTGGGTGCCTGTGACTGTGTAAATAAAGCTCATTATCTACTGGACACTTACTAATGTTTGATTGTGCTTCAAAAAATATGAAAGAGTAAAGCAAGGATATATATATCCTTATATAGGTTCAAATACTCTGTATAACTGGTAGAAGATTTTGAAATTTTGGTATTTCTTATGCTCCAGAACCCTCTGGGATTAAACTTTTGAGTTCCAAAAAAAGAGAAAATCAGTGTTTTAATACACAGAGTGATTTCAATCTGAATAAAGCAGAGCCAGCGGCTCTTGCAGAACCTTTTTCTCATTCCTGACTTCTGAAAGGTAACAGGAAAACAATGATTCTCACCATGAAGACTTCTGCTTTCCTTTAGATTTTTGTTATTTTCACATTAGCTTGTCCCTTCTGTTATTAGCCAAGTAGGCCAATGTATGTGACAGAAATTTTTACTTCATAAAAGGAATATGTATTAACAGGTCTGTTTTTAATTCTCTAATTATCTCTTTTAAATTCTTTAATTTTCTTTAGTGAACAGAAAAAACTCCCCACTATTAGATATCTAATTTATCACACTGATGTCCAAAGACTTTTTATGTGGTCAGTAAGGAGGGAAATGTGATTCCAGAGGGTGCTTCACCAGACATATGTGATGTTCCCACTTTCACTTAGTATAGCATTTCTGTATTTAGGCTCTGTGATTTCATCCCAAAGAAAACTGTCATTAAGCATCTTTGCCCCTTTCTGCCTGGATTAAAAATATATATATAAAGTAGACATTGAAAACAGAAAATCTGAAATCATCTGTCCCAATATTTTTGGGTTATTTCAGAATCCTTTTTCATTTCCCCCTAATAAATAGGTAATCTCAGAAGGGGAAACAAATTATTTTTATCTGCATTTCCACTGTGTCTTTTCTTTGCAGGTAATTACAGTGTAGAAGTCTTTTACAAAGCTCCAAATAAGGCCATGGAGTAATGATGAGATTTTTGGACCACTTGAAGGTTTTTTAAAGAATCACTCTCTGAAGAAATAGTCTAAACTATAAGAAATAATCTAAAAAATTACTTTAACCAAGATCTAGTCATGTGTGCTAATTTTTTTCTGAAGTTATTATACTAATCTCTTGAAAAACCATTTAACTGTCCTGCTTTCCTTGAGAACACATGAAAACCAACTAAGAAAGTTTCTTTAGAGTAGGTCATGAAACTTTAGAAATATTTAAATTAATTAAAATTTTGATAATTTTGCAGCAAATATGCTTGTAGTAGACCACACAACTATTTGGTATATTTAGACAATTTTACAGAAATTTGGAAAAGTAAATATGGAAAATGAAATCTTGGAAATGTAATATTTTTCCTAATGTAATATAATTTTTAAGTTCCTCTATGGTAAAGAAATAATAATTTTCTGCTTATGTGTGTATCACAATAGGATACAATGATGTATGAAAAACTGTGACTAATTTTTTATTTACAATTTTTTTTTTTGTAGTTCATCTGTAGATAGGCATGTCTGTCTGACCAGCCTGTCAATCTTCAGAGATGGGTATCATAATTTCAGTATAGATGGCTGGAATAAATGACATGGGAAGATAAGTGTGTTTTGTGGGGCCAACAAATATGCAATATGAAGCAATATGAAGCAAACTTAATGACTCCTACATTTCTATTTGTTCTTAATTTATTAAACCACATTACCACCATTCTCTCAGTCTGTATTGCCTCAAGTACTTTATTTTTGGAATGGATTGTATATTCCAATTGGAAACCAAATTTAGTTTTAATAGAGCATTAAATTCCTGTAACTATAAAAAGTAGAAGGAGCTGTAGGATGAACAATTTTCAAGATAATCTAAATAAAGACCCTTTCCTTGGAAATGTCTTTTTAGATTGCCACCCTCATTTTCATTGACAAAGGGCATTAGCACACACTGTTTAGCCAGTTTTCTGACATGGTTTGGCTTTATTTGTAAAAATTATTTGTAATAGATAAAATTAGAGGGAAGAGACCAGTGTTATCATCCATGCCACAAATTTTACTTCTGGTAATGTAATTTTGTGTTTAATTTTACCTGTAGTTTTGCATGTAGTAATTCATTGTGCATGAACCTTAACCTAATGCAGCGAGTGCAGTTGCAAATAACTGAATGCATATGCTTTAAGGAGCTCTGTATCTGAATTCAGAGGAAGGTTCTGTGTGGAGCAGTTACTTAACATCTAGGCTGGAAGTTCATCTGAATGTTATAACTTGCATTTTTTTTCTGAGTGTTCAGAGAGCAATTGTGCCTTGTGCCTAGTTTATCAATATTAAATTACCTTTACAGAAACATAGTTATACAGTTTATATATACAGTTAGTTACACAGTATATAGTATATAGATAATTACACAAATTACAATTACATAAAAACACAAATTTATATATATTAATATAAATATTTGAAAATATTTTCTAATGTCTTAGCACAGTAAAAAACCCTCACAAGCTTTTGTAGCTTTGAAAGACTCCTAAGGAGAAACATGGACTGACTGTGAGGTGTATGTCGAGAGAGAGGCTATGGTTTTACACAGAGAGGCCTTGGAGAAACTGGCTTGGCTGAGTTAAGTGTGTCATTATGTTACATTAAACTGAAGTTTTCTGAGGGACCTTGCATCAAGGACCACCATCCTGGTGTTGGTGGTGAAGACATTGTGCCCAATATAAGACCAGAAGAAGAAAAAAACATGCTCAGGTTCTTTCCATTCCCAGTGTTCTCACTGGAAGGAATATTGAACATCACCCTACAATTTTTTTCATTCATTAAACTATATGAATTGTTAAAATTATTAAATACATTAAATGACACTGCCACACCAGCCTGTGAGAATTCCAGTACTTCCCTATGAGAATGGGTTTTATCTAGATTTATGTTTAATCTGCTTAACATAAACTTGCTTCAAAATCCACCTGCCTGGCAAAGGTTCTCCATCTCACTTCAAAATTTCTTACAAACTCCCTCAGGAGATTGCTTTTACGTCTCACCAGGCTTTTCATTACTCACTTATCAGCCCATTTCTTATGCTGATTTTGACAAGGAGCCAAAATGCTTCTTCAAACATATGAACATTCAAATTTGGAAGGTGGAAGTCCAATTAGGTCAGTGTTCCCCATCAGGTCTGACTTGTAAGTACCTCCAGGCCTGTGGAGTTCACCTCTCTGTGTTGGTCCTGCTGAGCAGGCAGAGCCAGTTCTGCCTGGGATCCTGTGTGCAGCCAGGAACGAGGTTGGAGTTTTCTCCCAGTTCTGATTGGAGGGATAATGGCAGAGCTGATAGCTGCCTTGCTGCCACTGGGAACAAAAAAGTGCAAAGGATGAAAAAGTCAAAAAGTACCAAAGTAAAAAACAAAAACAAACAAACAAAAAACCCCAATAATTTAAAGAACCACTTGTCAGAGCCATACACTCTCCTCTTGACCCACACTGCAGCTCTGCAGCTGGTGGCTGTCTGTGTTTGCTCTGCACTGGACCTGCCATGCAGCCCAGACAGCTCTGTCATACACTTTGGATGATTTGACAGTGAGAAAACATGATCCTGCAGGGCCAGCAGGGCCATAGAAAGGTGCTGGAAAAGAATAGATGGTAATCTTCAGCCCTCACACAAAGCAGAAGACCTCAGAAGGACATACATGCTAAGCAATAGGAAAATAAAAGCTAAAATAAAAATAAACAAGCAAAAAAAAATCCTCAGAAACCAAAAACAAAACAAGAAAAAACAGCTGAGAAATTTATTGCTTTCAAAACGTATGAAAGTCCATCCTTCAACAGTTCCCATAATATTTTTCTTTGAAGAAATCATCCACAGATAGCAGGAATGGGCACAGACCAGGTCATATCAAAATGTTTCTGTTAAGTGCTGCAAACATGTCTTAGGTCATTTCTGGCATTAATCCATTGCAGAAAATTTCCAAGAAGGAGAAGGGAGGTTCTCATTTTCCAAGTGCAAGCAGAACCAACAGTTTTGATATATATTTCATGACTTACACTATCTTTTGCTGACTATGAGTAAAGCTACTTTATGGAAAAGTTCAATGAACATACCAATACACGGAAACCAAATGTTCCAATTGCTTAGTTTTGAAATATATATACTTTTTTGTTACACTGGTTTATATTGACATACAATTAGTGGTTTTATTAGTACAGTTAATAACTAAATACTAAGTACTGAATACTATATAAAATAATATTTAATTATACTGTATATGCTTAGTTATGTTATATAACTCTTCCAAGTGTTGTTTTTGTCTCAGAAATGCAGAGGGATCTCTGTTTAGAGCTGTTGGAATTGTCTCAATGTTGATTTACTTTGCTTTCTATTTTCTGCCTTTTTTTTTTTTTTACACTTATTTGGTGTCTCTGACTCTGTTTAAAAAGTCCTGATGGAATTTTTTCTGGCAATGTTCTTTTCTATTAAAAAAATACCAAACAGTTGTAACACACAAATTCTAGAAAGCTTTCTAAAAAAAGCAAGACAATGGTTTCTAGTAGAGGACTGAGAGTGGTGGGATTGAGTGTCCCCCCAGCAAGTTTGCTGGTAGCACCAAGCCGTGTGCTGCAGCTGACACACTGGAAGGAAGCAATGCCATCCAGAGGGACCTTGACGTGCTTGAGATGCGGGTCCCTGTAAACTTCATGGAGTTCAACAAAGTGCAAAATCCTACCCTTGGGTCGTAGCAATCCCAAACACGCCTACGGGCTGGGCAGAGAAGTGAGTGAGAGCAGCCCTGAGGAAAGGCTTGGTGCTGGTGGCTGATGAAAAGTTCCACGAGCCGGCAGCGGACGCTCGTGGCCCAGCAAGCCGAACGCCTTCGGGGCTGCATCCAAGGGAGTGCGGCCAGCAGGATGAAGGAGGTGATTCTGCCCCTCTGCCCTGCTCTTGTGGGAACCCCCCTGGAGTGCTGCGGACAGTCCTGGTGTCCCAGCAGAAGGAGGAAATGGAACTTGTTGGAGCAAGTCCAGAGGAGGGCCAAGAAGTTGATAAGAGGACTGGAGCATCTCCCCTAAGAAAACAGGTTAAGAAAGTTAGGGCTGCTCAGCCTGGAAAAGAGAAGGTTGTATAGAGACCTCCTAGCAACCTTCCAGTAACTGAAGGGGGCCTACTGGAAGGCTGGAGAGCAACTCTTTATCAGGAACTGTAGTGATAGGACAAGGAATAATGGGTACAAACTGAAAAAGGGGAAAATTAGGTTACATAATTGGAAGAAATTTTTCACTATGAAGATGGTGAGGTACAGGAACAGGTTGCCCAGGGAGATTGTGGTACTGTTCAGGGCCAGTTTGGATAAGTCCTTGTGCAATCTGGTCTAATGAGAGGTGTCCCTGTCCATGGCAGCTGGGGTCAGGACTTGATGTATTCCAAACCCTTAGCATTGTATGATTCTGTGATCAAATCCCTATTTAGTATGAGTCTGTTTTTTATTTCGCTGAGTAGCACTCCCTGTGAAAAGAGATCTCAAGTGCTCTCTTGAGGTACATTTTTTTCTCTCCTTGCACAGACTGGGGGCTTATTATCTCAAGCCAAGAAGTGAATGATTTCCATGACAGAGCCAAATTATGCCTCCACCTACTCTTGTTCACCTAGTTGTCAGATATGGAAGGACATCTAGTCTTTTTGCCTCCATTTCCCTTTTCTTCAGGAGCATATTTAACCAAACAGGTTTTTTTTTCCTGCTTTATAAAGCTTGTCTTCTTCCATCCCTGAATCTGTGGAAAGGGAGTAAGTATTTATCTTTTCCACTAAAATCAAAGGAAGTAGGGAGTATAAATTGCTGGCAGTTCCCATGAGTATCACTGAACAGCAAAGCCTGCTATACAAGAGCTCTATTTCTGAGGCAGTCAGTTATCTGGCAAAATTTCTTCTTATTCTGGATGTAAAAATCATAAAAAAGTCATTGTAAGGTATTTTCTGGGGTCAGTTTTAACTAAGGGATCGTTGAATGTGATGAGACCTTGTTTGCTGCCTTACAGCCTTGTGTGTCTGTAGCTCTCTAAAAGGCTGCAGCATCACCAAAGGGTTTTCCAAATGGTCAGAGAATACTGGAATACACAATCGCTCTTACTCCCATCAGTCTTGCCCTAAAAGACTCAAGCAGAAGATATGGCAAATAATTACACCAGTTATCTACAACCATTCCGTTCTGTCCAAGAGTTTTTAAGGTTTCTTGCATTTATGGTTTCTGAAGTTGCAGGGTTCTTGTTACAGCTTTTTATGGCACTGCACTGAAATGCTCCTAAATAGATAGTTTATCCAATTTGTCAGTGAGAGTAACAAGAATCAAAGAGACAACAGTAGGCATAAGAGAAATTATAACACTGAAAGAATTCCTTAAAGGGGAAAAATGTTGTTAAAACAATAACTTCTACTTTATTTCTTTGAGATTTTCTCTGATGCCATGTAACAGATCAGCCATAACACAAAGTTAGCTTCTGTCTTTTGACTCTTCTGGTCACTAAAAGCCTACTTTCTGTTCCCTGTTTCTTTTATCTCTGTGTATCAGTCATTAATACACATAAATAGAAATTACTGCATTAACAAAAAAATAACAAAAATAATAATGTGCTGCAGGAGTAGTTCTTTTTTTCACTGTGCACTGTGTCTGGTCTTTGAATGTAGTTTTTTCAATTGCTAGCTTCTTGTTTGAGTTTTCAACTTGCTTTCCGATATAAGTAGAGAATTAACTATTCTGAGACTGTAGAGAATCTCTTGGACTAGGAGCAAAAGTTGCAAAGGCTTTTTCATCAAACTTTTCTTCTCTGGGAAAGAAATAAAAGCAGTAGTAGGCTTAGATTGGAAATTGTGATCTAAAATGTATATTAGGTTATAAATGTTTACCATGGAAAGCAAGCATGAGAGTAAGTATTTGAAAAATTTTACTAAGCATATGTGAAAACTCATGACCTCTGATATTTGTAGGAGTTGAAAAATATATGAGCATAACTGTACTGTGTTTGGACTTCCTGTTTGTTCTTTTTTTTGTGTAAGGTTCATCAGTGGACAAATAGTCTGGTTTCACTGGTGTGTGATCTGGCTACTTTTTGGTAGCAGAGGGCTCCTCCTCATAGGATAAAGCACAAGAACAACCTAATGGAAAGAGGACCTCAAAGGATGTTGTCTCCAGTTTCTGTTGCCTGTGCAGGAAAGAAAAATGAAAAAAAAAAAAACAGCAGAGGGGAAAAAAATTCACAGGCTAAGAACTGGGACAGAGATGGGGAGCAATGGGGCGCCACTCTGCTTTGTCTGCTCTTATTTGTTCTTAACCTCCTGCCACCATTTGTGGTTGGTGAGATTTGCTGACTCTCACAGAGTTTTACTGACTCCCTGTAAGGAGTGGCTGCAGGCAGAGCTGTGGGGGGAATTGCAAGCTGCTTCTAAGTGTTGGCTCTCCCATGTTTTCCTCCCACCTCTCCTAAGTTTCTACCTTTGGTGTTCAACTCAGTATTTATTTCTTTCTCAGTTAAACTTGACACACAAAAATCGGGCTTTATTTGTATTTCCAGGATGACTGCATTGGAAGGAAGTGACAGAATCTTATTAGCTCAATCTACACATTTGGCAAGTTTGGCTAAACATCTGTGTTTTCAGTGCATTTTCAAGCTTAACACCTCTCTTTTAATGTTGAATCTGTGTCCTTGAAACAAACAACAACAACTGACCAAAAAAAGTCCCAAAATTCCAATCAAAAAAACCTAATAAAACCAGAATAAAAACCCCCAAGACCTTTTCTACTACTTGCGGTGCTGAAATGAGAGGTAAAAATGGCAATTGTGTAGGAGTAGTTACAAATGTGCTGAGAGCTATGCAAAATATTTATAGTGAATACTGAATATCCAAGCAAATTTGCTTTTTAAAGTTGTGCCAAAGTGTGTGAACCTGTCAGGTAAGACAGCCAAATTTAGACTAAATCCGAGATGAGTGCAGTTTGCCAGAAAGGAATTTATGGCTTTGGCTTTGAGAAGAAGTTGCAAGATTCAGCATGGTGTTGGCATAGCTGGCTCTGCATAAAGAGAAACTTGGCAGTGTATACTAAAGTTTCAGATGAAACATTAGTATTAGGAAAACTTGTTCAAGCACAATATTTTTTCATTATTACAGAATATACTGCAACCTGTTTATGTGTGGAATTAAAACTTTACCAAAAACTGAAAGCACTCAAAATAAGTATATCTCAGGGCAGACCTGAAAATGCACTTTCAGTTTAATGATAGATACATGAATGATTACTTTTCTTAATTCAATTTTTTAAGGCAGCTTCTGTTCTTGTGTGTGTGTGTGTTTGTGTGGTGGTAGTTGGCTGGTTCAACAGGTGATGCCTGCTGACATGGTATGGGTTTTTCAGTCCTGAATTACATTTATTTATCCTTGATTGCATTTATTATTGTTTTTTGTTTTTGATGTTAATTTTTAGGTCTTCAGCTGTAACTGACACAAATCTTGCTGTACAGAGAAAAATGAGGTATAAATGCCCCAGGAACCAAAGTGTGGATAAGCAGTAAACGTTCACAGTTGAAACTGTGATAAGATAAATTGCAGGGTTGATAAGAATTACAATGGTTTCATCAAAACTGATGCATAACGGCAAATAAACATTTTAACACTTGATACACAACAGGTCCAAAGTCTACTTACTAAATGCAGTCATCAGCTGATGGAGCTGCACTGCTACAGACCGTTTTACAACAATCACTTTGAATGCTAAGAAACAGAACACCATATAAACAAGGGGTCTTTGATTTATATTTCAAAGGTTATTATTTCTGAAGAGCCATGGCAGGGAGAGGTAAAGTGATAGCTTCAGATGTATCACATAACTAAGATGATACTTCTGTCGTAATAGCAACAATGAAAGATCTTCAATCTGCTTTCAAAATAAAATGATTGAAGAAAATAATGGCAAAATGGAATGTACGTTAAAGACTGCATAGAAAAATGCTATGCCTGCAATTTATCATAATTATCTCTAAAAACAAGGAAGGAAGGGAAGCAGGAAAGGAAGGAAAGCTTTCCTTGCAGCAACAAATAGATAATTATATGTTTTGTGTTTGCTACTTCACTCATATTATTAATACCACTGCATGTATGAATATTCAGTTCCATAACTAATCAAGAAAATATTAGGGAAGATGATATTATCAAATTTATGTCATACATTGCACAATGGCACTGATTATGCTTTCTTGAATATCATTCCTTTAATTTTGTGAGTAATTTCTTGCTTTGCAGAGATTAGCTTTTGAACTTAGTGAAACATGCAATTTATTTATATTAATCAGACTGATAATTTTCCCAAAAGAGGTAGGCACTTGTTATGTAAATCAGGGTTAATCCACAGCAGTCTTTGACCAGCCAGTGATGGAATACAACATAAAGAACTTCCCATAAATTAATGAAAACCCAAGGTAAGTTCACAAGAAATCAACCAAGGCACTGAATAGCACACCACCAGAAGTGGCAGCAGCACCCCTGGCCATTGACAGTCAACCAAGAAGAACAGTGTGACCACTAAATTAACAAGGAAAGGACTTCCTAGGTCTGGTTGCCAACAGTAAATAAGCACAGTCTAGACAGAGAATGAAATTAAATCTCATCCTGATAAAATTAAAAATCTGAAGTGATACTAAGCCAAGCATAAACTATCATACAGAAATGACAGTAATGATGAAGAGTTTCAAAACCTGATCCAAGTATGGACAGCTCTTCTGTTGTCAAAGATAAGTTGTGTGCTTTATTGGGGCATTTTTACCACCTGGCATGAATAAAGGTGTAACTGTAAAAATAATAGTGTATTTTTTAGCCACTGTGTTTTTAAGGAACAGAATGAACCCTTTCTGGTAACAGAAATTTGTGGTCTGACTAAGAGATCAGATTTCTTCAGAAGCCTTGATTTTGTTTTAAGTAGTCTCCTTTAGAAAAGCAACTTTTAGTGATAGAGTCATGTGATGATAGGTAACAAACAAAATCTCCCAAATTAAATGTAATATTAATTAATTAATTTTAAATGGGTTTTAAATTATTTTTTAGTGCTGATATATATCCAGGTTGAGGAATGGCTAAAATGGAGTGATGAAATTACTTTTTGTTCACAAAAAATCCTCTTAAGATACTTCAGTTTTATATATAGAAATACTATTCCTCTAAAACAGATGATAGTATCTGAATGCACTTCTCTGTGGAAACCAGGTTCTACAATTTTCAGGGTAGGGTATGGTTAAAATACTTGTGGGAGAAATATTATGTATATTAGCTTCAAAAATAAGTCTAATACCTTGGTATGTTTGTGTTTATCAGAACAATAATAATGTGATGCAGTAGTCACTTTGGTTTTCTCTCAGTATGTAAAAAGGATATGATAAAAAAGTTTGTTGATTTACCGTTACACATTACACAGAACAGAGTTAGCTCAGTTTTCAAATTTAGATGTACTGTAGTGCCATCACAGTAAGCTGGAGCACACAGAGTTAGAGCACAGAGACAGAGAAACTCTGAGTGTTCATGTGTGTGCAATGAAGGTTTCCTGTGGATCAGCCTTCCAGTTCTGCATGGGATTTCATGAGGTGTAAAATGTATGAATGTATTCTCTCCTTAATTTACTAGCTTCCTGCAGCTGCTCCTCAAAATAAATAAATCAGTCTGTTGCATAGGAGAACCCACCTCACACACGTGCATTAACAAAACCCTCTCACCAATTATATTTTGTTCATATATACCAGGAAAAAAACTCCCTTCTTCTTCTATGGAGTAATATCCACAGTCTTTCTGGGCAGGTTGCTCCAGTGTTTAGTTACCCCTACATTAAATATGTTTTTCTCATATCCAATTGGAGCCTTCACCATTTCAACTTAGGACTATTCTCACTGGCTTCTCCATGACTGTCTCTTGTAAAGTGAATTACCTAGAGCAGCACTGAGGCTGCTCCCACCCCACTGAACAAAAATAACCCATCAAACTTTTCCATGTGAGCTTTCTTTCAGACAGTCGTACCTGTGTTTATATGGATTTTTTCCCCTCTTTTTTCACTACAAAAGAGATTATGAGCCAGACCAACTTGCTGAGATGAAATGGTAAGAGATTAATTGTCTTCCATCAGCAAATATCAGTAAAATATCCAACAGTTTTTGCAGACAGTCTCCTGCAGGCTTTTTTTTCATATTGGCACCATGTTTGAGAGCTATAAGTTACCTGTTTGTGCTCCCTCCTTTGGGATAATCTAATTGTCTGCTTGAAGCAGTTCCCACCTTCCTCTGTAGGAAATACATTACTACTACCTTTTTCTTTGATCTTCTACTATGGCATTGTAGTAACACCACTGTGATAATGTATCCATAAATGAAATGGGGTTAAATGTTTTCTAAGTAGTCCTGTGGGCCCAATACACAGAATTTATGTAGAATTACTATTAAATCCTCTTTTTGTTTAGTTGTTCAGTGCGCTTCAATGGAGCCCAGGTCAAACTCTTAGATTATTAGTCAGTCGTAATCTGAGACCCAAGAGATTCTTCTGACCCACCAGCACATGCTAGTGAGGTGAGGAGTGTGGCTCCCAATATATGTGCAGCAGCAGAGGCTGCTGGCACTAGGCCGATATTTTGGGGTTTGAGTTTAGCTTAGGTTTTTTTTGATGAAAACTTCTAATAGAAAGTATTGTTTACCATAAATTTAATAGAGTTTTCATTGCCTGTGTTAACTAATATCCACACCTTGACCAACGTCTTTTCAATCCTTATGGTGGGTGTAGGTTCCCAGCAGGCCTATCAGCAGAAATTAGCTATTGTCTTCATTTAATTCTTAGTCCATCCAGGAAGGACAAGTTCTGTGAGTCTCTGAAAAAGTACAGTAGTTACATCTTAGCTAGAGTTGTTTATATGATAAATGTAGAAAAACAAATTACAATGCCAACAACCTTATTTTCATAGCAATTTATGACTGTTTTTACAGTGTTAAAGTGAAAAGAAACACAAGTCAAAAGCATGACAAATGATAGTTCTATTCTCAGACTGGTGCTTTTGAAAAAGCTCAGTGAAACTGTGAAAGCTGTGGTTGCACTGACAACAACCTAAATATCTGCACAGTGTCCATTCTCCTTCGGAGTAAACACCTTGGTAGCTGCTGTCTTGAAAATAAACAGAAATCCATATGATTTACTGCATATCTTCATGTGTATGCTCTTTGGAACTCAGTGCTATCTGGGCAGGGCCATTTGACTTGTTTTATCTTCCTAACCACCTTCCTGAGGATTTTTAACAGGGACACAGGACTGTCAGAATATGACCACAAAACCCTTTTGATCCTTCAAACAAAACTACAGTGATTCTGTAGAGAAATTCACATCTACAGAGCATTAGGTTATTGAGATCCTAGATTTGGAGAGGAATATAGGTGATAGAAGGATCCAACTTTGTCCAGCCAAGCAAGGAATTCTCTGTCCAGCAAGAATTCCTGTGTAAATGTATTGCCTGCTTAGAAGTATTTGGTTTCATTAGACATAAGCTTCTGTTTGTAAGACATTGCTCTAACAATTTACAAGACAGGAGAAGTAAAACACAGTTTTTGGTTCTGCGATCTATCTCAGCCTTTGACTTCTCCTGTCCTTAGGAATTAAAATAACCTCCCTGTGTCCACGTGATTATTGTGGAAGGACCCAGAGGAGTTGTCTCATCATCCATCTGCAGTTACACCAGGACACAGACCAAGTTAAGGAGATAATTGTGACACTTTATTCCATGCTTATTTGTTTCAGAAAATTTGGTGTCCACACTTGAGGCTACACAGGAGAGTGATTTGTCATGGACAATGCCTTGTGTCCCTGCAATTTCAAAAGACAGGGCTGTGCAGCTTCTTCAGCTAATGGGTTCTCTGGAAAAGTACAAAACCACTTGAAATGTGTGTGCAACTTTTGTGGCTAGGCCCTCAGAAACTGAACTGCCAGAGGCTATTCTGAATTTTGTATTGTCACTATAATTTCTATTTCTTGGGGGTTTTATCCTTTTCATATCCATAACAACTTAAAATAAATCCATTTGCAGGCCCTATTATGTCTGATGTATATCAGAGTCCTTGAACTTGTTTATAGAATTAAAGGAAATTTTAGTTCCATTTTAGTGTCTCAAACATGTTTACATCAATTTTATGGAATGTATTTGCTTATATGTATCACAAAGAAATTTCCTCTCAGTGAACTGCTCTGAGTTGTCATGACAAATAAACAATAACCTGGAAAAGCAGGAACATGTTTTCTCAAAATAGTTTTTTAGTGCTTTTAGCATTTTTGTTTGATAGTTTTCTGTTAAAAAAAAAAAACAACTCACATGCAGAGCTGTATGGTTTTATAGCAGCTGTGTGAGTATTTCCAGTGTTTAACCAGTTGGGATTGAAATCCTGTTGAATCCCATTAGTTTTTCTTATGTGTCACTTGGGACCAGGTGATTCTGTCATATCATTTTGGCAATAGAAATTACCAGTCTATGTACTGCAAAGTGCTATTGGGTATTTGCAGTCTCTTCTTTTTTCAGGCATTTTCAAAATTCCTTTCATTAGGAATTCACAAGTATAATTAGATTAAACTCCTTACTGATTGTAATCCCAGTTAGTATATCCATGCCAGTGGATACCTTTAAAATTAATTGTTCTGTTTAGTACAATTGTCTTCAAAAATATGAATTAAAAAAAAAAACATTGCAAATGTAATTTTATTGCAGTAATTGGTAAGAATGCAGAAGACTTCTTTCTGTACTATTTACCTTCTTTAGTAATTTGTGAACAGGCTGATTTATCAGTTGGAGTGGATTACTTTTCTTCAGTATTAATGCAGTTTAAAATTAAAGTAAGTCAGATTTCATATTGAGAAGTTCAATTTTTACCTTTCTTTATAAGCACAAGACGTGGTTATATTATTTGCCTTGGCTCAGACTAAAGGTCAAAATTAGCAAGTTTTAAAGAAGAACTGCAGAAGCATACATCAGAGCCTTTGATGTAATCAGAAATTAAAATCAGTGCTGAATTAGTGCATGCCACAGAACATCTGATTTATAGTTGTGGTATCTGTGACAGCAGCAGTGAAGTTTGCATGAGGTAAAGATTACAAGAAGTCAGCAGGTCAGTAAGAAAATGAAGAATTGTGGCTATGGAACAGCAGCCAAATATTATTATAAGGGATGTCGTTAACCTCATTTTCACTGTTATGACAACTGTGAAACTCAAATCGGTTTTGTTGGTTGTAGTAGGGTTGTGGCTTTCTTTTGCAACTCTGTAGGTTGGACTAAATAATTTTCAAATATTTGTGTGTGTGTGTATGTGAGCGCACTTGTGTGTTTTTAGCTGAAGAACTCAGGATATGAACTTATTTGTAACTTTTAGATCTCTGATGGACAGTGGTGTCACCATTATTTAGCACAGAATGCTCTGTACCAAGCTCCATGTATTTCACAAGCTGCTGTTGTCTTTCAATCTCTGTTTAAGGGTCTTTATGTCTTTGTGGTATATTTTATCCTGCACAACCAACTTTGCTGTCCTGTGAAAGCAAGTTACACTGTTGACATGAATGGGCATACAACTCCAGGATCAGCATTTTTCACACATGGCAGTGGTCTGCCAGCTGCAGGAGGAGAGATCAGCAAGTCCACACAGAACCTCATCAGTGCTATGGAAGAGGTAAGAGTGCTCTGTAGTTCTCTGTAGTCATTAACTTGTTTATTAAAATGCACCTGGAAATCTCAGCATTAGTTCTGAGGTGTCATACATGGGAATAAGATGCTATATATTATAGGCGGGGGGTGGGGGAGTGAGAGCTTTTTTTTAATTTATTTTAATAACAAAAATATCTTATCTATATCCATGTTTATCCAGTTATCTTTATCAATGTTATTCTTGGAACTTAATGTGCCCTGATGACATCCCACCTAGACAATTTCCCCTTTCACATTTGAGTCTCCAGTTTAATATACAGGTTGACTAAAGTTTCAAAAGTACGTCATGAGAAATCAAAAAATCAGGTTAATTCTTTCAGCTTACTATAGGTTTCAGATGAGTTTTAAGTAGTTGATTTCTCAGTTATCATGTTCAAAATCTCTGGAAATTGCAATAAAGTTAGAATAAAATTGGAATGGAATGGAATGGAATGGAATGGAATGGAATGGAATGGAATGGAATGGAATGGAATGGAGTGGAGTGGAAAGGGGAAAGGGGAAAGGGGAAAAAGGAAAAGGGAAAAGGGAAAAAAAAGGGAAAAGGGAAAAAATAGGGAAAAGGGAAGGGAAGGTGTAGTGGCTTTACCCTGCCTGGATGTCAGGCACCCACTAAAGTTGATGATATAGAGATACACTTAGCACTATTAATTTAATTTATTGCTTACAAAATCAGAGAAGCATAAGGAAAAAAAAAGACCTCAAAAACATATTCCTCTCTTCACCAACCCTCCTTCTTTCCCAGGTCTAATTCATGCCTCAGTAGCACAGGGAGACAAGGAATGGGGTTATGATCAGTTCATCACCTGCAGCATCTGCAGCTCCTCAGGGAGCTCTCACAGCCTCCTCTCAGGCACCCCCCTGCTCTGGCATGGGGCTCCTCCCTGGGTTGCAGGGCCACATCTTCTTCCTCATGGTCTGCACCCAGGCTGCAAGGGAATCCCAGCTCTTGCATCTGAAGCATCTTCTCCCTTTCCTTCTCCACTGACTCCGGTGACTGCAGAATTTGTTCTCTCACAAATTCTCACCCTGCTCTTCTCCGGGGCACAGTTACATCTGCTCAATAACCTTTTTCTTTTATTATTATTATTAAATATGTTATCACAGAGATATTACCACCATTTCTAATTGGCCCAGGTGTGGCAGTGAATACATCTTTGCAGCTGCCAGGGATTGCTCAACCAGGCATGGAGGAAGCTTCCAGTAGCTTCTCACAGGAGCCACCCCAGTATACCCCCCTGTAACCCTCCCTACTACCAAAACTTGGCCATGAAAACCCAATACAGAATGGAAGGAAAGGCAAGGCAAAGGGAGATATAGATAGGTAGATAGAGATATAGATATATTAGATATAGATATAGATACGTAGTTACAATTTACTAAAAAGTTTAAAAAGGTTTCCTGGTCCATTATAGAAGCGACAGAATAGATGGTTCCAAAATCTCTTGGTCTTCAGTTCAGCTCTGGTCATAATTTCCAGTTTCTTTACCATAGTTTTGATGATTACTGAATTTTTGTGTCTTTTCAAACTCTGCAGGTGCCTGCAGACTGGGAGAGGGCATCCTTGCAGCCTGCTAGTCAAGCTAGTGCTGCCTTTAAGCAGAGTCCACAAAATGGTAACGTTTTCCATCCTTCTGGAGGATTCAGTACCAGCTCATTAGTTGCTGATGAGGAATCACAGGAGTTTGATGACCTAATATTTGCTTTAAAAACTGGTGAGTGTCTCTTCCCCTTGTCTTCAAAGTTTTTTGTATTGCTGTGTTGTTATTCATCCTAATGGTGCCGCCATTCCACGAGATACAGTTAATAAGGTCTCTTAATATAATCTGATTTCCAGTGAAAATCTTAAAGGTCAGTTATCATGGGAAGGTCTGATAGGACAACCAAAGAGGCAAAGGAATCCTACCTGATAAGATGTGGCATACCCTAACCAAAGCCCACCCAAGTACAAGTGGACTTGCTTGGTAGCAGGAGGTCACCTAAATGGTCTTTAGGGATATCACTGAGCCTTGTGAGAGACCACAGCAAGATATTTGTGGGAGTAGAAGAATAAGTGACCTGGCACACACAATTTCAGAAGCTTGTTCCCTTCAGTAATACAAAGAACAGTCAAACTGGATGGAAGACTGGGAATGCTGATAATAAACATGTATTTTTATTCAGTAAATTCATAATGTTCTATATCCTAAGCTGATTTATATTGGAAGAAATGCCTCTAATGATGGGGCCCTCAAGATGTGAAGGACATGGATTGAGTCCAGAGGAGGCCATGAAAGTGCTCAGAGGGCTGGAGAGCCTCTGCTGTGAGGAAAGGCTGAGAGAGTTGGAACTGTCATCCTGGAGAAGGAAAGGCACTCAGGAGAGCTTTGAGTCTCTTCCAATACCTAAAGGGGCTACAAGAGAGTTGGAGAGGTACTTTTGACAAGGGCATAGTGGGACAGGACAGTGGGGAATGGCTTTGAACTGGAAGCATGTTTAGATTAGATATTAAGAAGAAATTATTCTCTGTGGGGGTGAGGAGGCCGTGGCACAGGTTACCTGGAGAAACTGTGGCTGCTCCATCCCTGGCAGTGTTCAAGGGCAGGTTTAATAGGACTCTGAGCAACCTGATCTAGTGGAAGGTATTCCTGCCCATGGCGGGGGGTTGGAAATAGATGGTCTTTATGGTCCTTTCCAACCCTAACCATTCTATGTTTTGTGCTTATTAATGTTATATGTTTTATGCTTATTAATTTTTCTAAACATTTTACAGACTAGTTCTACTTTGTTAGCAGTCAATTTTTCTTTTCTCAAGACTTTCAAAGCTAGGTGCAGAAGTTACACTTGAAAACCTTTTTCTTTAAGTATAAGGAGGTAGCTTTTATTTTTTGACTTCTTTAACACTAAGGAAATTCATAGATACTTAATAAGATATTAAAGTATCTACATCTAACACTCATATTATTACACTATGTTTACTGCTTAAGTAACTCAGTTGGGATCAGTAAACTGTAGAAGACTAAGTCTTAATGCATGAAGAACAGTCTAGGCAACAGCCATAGCTGAAATATAATACAATTCAATACATATTCAGCACTTCATTGCATTTTCCTAAGTCTTCAAGCTCAATCCCTAGTCAACTCATTGTAAGTTCTTTGAGAAAGTAGGTCTAAGACCAACTTTAGATTTTCTTGCCTAAATTCTATTATTGTCTTCTTTAGTAAAATTTTATCATAATTTTTATGAACATTTCATATTAATGTGATTTGAGGTAGTGACCTCAGGCCATTGTTGGAGAAAAATATTTTGTTTACATTACTGATTCAAGTAGTGCCAGACAATTTTACGCCAATGCTTATTCATGTGCCCACATGGTGTACCCAGCGGTGTTACAAGAGCAAAAATACACATGATTTCTAAACCAAACCAGTTGTCTCATCTGGTTTCAGGTTCACATTTGAACAAGATGAATTGAAGAAGTGGTGTGGAAGGTTAGAACATCTTTGACCAGCAAAATAGATGCTTATCAGCTGTTATCTCAGACACAACCTCTAGCTCAACATTTTTTCCTAAAACAAACAAACAAACAAACAAACAAAAAACCACCAAAACCAAACAAAAAAACCAACAAGCTTTTCTGTAGCTAAAAATTGTTTTTATTTTTATCATCTTGACATGTTCTCCAGTTCAGTTAAGTGCATGGCCAAGGAGAGAGAGGCAGGGAATCACATGGAAGTAATAAAAAAAGAGATGAGGTGGTGGAAAACTGGAATTTTTTTTCTCTGTTTGACAATATGGACCTATGCTGCTAAAGTATTCACTGTGCTGTGGTATAACAGGAGTTTTATGATAATAGTTAAGCTAGCAGGCACTGAAATGAGTTCATCTCCTAGTCTCTCAACACCACATTTCTTCCTCTATTGCATCATTGCTTGTGCTCACATGAAACCACAAGAAGCCAGGTTAGATTTCTCCTTTTATTCTTTCCTCTCCCTTCTCTCTCCCATTCTACATGATGTAGTCTGATGCCCTTTGAGCACCAGTCCTTGCTCCAAGGAAGTGGTCATTGGCAATTGGAAGACGAGAACCTATTCTCTAAATAGGCCAAAGTGTAAAGGCAGCTAAGATGCCTTTTTGCTGAACTGCTCTTGCCTGTAAGCAGCTGTGTGACGAGCTTCTCAAACACTTTTGGAATAGACTTTATTTCAGAAGGCTGAGAATTTTTTTTTTCTGTAAGATCAGGGAGAAGATGCTTTCCCCCGCCCCCCACATTAGCTAGTTTTGTCACTGCTAAACTGGGGAGGTGTTGCTTTTGGAGGAAAATTAGAAATACTGCTGTTTGAACTTTACCTTTGCTAAACTTAAAGAGAACCTTCCATCATCTGAGTTCCCTAAAACTGCCAATCTATACTAAAACTTATCTATAATAAGAGCTAAAATGTTAGTTCCCACTCTAAGGACTGTCTGAGGATCATCACTGATTAGCAGAGGGATATGTAAAAATGTTTTTATGTCCCTTTGTGCTTCATCTGCTCTTTCTGCTCATGCAGTTCTGAGCTGTCTGAAGGTGTGTTTAACTTAACATAAGGAATAATTTTGTGGCCACAAGGTTATAACCTGGCAGCCAGGATCACTGGGAATGAGTATAATCATAGCAAAGCTAAAATTTAATTCCTGCTCTTCTGCCACTTTCAGCTGTAGAAATGAAGACAGGTTAAAAAAAAAATCAACCAATCCTCCACAGAAAAAAACTTTGGTTTTAACTTGTCAGTGTTTAGTAATTTGCAGTGTGCAGTGCAGCCCCATAAATAGTGCTGGCACACTCGGCCTTGTTGCTAAAGGAATGTGTCACAGAACTGTGCACTTAGCCCTTGCTTCTACAGTCATTAGTGCTGGGCCTAATTACAGATTAACCTGAAATACAGGCTGGGTCAGATTGAGGCATACAACTGCAGTTCTAGCAAATAAGGTGGACAGCAGTGTACTGTCTCTTAGGCACCTGTTATGCTAGCTTTAAACAAGCATCACATGGTGATAGGGTTTTTCTGTTTTGTGTGAGAAATCCAGTGGACTTCTTGTATCATACAGCCATTGTATGTGAATCCCTTACTAAGTAATTCCTTCTTTCCATCAAATATATCCACACAGAAATACACAGTTGGGATTCACTCTGCTCACTACATCATGTCATTTATTTTATTTTGGAGATCTTTTGGAAGACAGGCCAGCTCTAAGGTGGCTTATGTAAAGGAAATAATAAAACAATTATGGTAGGAAAAATAATTTAGGGACATGTCCTGCTAATTAACATGTATTAAAAGCTTTTTTTTTTAATATTATTTTGTATTTATTTATTTTATTCTATTTCATTTATGGCTCTTATAATGATTCAAACAGCTTCTATTGAGAAAGTTAGTTATTTGTGAATTAGTTTTTTGTTAATTTCAGTAATAACTTTAAAAATATGCAATTTTGGACTTGATCTAATTTGCCCTCTGATTTCTTGTGAAAGGTTTATATTGATAGTCAATTTAGCAAGACCTTTGCCTTCCAGATTGTGACAGACTCATATGTTATTGTAAGAGAATAACATATGAGAATAAAGCCCAATATATAGAATTCCCTGAGGACTTGTACTCTGGTAGAGAAGCATAAAGGCATGAATAAATGCATGATAGCTTTACTGATTTCTGAACTTCCATCTATATCTTACAAATACTCTTGTCCTCTCCTTTTCTGGGATGCACAAAACCAATTTATTCCTTTGGATGAAACATGAAACCAAAACACATCAAAACCTTTGAGTGAGGCCTAAGGTGACAGGTGACCCACCATGGTAGTATCCAGGTACATATTAAGCAGAATACTGCTACATTCATACCTCAGTGGTTTTTGATCTTAATAGAGGCAATTGTGATAAATATTATAGAAATATTCTGGTATTTCTTTAATATGATGCAAATATTCTAATGATTTCCTGATATGGAAAATACCTGGAAAAATTTACTAAATTAAAAACCCCATACAAATACAGCTGTTACAATAGCAATGCTATATAAAATTATTCATGATTTTCAATCTAATACAGCTAGAGTTCCAAATTAATCATTTTTTAAACCTTGGTGACCCCACTGAAGGTGCCTGGTTTAAGAATAAAGCATCTTATGTGGCCATCCAGAACCTGACAAGACACTTGAAATTTCAATTCTGAATGGTGTTCAGTGCATGATGCTGGAGACTCTCTATTACAAGGCATATAGATTGTAAGAGGCAAAGTTCCTGCCTTATCAATCTACACAATCTCTGTTTTGAGGAGCTCACTTCAAAGAAAAAAAAATAAAGTAAGGAAAGAGCTATTTTGCATAGTCATTCAGTTTTCTCATCTGTGGTTGTCACACATGTGTTACCTGATGGCTATTGAATGTGACAGTGCAATGCCAGTAAGCATTTTTAGTTCAATCTGAACATCATTTCTAGAAGCTGGATGTCTGTTGGTGTCATTTCTGTGAAATTAAAAACCTGAAGGAAGAATTAAATTTGGTTTGTGTAGCTTATTCATATACACCCCACAAGTATAATAAAATCATGATTGATTAAGCAAGATATAAAAAGTTTTGAGAGATAAAAAGTTTTCCCAGTGATATGAGTACAGCACTCACAGAACAGACTCTTTCAGTGAAAGTCTGAGCTGTCTCTGAGCGAGCAGATAGCAGCTGGTGTTCAGGGCACATACAGATGCCCTGGTGTAGCCCTTCACCAGCAGATGTCAGTGGAGGAGCCTCTCTGGGCTTGGAGCCTGAGCTGCGATTTTTCAGTTTACAGCTAGTGCATGCATTCAAAAAGAAAAGAAATAAAGGCTTCATTTTCTTTCTTATTTTTCTTCACAAACTGGGGGAAAAGTAATACTCCCTGCTACATATCTAGCATCCAGTTCTAGCATCACTAGAAGAGTGCATGCTTTTTTGGGATCTGATTGAGTTTAAATTCCACTCTAATCTGAGAACACAATGGACCAATGAACTCTGTGAAACTCAGTTGTGTAAACAGTCATACCCTCTCCAGCCTGCCGATTGTTTGGTAAGCTGGTCTCCTGGTTACGTTTCAGTTCTTATTCCTAAAAAGGATCAGTTCTAACATAGCTTGTCTTTGCAGCATCAGCAGAGCAAGGCCCTTGTAAACCTAAAGTACCCAGTTTCAGTCTCTTGATTTCCAAGTTCCTGATAAGAACCTCTGTAAGAAAAAAGATCTTCTCTGACTTTGCACAGAGCATGGACAAAACTTGCACATATATGACATTTAAGAATATACATAATATAATACCATTAGACCAATAGCTGATCTTTTTAGTACCCGGAAAAAAGACTCTCAAAGAAACCCTGTGCTAAACAGTTGCCGCTTTACCAGTGTGGCCACTGGTAAGACAAATATCTAACACCAACAATCAGTGTTCATCTTGAAATCTGAGCCCAGGGTGATCATATGTGTGATTTCAAAGGGTTTTAAATAGTGGGGGGAGGTTCATTTTTTGAAATTCATACCCTTTCAGATTGACTAAATGTCTTGAATAAATTTGACTGTTAGTATGCTACGTAAGAAGTATTGTGTTCTTACTTCATTAGAAGTATTTTATTTACTTTATGGTTTTTACTTGATCATCCGTCCCCATGCGGTAAATACAGCAGTCTGATTCATCTTCCCTATTACAGTCAGGTTTCCTTTCTAAAATAATCAAACATCAAACAATCAAAATAACTTGTTCAAACAATTGCTGTTTTTCCCAGGACCTTCAAGCACCTTTTGGATATTAGGATCTGGCTCAATTAAAAGGTTGAATGTGCATAGAAATATAAATCAACTTCAATACATTTATAAACAATTATTTTAATAATTCAGATCCTAATCTTGACTTTGTTATTGTATCTCTGTATGTTGATGGATTTTTACTCCTGTCATAATTTGGCAGTAGTTGTTTTCTCAAGAGCTTGGGTCGTGGAAACCTAAGGACTCAGTTGTGTCAGTGAATGCGTGTTCCCTCCATGACCTAAACACCAAAACCAGGTGTAAGAAGGATTATGGTGCAGCTTACCCACTTTTTGCCTGGATCATAGGGAATGGATCCAAGTTTGGCCTCTACTAGGACTTCGTCCAGACTTCTGCAGGAAAACTTGGCTAGTCCTACAGGACCTTCTGTGCAGGTTCTCTGGACCAAACTCTGTATTCAAGATTGCAGCCTGACTTCCCACAGCAAAGCAGCATCTCACTGATGCCTGCTTTACAGTACTTCTTTTCTGCTTGAGGGGTGGTGTGTGGAAGAGTGCTAAGAGAAAACTTTGTCAAAGTGGAACAGAGAGCATAGAAAAAGGTGAAGAAACTGAAACAAATTAAACTACTATTTTCTTTGGTCAAACAAACAAAAAACCGGAATATCAGCTGAGGCAGAAATAAGAGATGCATTGTATACCTGATAGAAACTCTAGAAAATATTTTTTCAGTATGAAATGCAAATCACTGCCTCTCCCAGCATACCCTATTCAGGGCTGTTTTGAGCTAGATGTCATTCCTTTGTAACTGCCTTGAACTGCATGTGGTAACAGATCCGCTTCTGCCCAAAATTTCCCCATAATTTGTAAATGACATCACTGCAGGATCATACTCAAAAGTGGTTTGTATTGATATCTTAATGCCTCAATATACTGGTATGCAGTTCTCAACAAATCTGAGCCCTCAAAACTCATGTATTGTGTAGAATTTGTTCTATAGCTTGAGATAGGAGCTGAAAATGCTCTGAAGTTTATAGTTTCAACAGATTTTTTGTGACAAAATGGTCTGAAAAATATTTGCATTTCATAAAAACTAGTGCAGGATTATGAATCTTCACACTAATCAACTCAAACCTCCCCCACAACAAAAGCCCAAATGAAATCCCCATCAAACAAATAGGAAGCAGAAAGCTAGAGAAGTCCTATGACAAAAGGATGGAGAAGGTGGCCTCCTGAGGTCTCTTCTAGACATGTTTTGGAGGTTCCCTTGGACCAAATTCTAGTATTGTTTTCTGGCAGAAATAAAACTTAATGCAGCAGTTTATGTCAAATGTGGGTTTAAAGAATATTTATTCAGCATATTTCCTCATGAAATTACTGTCCTATTAAGACAGCTGGAATTATGAATTAACTTGGAAGTTGTATCATTAAAAATCAATTATTCATGAGGAAGTCCTTGGAAGTGCCAGATGCTAACAGCCAGACCATGAACCCAGTCCAAGCCAAGCCTTGATTTATGCTTTTCTGATTTCAAGGCAACCTCTAAATACCCATTGCACCACTTCCTGGGCCAAATAGAGTGAATGACAGTGGAATTATGAAAAAGCATATCTGGATGGTACAAAGCTATTTCAGCTAGTGTTATAATCCATGAATTCAGAATGGTAGACTAGTATGAGGAAACTTGCCACATGGTTGCAGGGTAGGGAAATGTTTCAATAATCAGAATAAAGCCAAGTGGGACAGAGTATCCCTGTTTCTGTGTCAAAATTTCATTCTCACTTATTTTTGTTGTTTTTTTTTCTCTATTTCAGGTGCAGGTCTCAGTGTCAGTGATAACGAGTCTTGTCATGGCAGCCAGGATGGTGGCAGCATGGCTAATTCCCAGATCGTAGAGCTTAGAAGAATACCCATAGCTGACACTCACCTCTAATTCCACAGCTTGCTTGGGTTTTTGTTGTTCTTGTGTTTTTTTATTCAAGCTTCAGTATTTTTATATTTGTACTTCCTTTTGCACTAAAACACTATATGAAACTGTAGTAGAATGCTGTTATCTTTACTGAATGTTTAACAAGGAATGTTTGCTTGAGGTTTTGTATATCAGAAAAAAAAAACTGTAAATTTTTTATAGTGGGTGAGCATCAATAGATACCATGGCAATTGGCCAAGATTTGTATCTTATAAGTAGAGGGTACATTTCATAAACTGTAGCTTTTTTTAAATTAACCTGTATATTAACACTGATTAATAAAGCAATAGAGTCTGTTTGATACAAACCAGTCTGTAATTTCTCCTTACTGTTTATGAAGATGAAAAGTGATGCAGACATCCTGTTGAATAGGAAAGCGTTATAGTGGCACAGTTTTTCTAAGTTTCCTAAGCTGTACTCTTCTCACTGTTTTTTTTTTCTTTTTTTGAGTACCCAAATCTGTGAGAAAATTCAAATAAAGACACAAGCCTTGATCCAAATAAATTTAAACTTTGACATGATAAATATGCGATGATCTGAAACACAGAGGGAAGGGGAGATGAAGAACAAGAGTGAAACCACTGGCAGTTGTGTGCTTTTAACTTCTTTAACTTACTGGTTTCATAATATTAAGCTCTCTCTCACTCTTCACAGTCAAAAATAGGAGGAATTCCAAAGAGCTGAATTTTCTATTGATCTCCATGTAGATAGTCCTGTTCTGATTGAAGGGTTCAAGTATTGCATTACAGAGTTAGAACAGTAATCTGGGGCCATAAAAGAGCAAGAAAAGTTGTCCCCTTAGAAGGAAAAAAAAAAAAAAAAGAGAAAGTATTTCAGAACTGAGAGGTGGGGGCAGGCTTATCTTTTAGGAATCATTAACTCTGCTTGTGCACAGATAGTCTGGAAGAAAAACACATTAAAGCAGGAGACCAAGGAAATTTTTTTCTGAATGTTTCTCAGTGTAGTATAGATGTATAGTAAATTAGAATGTAAGTCTTTTATACATTCCTCAGGAACTTGCTAAAGGCTTTACACTGGGTAAGGTCTGAGCAATAAGATCTCCCTTTAAAAGAAAATTTTCTTATAGAAATCTTTCCATGAATTTTCTAGAATTATATGCAAATTTTGCTGTACCTAATTAACTTTTCAGCTTAAAAAAGCCAAACCCAACAAAATAAACAAATCCACTTCTGTCACTTCTGTTCTATAACCCCTAATATGGCAGCACAGTTTATAGTCATCACCTATATCCAAGACAGTCACCAACTTTAAGGTCTGATGCTGCAAAATCCTTGACAGACAAAGCAAACTATTTTTAGTCAGGAAAGACCTTCCACAAGTGCTTTTTAAGTATATGTTTGAATTGGGAAATAAGAATATGTCTGTATATAACTAGTATATGATCTGCTGTATTGAGTCTAAAATTTCTGACCCAGGAATTTTTACTGGTCTCTTTATACTCTTCATGGTATAGAGGGAACAAAGCCATGTCTTTTTGGTAAATATCAAAAGTTAATGTGAGTTTGAAGGTGGGAGTGGGGGACTTTCCTTACTTACCTTTCCTTACTGTGGGCAACACACAGGGCAGTAGTCAGGAAAACCCTCAGCAGAAGTGGCATCTGTTAAAATGGAGTGCAGCACATCACAAGACATACATAGATGCATACAGACATATAAAGTGGGCAAATTTATGCAAAAGTGAGCCATCAAAGCAAATTTTATAATTCACTTTTTTTGCCCAAAGTACACCTGATGAAAAGGGACTTCCTGAGCACTTGAGTGCAATGCAAGTATCACTGAAGCTTGTGAGTGTGGAGTTAAGATTAGTTTTGGATATTTTGCAATATGGCACCTTTTTTTGCTTTCCTCACAAGAAATCTGTCTCATTCTTCCTGAATAAACTGAGATGAAGTAAACCTTGTGAGTGCTGATCCTTCTCATCTACCCACTAAATAGTGAAACCTATAATGTGAAACCTGGCCCTACGGAACTATTGCAACACTTGCTCGGCTGTGAGCTGTAATAGATGATTCATTCCTCTGAGAACATGCTACTACATGCCATGAGAAAGCTTATAAAGAGGATGTTTGTTTGATTGGACTCATCACCATAAATGTTAATACTTTGTGTCACTTCAACTGGTTGCACAACTGGCCTGCTTAGGGATTTACTGTAAATGCATCAGCATTTTCAGGGCAGATCAGTAGGATGGCGTCTGCTGCCAGCATTTGCTGAACTTTACTTCTCTAGGTGGTACTCACATGGTTTAAGGTCATGAGATGAATTTTCTTACTGTTCCAAAACTGATTGTTTTTTAGCAGAAAATGTTCTGTCTGTAGGAGGTTCAGAGGTTTAGTAAAGAGAGTTTCAGCCTCTTTTTTGCTGTTACTTGGACAGGCAAAGATAGAGCCAGGAGGAGCATCTGTGTGCTCTGGGTCAGGTGTACCCAGCAGCCACACCTGGGCAGGACTGGTACCTTTACACTTGGCATAACCCAGCCCAACCAAACTGAGTGCCTCTTGCAGCTTCTTGATCTCAGGAATTATTTTAAATTTGATTGAGGGTGTAAACATTTCTTTGTTTCTATGAGGAGAAATAATCTGCAGCATGGTATCTTTCAAACCAAGCATTGCCACATAGTCTGCCATGCTGACTGACTCATACATACATTTGCTTTGCCCCTCTGTAGGGAAAAACACTTGCTGCCTCTTCTGTTTTCTTATAAAAGAAAGATAATTTCTTCCCAATAAGCCATTTTACATGTTTTAAAGCATAGAAGGATCTGTAGTTAATATTTACCATATTTAATATTCATACTTAATATAATATTAAGTAACATTTACCACAATATATAATTGAATGTATCTATAATATATATAAAATATTATTTTATAAGATATTTTACTCTATGCAATACTATAATGTTATATAATTGTTTATAATTTATTATATCTCTTATGCATTATACTATATATATACATTATAATAGATGCATTATATATTATAAAATAATACTTAATATATAACATTATACACTTCACTGTGTGAAGGAGATCCCTTTTCCAGATAAATTTCACTTAAAACTACTTACATATGTATGTAGATCAGATGGATGAAAGGACTTGTTTCAAGAGTTTGTTACTGTTCACATACTAATGTAATACACCTCTTTTGAAAGATATCTGAATGTATTTCACATTCAAATGCATAATTGGAGAAAATATTAAGTTTAATACTAACATATCTTTTAAGTGATGTTTTAGAGAAAGCCATTGGTTTCACTTTCCTTGCTATATAGCAAAACTAAAGATCCATGTCAGTGACTTGAACAGAATTAGTCAGATCACTAATTTTTTTAGAACCCAGCTGAGGGCCCCAATATTTTCTTGTTCTGTCTCTACCATGAAAATGATAGCTCTCCAGTATTCTGTATCTAAAGTGATCCTGCTGAGGACTCCACAGTGAGAGCTTTGATCTGCAAAGATTATATTGGGAGATTAACAGCAATAAAATGCCTATTCACTCAACAAAAAATTATTTTAAAATGATTGATCATGTCAGAATCGTGGTGAGACTAGAAAGTTGGTTAAATTCAGGCAAATCCTGCTGTCAGATGCATTTCTCTATAGCTTGGTTTATGCTCTGGGCCTTGGGCTCCTATTGTAGTTTCTGTTTTACCAGCACTAGTGTAAGGAATCACTAAGAAATCAGAATGTATTTCAAGTTTGCTGGCAGCAGAATTTGCTCTTGTGTTACTTCTACTGACAGTAACATGTGTGAAAGTAGCAATGCAAGTTTAGGTTTATCTGTTCAATATGTTAGTCTGTTAATTTTCACAGAAAAATATTCAAGAAGAATTTCCGCTTCTAATTTTATGATTCAAAATTATCTTCTCTACAATAAATACATTGTAATAATTACAGTGTATCACTCTAGTACAAATAAATGTAAATTATTCCACTGTAATACTCAAGCATTGTTGGCCTATTACCTAAAAGTAATAATATACTGAAACTGAGAAGACAGTTTGTGTAAACCAACCTAAAAGTTAGGCCAAAAACCCTGAGAATGATTTTTCTTGGTTGGTTTTAGTCAAGTCAAAGTTTTGTTCATGATACAGCATTTTTACAAGAAGAATACATGTGGAGGAAAATACATATTCCTATGTCTCATAACAATGTCTGAGGTAAAAACAGAAGGGTTTTGACTGGAACCATTTTTCCCCAGTCAGCAGGTAGGCTTTGAAGACAGTGTGTTCCTGCCTGTGCTGTAGCACCACTGATGTGGGCATACAGAGATTTTATCCAGTGAAATTAACTTCCAAAAGCAGTCGCCTTCAGTGTGCCCTTATTCTTCATGAACAAGTACATGTCACCATGTGCAGACAGACAAAAAATAATTATAGGATACAATAATATAGATATATAGATAATGATGTGGATACAGGTATTGATATAGGTAGACAGTTATAGCTAGATAAAGATGTAGATGTAGATGTAGATGTAGAGGTAGATGTAGATGTAGATGTAGATAGATGTAGACATAGATGGATAGATATATAATAAGAATCAATGCTATTTGATTCTGGGAGCTAAAACAGGTGCTGTTTGAAACCTGTGCTTTTGAAACAGGTTTCTCTGGAAACTTCTTGGCTCCTGCTTTGCAATTCCTGAACAAAAATTAAGTTTGTGATTTCCTAGTTACCTATCTGGAAAGAATCAGGCATGGGATATAGAGTTGTTAAAAAGGGGAACAAAGTAAGGGGATGCCCCAAATCTCCATTTGCTCTTAGCCTCACATAGCCCACAAGCTGTGTGATGGATGTGCTGCACAACCTACAGCCTGTTTGTGCCTTGGGTCTGTCTGTTTCCCTTGATAGGGAAGCAGAGGAACAAAGATTACCATCTGGCAAGGACCAGATGGATGAATGGATTCCTGCTTGATGTGCACACAGGAACATAATTCTTTTTGGTTTGAGAGAACAACATGTCCTGGAGATTGGGACAGGGCAAGAGGAAAAGAATGGCCAAGCACTGACCTCACTCCAAATCCTTGATGAATCCTGACAAAGTGAGGTAGTCAAGTCGTTACTTGTAGCATATGTACAAGAGGATGACACCACTAGCTCCCCTCCTCTGCCCTCATACAGAAGCAGCATCTGCACTAGCTACTCAAACAGGACTTGATCCCTACTGTTTCAGAGCCTAAATGAGCACTGTTTGAGTCTGTTCTCCACTTTACAGATACTGTTTGCTCCTTTTAGCATAAATCTAAAAATACCCCATCAATTAACTTTCTTCTGCTGAAGAAGTGACCTTCCTCCCTGTGGTCCTGCATGCCCATATTACTTCCCAAAGAGAATCGTTATTCACTTATTCCTTCCACACCATTGTAAGGACATAATGCCAATTAAGAATCTTCTGTGTTTCTGTCTTCTAAGAAGTAACAGGTTTCCTTCTAATTTTTTATTGTTCTGCAATTGCCATGTTTTGTACGTTCTGCTGGATAAGGTCCTAAGGAGTCATGTCATACTCCTCCAGCAAATTACACATGAGAACATCCTCATGGTTGAACATGTGCCTATTTTGGCTATTCAGGTGGCAAAACCAGTTCACTGGTTGCTGTGACTCCACCCACATGGATCCTGTGTCCAGCTGTTTTCTGTTATACATTTAGTAAATCCCATTTTAACTGAGACTTCTTGCAAGTTTTGGAACATGCATGGTCATTGTGGAGGCATAATGATTGAAGCTGAGGAACATAAGCAAAGAGGATAAACTTCTGAGTTCTTCTTTGTCTTCCATTTCTTTTGTTTTTAATCACCCACAACACGATGCTCTGCCTTCTGATGCAGCAGTGTGTAACGACCTAGAGTACCCAAGGCAAGTGCTCCTTCTCTGAGGATCATTCCTGCATCTTGAGAGCCAGACTTAACACGAATGATTTTACATTGCAGGGCTAAGGGGCTTTTTAGAATTAGGAGTGTATTACTCCTTAAATTCATTGCCAGTAGAAGACCACTGTTGCACGTTGGAAGACCCCTAGTCCTGATCTGTAAAGGACTAAGCATTAGGATTAGAATACCTCACATTCTGGTTTTCAGTGTACTAAGGATTAGGACAAGGTCTGACCTGTGGCAGTCATGTGGACCCCTGCTGTCTCACCAGCAGCCTGCCTACCTTAAGTCATGCTCTGCTGCAGAGTGCAGAGCAAGAACCAGCCAGGCAAAGGTCAGGCAATTACTAACAAGCCTTTTGACTTGTAATGGAATGGTCCATTACAAACACTGGGTGATTGATACTAAAGATAATCCTCGGAGCATGTAAAAGAATACCACGTAGCCTCAGGAGATGGGCAGCTAAATCCTTGGAGCCAGTATACACAGTTTGCCATCTGAGCCCGAGGATACAGACCTTGTTTTTGAAAGCAGCATGCTTTAGAGGAGAAAGTAAATGGAAAACCTTGCTCTTCTAACCCAGAAAAAGAGTCTGGAATATTCATGAAAACAATTAATATTCAAAGAAAACAGAAGTTAATGTTTTCACATCATAAGAATCATAGCATGATTTTAAAATATCATAGCTTTCTGAAATTGTGAATTAACAAAAAAAAAAAAAAAAGAGAATATTCATTTTCTATATATATTTATACCCTCAGAAATACTGTTAGAATTTTTTTTTTGCAGAAGTACTAGATGACAAAAAGTAGTGTTTTACATATCATATGAAGTAAGTTAACACCTGGGTCACAAGACTCATACTGCCTCTATACCACAAGTGGTCAAAATTCTTTACCTCTAATTTAACTGCTTTTTATTTTAATCTGAACTCTACCCTATTAAAAGGAAGAGTCTTGTGTTGAAACTAATTAAAATCCTTTTTTCCCTTTTGTCTTATACAAGTATTATATTTGTGTTACAACTTTTATATTAGTGGTGGCAATACATGTTTTGCTCAAAATGAAGTCCATAATTTCTAGCTTTCCTAGGGGAAAGGGAAATAAAGGCATAATTATTTCCTTGTACTGGACAGAGACAGCTTCTCTATTGTGAGAAGCTCAGTATTTTATGCATTAAATAAATAAAGAAGCCTCTAAAGAAGTAATGCTTCTTGGATTTTGGAGGGGAGATTTGAAATGCATGTCTACATTTCTATTGAAAGAATATAAAAAGCAGAAGAGGATAGGGATATTTAATCCCATTAAGTGTGAAAAAGACGAAGAAGCATGCCTTCCTATTAAGATTAATTCTAGGCCAAAACTGGATACATGGAAAACAAATTCATGACAGTGGGAGTCATTGTCTTAGCTTGACTATTAACAGCTGTAAGATTATGCCTGCGGTGACTGTTTTCATTTGTTCTGGCAGGGTACAGTCAGCAGTGGCTGCTCTACTGCTTCTTAAGGTCAGATCCTGATCTAGCAGCTTCTCAGACAATAGTTCTAAACATCAGATTTCACTGATAAGAATTTCTACTTTGTATTTACAGGCATTAAACTTTGGTCTTAACTGAGTTATGTTGTGAATATAAATGTTATTTTTGGCTTGCAGGTGGAACAACTGTTTCCCATAGTGACCTGGGAGACAATGTTTCTCAATTCAGAGTGGAACCAGAGTCTGTACAATCCCAGAAAATGTGACAGGGTATGACTGTCACTTTTAGAAAGCCTAAAATCACTCCATTGTGACTATGTATTTAAATTTATAGGAGAGCATGCTCATCCATCTGCCCACCATCCTGTGCACTGGCATACACCTTCTTCCAAACACAAAAACCCAGAACAGCAGGACAGTTTGTGTTGGAAAGGACCTTAAAATCATCTCATTTCAATGTCCCTGCCATGGGCAGGGAGGCACACCTCCCACTAGACCAGGTTTCTCAAAGTCCCATCCAACCGGGACACTTCCAGGGATGGGGCAGCCATAAATTCTCTGTGCAATTTGGGCCAGTGCCTCACCACCCTCACAGGGAAGAATTTCTTCCTAGTATGTAATCTAAATCTACACTTGTTCATCTTAAAGGCATTCCCCCTTCTGTTGTTATTACATGCCCTTTTCAGAAGTGGCTCTCATAGGATGTGACACCTGGCATCTGTCCCTCCCACAGAGGAGAGTGGAAGGTGCCTCAGCTCAGAAGGAGCCGATGAGCAGAGGTGTTACCTCCACTGACAACCAAGGATAGCTGATACTACTCACTTGCAGACCTTGAGTTGTACCACAAGACCTTAGGCTCTGCTTGCCCTCCTGCCATGCTATGCAGTGTTCCAGTGTCAGTGTAGATAGTGCTTGCCTGGCTCTTGGCTTTTCCCTGCACAAAGTAGAGTGTACCTGAAAGCACAGCTCTTGTTTCTGACTAGATCTTTATTATCATGAGGTTCACTATCCAATCCCCACATACACTAGATATGCACAGAGCACCAGGCCCCCCTAGAAGGTATCTGTGTACAGCAGAGACAAAATGTGTTTTCTTTCTACAGCTTCCTTTGCCTAGATTCTTGCTTTCCTCTACTCATGTGGCCACAGTGACAGCTTTGAGCAATGCTCAAGTTATAACTTGGAACTTCTCTCTCTGACAGCCCTCATGCATGTTTATTTTACCTCTGTGGTCATGATGTAGGAATGATCTTCTTCCAGAGGATCTTCTTCCAGAGGAAGATCATCCTTCTTCTTCTTCTTCTTCTTCTTCTTCTTCTTCTTCCATTTCTCCCATACAGTTTGCAGGACTGGGTGATGCAGAGTTAAAAACATTGCATTTACCCCATACTTCAGGTGTCTTGAGGCTAGAGAGCTTGAAGAACTAGCTACCTCTGATCAAATCCTGCTTTATAGCTTCAGTGTGTGCAGTCTTATGGATCATGCAAGCTCCAGCTATGTTCTGTAAGCAAATATGGTGATCGTCTGGACCCCCAGGGCCTGAATACGAGCAGAAGGTTTGGAGCTTTGGTTTGGCATAAGTTGAGAGAGGGGACACAGGAAGCTCCTGGTCGAGGCTCTTGTGGCCCAGCAGGCAGTGAAGGGACAGCAAACTACCTGACTGGTGCCTGAGGATCTTTTCAGGTCTCAGCTTTAGCTGACAAGGATAACCTGGGGCTCTCAGTGAGTTGTGCAAGACGGAACGCCTGTGCCGACAGCAGCACAACTCACAGCCCAGGACCAACAAAACCAGTCTTGTCCTCCTTGTAAGCAGCACCTGAAGAGTATGTGAGTGTGAAGCTACCTTCACAATCTTTGATTATATGTCAAATAATGATGTTTTAATGTCTGCTGATGGTATACCCATGTCTGCTTAGTCCATTTGTCTCTGAGGCTGTAAAGACAGCTCTGTTGGACTCTGAGGTTTTTTCAGGTTTTCGGATTTTTTTTTTTTCCTGAATTGATCTTGAAGTGATTTCCAGGAACACATGAGGTCTGGAGAAAGCCTTGATGCTGGTTGTGTTCTAGACTTTCCAGTTTGGGACAGATAGTCCATGACCATGTGGTTCCCTGCTTCACTTTCTTTGGTTTTCCACAGGGCATATGATTTTTAGTGTGCACCTGCTTTTCATTGAGCTGACAGGAGCTATGGCTATGAAGGAGGTATGTGGACTCAGTGATACATGATGGACAATCATGTGTAGACAATTGTCCAGAGACAGTATTTTTCTTAAGCTTTTGCCTTATTCAGGAAAGATTTCCAGAGTATTGATGTTGCCAATAAAAATGGAAATGAAAATTATCAATAGTACAAAGACATAGTTTTATATTATAATATGTAATTAAAATGTGTAATGCAAGTTGAAATTTTAGTACTGGTAATACCAAATTAGTTGTGTTGTTACTAATAAAGCAATAAAAATGTGAGGGTTTTTCTATGTGTCAATAAGATGGAAAGGTATTCCATTTTTAATGTCTGCTTAACAGTCTCTTGTTCTTGTGCCCTGTCTTGACAAATCATCAGGATATTCTGTAATGCCTGACCTTGATTAAAAACATGCTTCTTAAAGAAAAATGAAATGTCATAGTTAATTTTGAGGGGTTTTTGTGTGGTTGTACCTCATTTTTTGTATCTTTATTATTATATAATTATAATATTATTATATCATTATTTTATATCTAACTAAGTAATTATTGAACTAAGTTATTCAACTAAGTTTTTATTGATATCTAACTAAGTTATTACTCAGCACAGGATGCTGCTGAGTGCCATCCTACACAAACACAATGTCTTTAGTGTCAGCTAAAGACAGGTTATATTTATGCTTGGAGGCAATATAGTAATATTTGTTTAGATTTAGTGATTGAATGAGAAGCACATACATTTGACTGAAGGGAAATTTTTTTTTCATGGGAAGGAGTCTGAATATTCAATCACTAATTTGGAAAATAAACAACTAGAAACATCTAGTTCTGTGCTTTCCATACGTATCTAACAAAATGTAGCCAGAATTAACTGCTTATAAAGGCACTCCATGTGACACTCGGTTGCAGTGTCCATTTGGTTGCAGATTTTTCATTTTGAACAAGTGCTACTGGGCTGGAAAAGTTCACAGTGCTAGAGGGATGTGGTGGTGATAGTGAGGAGCAGGACAGATGGACAGTCCCTCGTGCTAGCCTGCTGCAGGACAGCATGACTCCTCCAGAATTTCAGCAGGGTGCTGCTCTGCTCTCCTGCTCTTCTCTGCTCTAATGTTCCTTCTTAAGCATTTCATTGAGAGCATATATCTGCTGAATGTGAAGATGACCAATTTGTTTTGATTGAGGAAAGCCAATAAAAGCAACCAAATTGATGCTGAATTAGGCCATACTGGTCTTTTCAGGAATTTGGACTCTGTTATCAATTCTTAGCAGTATCAGTAACATTCGAGATAAATTTGTGTAAAGCATGGTAATATGTCCAAGATTAAATGTTTATACCCATGTTCTTTTGAAATGTCTGAATCAAAATTATTTTAACCTATTTTTTCCAGCTAAAATGTTAATCATGCCACGTGATGAATTTCCTCATTGAAGGAAATTATCCAACAACCACTACACACACACTCTGAAACAAAAGTATTGAAACTTCCCACCTACCTCAATTAAGCTTCCCAAAACATTCATCACTCTAAAAATTAAGATATTTCTTGTTTCCCAAACTGCACCAGCAACTGCCAATCAAAATAAAACTATTTAATAACATTGAATTAGATCTATAATAATATTACTCATTGTCTAATAACATTTTGCAAGCCACTAAGAAAGTAAAGTCTTGCCAAGAAGGCTGTTATCCTCCCACAATATAAATCAAAAAATCATAATTGTACTTTGTACCTTCACTTTTCTACTGTTCTACTGTGTAAAACAATAAGCGAGAAGCCAGAAATGGGTTAAGTAATTTAAAACAATTTGTAAATTTTATCTCAAGAGGCTGTCTAGGCCTATTAATTAGTAAATCAGTCATAATCTTGTACATATTTAAATGCATTTGACTTCAGTAAAATATACCATGTGGAACAATCTGATAATATGACTGCTGCTTTGAAGACTTTAAAGGACAATTTTCTTTTCAAGTGTTTCTGTAAATGTTTCAACATAAATTGATGAAAGTAATAATAAATTTCAACCATTCCACCAATGCTACCTAAATTAGGAATAACAAGATGTCCTATATTTTTATCCATTAATAACTGATATTTTCATTAATATTCCCAAACTCATAATTTTGAAGCCATTGCAGACATGGGTTGGAGCTTTCTTCTCTTTTCTTTGCTCTTCATTAGCTGTTCTTACTTCTTCCCTACTTTATTGTAATTTCAGTAATAGTGGTGGAAAATCACCAGCCTATAGCTATGAATGCTTACAAGAGGACAGAGCACCTTCTATCCTGGCCCGATTAGAAAGTATTTAGTAAGGGCTGAGAATTTTAAGACACCTTTAAGGAATTTTTATGTGAACCTCAAAACACTGGCTCAACACTTTGGGTTTCTTCTGTCTCTCCTGGAATGGCTTAGGTGGCATTTGTCTTTTTTTAGATGTCCTAAAGTGGTCCCTGGTGCAGGAGATTGATATGTGTGTTACACCAAAAAATAAAAACAACTTCCAAATCATAGACTCATGGGTTAATAGAGTAATTGAGATAGTCAAAGACCTCTACAATCATTGAATCCAACTCTTAACACAATACTGCCAAGTTGTGTACTAATCCATGTCCCCAGATGCCACAAGTGTTTAAAATAATTGTGGGAATAGTTAGTCCACCGTGCCCCTGGGCAGCCTGTTCCAGAGATTAACAATTTCAATAACAGCATTTTTCTTAATATTTAATCTAAATGACCCCTAGCAGAAGTTGAGGACTTCCTCTAATCCTTACTTGTTACCTGGGAGCAGAGACCGACTGTCACGTGGTTACACCTTCTTTTCAGGTGTAATTGTAGAAAGAATGAAAGATGGTCTCCCCAAACCTTTCTCCAGGATAAATGACCCCAGTTCCCTCATATTTTCCTTATCAGACTTCTGCTCCACACCCTTCTCCAGCTCTGTTTTCTTCCTCAGGACATAATCCAGCCCCTCCATGTCTCTCTTGCCGTGAGAGACCAAAACTGAGCTTAGGAATCAAGGTGTGGCCTCACCCCTGCTGAATGCAAAAGATTTATCATTTTGCAGTGCTAGGTACCTTAGCCAGCACAAGAACTAAACCTAGAATGGAAAGGAGTCAGATTATCAGCAGCTGCTAAACAGATGAAGTGTCTTCCACCTTTGAGAAGTCATCCTTGAGGAGGACCACATCACTGAGAGTGACCTTTTGGAAAAATAAATAGGGCAGTCTCAGCCTTAGGCTCATGTGAACTAGAATCAAAATTTATTAATGGCAGCAAAAAACTGATGCTGTGCATGAGGTGTGTCTCGTCTCTGTTTGTGTAAGTGCCTTGGCTGGTATTACATGAAGGCTGGTATTCCTGGGAAACTCACAGTCAAGAATGAAACACTTAAAAGCAGGAAGTACGTAAAACAAATATATAAATGTTTTCCAGGAATGCTTATATTGTTTAGACATTTCAAGGAAAGAAAACAAAGAAAATACAAAACACAGGAATAATAACAACATTTCTGGGAAAAGTTGTTTCAGCTCATTGTTTATTTACTGCTTCCTTGCTGTTCTAATTATCAACATGATGTGCAGCATTTATATATAGAAAAATAAAGACTAAATCTGCACTCGTGAATGAATAAGTATCACAGAACCACAGAACATGCTGAGTTGGAAGGGACCCACAAGGGTCAGCGAGTCCAGCTGAGGAGGAGCTTTTCAGTTCACACCAGCAAGTGTTCAGTCAACTGTTCTAATCTTTCCACAATATCTGGAAATAATCTATAAACCTCTAGTTAGACCTTGCCTGCCTTTGGTGCTGGAGAAGGTGCCTGCCACCATTGCTTCCATCTATTTTTCACATGTGGACTAGAAGAGCAATCACCTGGTGCAATGCAAATAGAGGTGCCATTGCCATTACAGGTTCATCATTGCCTTTCAAGCTGCAGAAGACTGATCAGGAGGCCCAACAAATAACACTGGTCACTAAAGCTCCCAGACCACACACATGGGAGAGGAAAAAGATACAGTTTGCCTAGGGAGATCGGATGAGCTTGTGTAAACTACCTGTTAGGCAAACATCTCTAAACTCAAGGGGAAAATGGGCACTACCCTTCATCTTGATCTGGTACAAGTCCCATAACCTCCATCCTCCAACCTGCACCTGCATCCACTACCCCAAGCAGCCCAACTACCTGTGTGTCCAAAGAAGTGAGTCCACCTTGGGAAGTCTCCTGGCCTTGCATGCCTGAGCTGCTAAAAGCCTCAGTTAATATCCATTCAGTATTTGTGCTGTTCAAGAGCTGAGAGACTGATGCAGATCTTTGGGGTACTGTGGAAGAGAAGGAACAGCTGAAAAACTTCCCTTAGGCAAATGTTTTGCCTTTGCATAGGAAAAAATTCTGATAGAATTCATGAAACAGGGTAGAAAAAGAGTTTAATAATAGATTATGGAGTATCCAAAAAGAAAACAGGGTGACTATATGGGGTACATGTCAGGAACTGATACTATGTGTTATGATTTTGAACAAAATATATGTTTACAAGGGAAGCAGTTAAAAATTAATCTATTTTTTTTTCTTTCAGAACCAGTCCATGTGAAATATATTATGTATTCACCTCATGCTTGTACAGTAGCAATGCTTATAACCTTGGAATAAGTCTGTGAGGGATACTGTTGTGAGAGAACATCTCTGGTTTTAACATGGACACAGCCAAACTGCAACATTCCAGTATAATTGGAAGGGATTTTCCAGAGCATTCAGTGATCTCTAGACTCGCAGTAGCATTCAATGCTATATGGATATCTTTTGGCATGAGTTAAGACGCTCAAAATGTCACACAAGGATACCTTAAGCATTCTAATATTCCTTGCCAAACCACTTGATGTGTTTAGAGATCTTTTAAGATCTGGTGGTGGTGCCCTTAGCCAGAGCATAACCCCTTGCATTTCTATTGTAGCTTTTTGTTGCAAGGAAACATGAATCTCAGGAAGTTTGACTTCTGCTTGGTGAGAGCAGAACTTGTTCTTGGCTGAATGTGAACTCCACCTGCAGATCATGTCTTTCTTCTAGGGCTCTAACAATAGATTGGTGATGGCACAGTATTTTAGTAGTTTGGGTCTCCCAGTCTTTCCATTTGCCATCCTGCTGAAGAAAGATATTTGTCAGCTGCAGCCTTAAAGAGGAAACTGAATTAATCTGACTAAAGAATGCTTTGTCTTTGGGCCTGATTCAAAGCAACATCATAGTCATAGAATCCCAGAATGGTTTGGGTTGGAAGGGACCTTAAAGATCTTCCAGTTCCAATCCCTTGCTATGGGCAAGGATATCTTCCATTAGACCAGGTTGCTCAAAGCCAACCTGGCCTTGAACAATTCCACCACAGACAGAGTACCCACAACTTCTCTGTAACAGCGTCAAACATCCTCACAATCAAGATTTTCATTCTAACATATAATTTAGATCTCTCCTCTTTCAGTTTAAAACTTCTTCCTCTTGTTCCATCACTAACTGCCTGCATAAAAGGTCTCCCTCCTTTTTTTACAAAAGGATGGCCATTTATTTATTTATATGTTTCCATTATTATTATAATTATTATTACTATTTATTTTCACTCACACCCCACCACCACCCCAGAAAGCTGTAGTCCATTCAGTGGTCTGAGGCAGCCTTTTCCTACCTCCTGTGCCAGGCTTTCATCAAAGGCAAGCTCATCTGTGGTCTGATTCCACTGCAGAGAGGATGTCAGGCATTCACTGTTTGAAGCAACCCCTTGTCTGAGCGAGGTTCCAGGGAAAGCTGACAGGATAACTCCTGACAGGTTCAGAGTCCTTTCAGCCACTCAAAGGCTGTGCAGGATTAGGTGAATCAGAACAGCAATCTGTGACAACATTAGATTAAGCTTCTTGACATTCTGCAAAATGCTGTGTCTGGAAGTGTGGTGCTGAGCGCTGCTGTTCACGCTGTGAATCGGAGAGGGAGCAGTGCAAAGTGGCATCCTCTCAGGCAAAACTGTGCCATCTATGTGCAAAATCCAGAAGTGAGTTGACTATGGTGGTATGTATTGTATGTATTACGTTTGGAATTACAAATGGAGCTGCAGAAGCTGGTAGTTTGCACAAGCAGCTCTTTGAGACTGGGCTGCAATTTTGCATCTTTCCTGATGAATGAGGAGATATCGGGAAATTCTTTAGAAAATGTGCACCTATCCTTGTTTTTGTTGTTACTGTTCTTAAAGCCTGAAAAAAATGACTGGTTTTAAGTGCTCTGTGAGGTTTGCTGAAGAGTGTGAATTTTTTGAAAAGGTTAATGCAAGTCACTCCCCAGTGAGTTCCCAATGGCACAATTGCTCTCTTGCTTCTTTTCATCAGTTGTTTACACTTATTTGTTTTCTACTGTGATATAGATAACATGTATGGAGCCTTCACAAAATGTCAAAACAGATTTCTGTATCTAAATATAGGTGTGGCTTTTACTCTGATGTAGGCAGGAGGAAGTTGAGCAGACAGAGGTCTTATTCACAAGTCTTTTGAGGCTTTTTATTTGTGTTTAGAGAAGCATTCAGTCCCATCCCTCAGCAGACAGCAATGCTGAGTCACACATTTATTGCTGCATATCAGCCTGGTGCTTGATTAAAGAAATGGCCAGTCCTTCCTCCTTATTCCTTTTATTTGGTATCAATGGCAAAACAAAACTTGTTTCCATGCAAGGACAGGATCTTCTTTTCTTCAAAATCTCCCTATATCTGCTACATTTTTTCCCCCAAAAAGTAGGGAAGTGTTAGTTTTGCAAAATTCTTTCCCCAAAACAGCCTCCAGTAATGTGGGCAGATACTGACATGATGGAAATCAAGACAGATCAAGGCTTAAAGGGCTTAGTCCTTTGTGTGGCTTTTAAATCAGCAGATGAAGTTGTGGACTCACATATTCTATTATTTTGTACCCTAAATAGGATGGTGCCACAAATTCACGAACTGGTATCAGATCTTGGGATTAATAAATTGATATTGGATTTTATAGCAAGCTAGAGTTCTGATAAACACATGGGTGCTTTGATTTAGGGATAGATTTTGTCACTCTATTAAATGCCACTCTTTAACAGAAATTACATATGACAATCCAGCTTTCAAATTTTCTTCTTTGTAACCAGTTTTTGAAACAAGCCACAACTCCTTTTAACTGAAGAATAAACAAGGACAAAATTTTTCTTAAGCATTACAAAACAGTAGGAGTTGGTTTTTTTCTCAGTTTTTAAGGTGTTCCGCTGAAAAAGCAGTGGAATTTGTGTTGCATTTTTCCCAGCTTGCAGAGTAAAATCCATCCCCAGGAGTTTAGAACATGCCTATTTCTTCAAAACTGCTGAAACAGCCAGTGTGGGTTTCAGTTTGGTATTTTTGTATGGCTTTTTTCTTTTTATTTGTCCTAGGTTGACTGTATGATGCCTTTATCCCCAACCGTCTGCCATGTTTATGTTGAATAATGTTTTCTCTTTTTGGTTGCAGGGAGAGAGTGAGGTGGGAGCAGGTTCTTGGTGGGTTTTTTTTTTTTGTTGGTTTTGGGATTTCTTTTGGGTTTTTTTAGAGGTTAGGGAAGAAGATAGGAGAAGAAAAGAATGGATTAATCCAGTGTGTCCCATAGAAAATATGAACTGACCTAACCTGTTTAGTCTTTATTTAAACAGTTTCAATAGATGGCAACCCTCCTCTTAATCAACAATAATACATTCTTTTAGGTGTCTGCCAACCCCTCATCTTGGCCAGTGCATTTTATTTGGAGCTTGAATTGGGAATCTGTTTTTCAAAATGCCTGCTACCACAGCCTTCTCCCCTCCTGCTTTTGTTGAGCATGGAACAGTCACTGTCTGACCTCTCTTCAACCTGAGTGAGTCAGGAAATTTATTAACCCTTCCACTTAACCCTCAAGGTGGCATCCTGCTCAGCATGTACTGAGTTAGACTGTGCTCTCCCAAATGGATAAAGCTCTGAAAAACTTCACAGGGAGCAGCGGTCACGCACTTGGTACAGAAGATAATTTTAGACCTTTTCTTAATCTGACTACCTAAATTATTTTGATGTACATGAAATAACAAGCTTACCATGAGCTGTTGCTCCAGAAGAAATGCATTTTGTTAATTTATATTGTTGGCAATATTTTCTGTCCCTGGTTCACTCTCCATATTATGCAGATTTAGTATTTTAGAAATGCCAAGGATGATCCCGAAAGCTAAGGAAGATTTTTTTTTCCTTGACCAAAACTAAGGAATCTAAATTTGAATGCTATGTTAATCTTAGATAGTAGGCAGCATTTAGAGCAGAAGTCTGAATATGTTTGCCACCAGTATATGACAAATTTATTTTTACACCTTTTCCAAATATATTCTAAACACATTTAGTTTTGTTGATTTTTCTAAGAAGATAGTAGAGGATATTCTGGAATTTCTGCTGTAAGTTTTACTACTTGCTTAGAGACAGTCAACCTCATCCAGAGATGAAGTCACTGGGATATAAAGGTGTATCAGTCTGCTACGATGCCTGAAAATTTAGTCACACAAATTCCATTAATGAATGAGGACCACTGCTACTAAATATAGGTGGAAACAGAATCAATTTTACCTCCATGATTTTGATGTACCACAGGAAAGAATATTTTCCCAAATAGATTTTCTTTCCTTTTAGCCCTTACTGAACATACAGAAGAATATTTGTCCAGCAACAGAATTATCCAGCATTTTTACTTTTTTTTTACATTGTAAAACTCCTCAGATATTGTCAAGAACTTATCAAGATATAACAAAATTCCTGTAACCTTTATCTGAAAAGAAAAGCTAACCTTCATATATGTTCAACAGCCTAATTTCTTAAAATTTTCTGATAAATAGCAGATTTTTTTGCTGGTACAAAAATTATTTTCTCTTTAAAATTTCTGACATATTTTGTTGCCAAGACCTTAGTAGATGGGATTTGGCAAATGATTTCTGTCCTGATGTTCCTCCCCTTGGAAGAGTAAAAAACCCTTAGCTCACCACAAAACTAATCATTGTTGTGAGCTCTCTGTAGCATTTAAGATGATCAGGCACTACTATTTTTTAACAAGACTTCATTGACTTTGATTTGCAAACCTAATAAGCAAAATCAATACATTAAACACTAAACCTATAAACACTTTGGCATCATGCAGCATTAGGAAAACTTCAGGCAAACAAGCATGAGTGGTATTCAAATTTCCATTAGTCACTTAGAGTGGAAAATCTGACGTGATTATCAATTAGTGGGATGGGATATTCAACTTATTTAACCAAGAAACCACAGTACAGCATAAGGCTCCTTAGTGAAAATAAACATCTCAGCAAAAGCAAAAGTGCTTTAACATGTCTTTATTTAAAAATCAGTTTATTTAAAAATCAGTTTAATCATTCAAGTACTTAAAAGCTATAAAACTGAAATCATGCAGACCTTACCAAAAGTAGGTCCTACCCTTCCTTTTCAAGTTTCATAACTTCTGGTGAGTTTACACACTACTGAAGGTGAATGATGAGCTAATACCTGTTTAAAATGTCTTTTTTAAAAATACAGCAGGCACTGAGCATCTCCCTGTTGCTGCAGCACGCAAGTTTGCTTTCTTTCTTGTGCTCAGATTAATGGTTTGATGCTTCCCGAACCGTGAGTCAGAATAGCTGCTTCTGCCTTTCTGCACTGTGGTATGCTGCCAGCATTCAGGAAACTTGTGTCAGCGTGTACCTTATGCAAGCAGGGCTCAAAGGCCAGTGTATTTGAATTGCAACAAAGTTTGGGGTTTTTTTTTTTACTTTTTTTAAGGCATTTCTACAGAATTTTGACAGCTTATGGTCACTGCTTTATGCCTACAAATGGATTGGACAGAAGTGGATGGGAAGAAGAAAGTGCTGGCCAGAAAATGTGATTGTAGCTTTTTCAGCCCCTATGCTCTGCAGTAATGGTGGCTGATGGTGACTCAAGATTAAACAACTCTAGTCTCAAAGAGCTGTTAAGGCCTGATTCATCAGAACTCTAAGTTCTACTGTCTATAACAATGTGCCACAACTTTTCTTGATTAAGGTTTCGTTACTTGTTACCTCTATTGTTACTCTAAAGACCCTATTCATACTCCATGTAGGCTCAGGTTAGTACTGTTCTTGAGAAAATGATGGGTAAAGCTTCGGTGCTTTGCCAGACTCACTATGTCCTGATTTGTGCTCTTTTCTTGTTGGCTCTGCTGCTGGACAGGTATTAGCTCAGATAGGAGGTCTGTGTTTCACTGAGAGGCCAAATGCGTTCAGTTTGAAGTTAAGGGATCAGGCTAAGGAACAATCTGATCTTGTGGGACTTAATCAAGACGGATGACTGAGGTTGTTGGAGTTTGCTGTGCCTGAGCCCATGCAATGGACAGGAGATGAGCCCTCACCAGGAGGAGGCACAGATATATTACCGGACACTTGCCATAAATGAGAAGCAAGAAAATCCTTTGAATGCCTGGAGTTTAACAGTGGCTGCTCTCCTCCAGCTCCAAGGAGAAATGTCCTCTGAGAGAAGAGTGCTGGTGCTTTTTCAGTGAAATGGTCTCTCCTCTCTTTACCACTTCTGAAAGTGGTAAAGAGGAAACCTGTAATCAGCCAAACTCCCACAGCAAGCAGCCAGATTGTTTGGCATGGCTCACATCACCTCCTAGGCTGACAGGCCTCTCCTTAAGTTCTTTATAAATCACATGAGCCCTGTTCCTGCTATGCACCGCCAGGAGTTTGGTTTTGGAGTAGCTAACTTGGCAGACATGCATCCTCAAGGAATAATGCAAAACTAACCACTCCTGACGCACAGGTTGCTTGCTTTTATCAAAAGTTTTGAATGCAACCAAGGAAGAAATTATAAGCTTCTGTCATGAAAAAATATCAAAGGGTCCAATTTTCCACCAACCTGTTCTGCCTTCATTTGGATTTGAAAAAGAGCACCTGGAATCCTGGAAAGGAACTTGTGAGGCTGTGAGATCCAGAGCAAGCTATCAACATGTCTGGTTTGGTGAGCTCTAGGAGTCCTGGCAGTTACACATCTCTGAGCAGAACTGTGTCCCTCCCTTGGAGATGTGAGGGCAAGAATTGCTAATTATGTCAGATTCCTCCATTCAAAAGCAGATGATGATGATGATGATTTTATAACATTTTACAAGGACCAAGGCCAAATGAAACTCACTCTTAATTCTGAAATTTTCTCAAGCATACTCAGAGAATAGATACTATAACATAATTAGTTTAATTTACCAAAAGGAGACAATATATTGTGACGCTGTCAACATTTTTGGAAAAAAAACAACTGGGTGAAATTTTTTTATTGTTTTAGTAGTTGGGTGTGTTGTTTGCTTGTTTTTCACATTAGCCAATGACTCAACATAACTACAATAAAAAGATGTCTTCATATTACACCTGAATACAGAGCAGTATTAGTCACCCATCTTCAGCAGTAGGGTGTGCCAATTATCTGCCAAACAGCTTGCACAGTTCAATGGCTCCAAGTAATTTTGCTGACATCCTTAAAATAGGTGTTTATGCAACAGCCCTTCAAACATAAATAAAATCAAGATATATGATGAAATAACATTCTGTGCCTCAAAGGTGATTTTTTGTTCTTTTCCTTCTTTTAAAGAACACATGATAACCAGATCATTTAAGAGTGAAGTAAGTTATGAGTGCAGCTGATTTCTGCCCTCACACCAGTTTTTTCCTTGACTCCTATCAAGGTTTGCAAGATATGTTACATCACTTTGGAGATATCCTTATATCTCCTTCAAGAAGACCCCTGTAATATTTACTGTGCTGTGACGTGTGTGCCTCCTTCCTCCTTTATCTCCTCTTCCTCCTAAGACACTCCTGCAAGCACCTGGTTTAATTTTACTACAGTTGGATCAGGTTTGGCCATTCAGCATCATTTGAGAACACTGAATTCATGATTACTATGCACTGGTATTATATGGAGAGCTGTTTTCCTTCTCAGCCAAAACATTTTTCTCAGTCTTGCAGAAATTCACTTCCTTATTAATGTGGAAAGTCTGAGTCAGCAGTGCTGGAAAACTCAGATGTGATGTGAGAACTGTGCTGGAAAACAATTATTATAGTGGAGACGTAGTGAACAGAGGTAAAAATCACTTGAAAAATTGTAGGTTTATTTCCTTTGATTGTCTCAGAATATTCTGGAGGAACCAAGTCCTCCCTCCTTCAAAAGATTGTTTGCTCAGTTCTAACTGGTTCCAGTGACATTAATTTTGTATTACGGGAATTTCCCAGGTCTGCAAGTGAAGGTGAAAGTTGGTATATTTCCATGTGACATGAAAGTCCTGTGTTTTTCCACTGAATTATTGATTAAATCCTTGCAGACATTGATTAAGGAGGAATTTTGAATGTAATGAGACTGGGTAGAGGCTGGGAGCAGCTATTATCTCTGCCTGTAAATGTTAACAAGGTGTACTGGCTACCAGAGATTTCTCTTCTGTAAGAAGTGATCATCCTATTTTCATTTCATTCCTATTCCTTCCTATGAATAACGCAACATGGAGTCTGAACAGCAAGAAAACTTATAGTTTCCTAATAAAACTTACTTCTTGGGAAAGCCTGAGGAGTTGGTTTATTATCTTTTCTTTTTTTCTCCCAGAGATTCTAACAAGAGCAGATTGCAGAATGGGGTGTGTTATTCTTATGATATTAATCTATTTACAGGTACTGTATAGCCACAAGTTTTATACTGATTTTTCATACCACCTATTAGCTAGTTGATTGTGACTGCACTTGCACAGCAAGATCCAGCACGTGTGCGAGGCACTCAGCAGCAGCCAGCTGCTGGAGGAAAGAGTCCAACCTGAAATAAGAAAACTGGCCATACTCAGTGTGGTCCAAGTGAAGTTGAAGGACCATGACAGCATTCCTTGTGAACTCCAGAGGCGAGATCTTGATATTTCTGTTAATTGCAGATACTTTTGAAAATATATGGCGGATGAGCAAAATGCTGGTAGGCAGAAATAAAAGTAATAATAAAAATTAAAATAAAATAGTAATAAAATAATAATAAAAGCTTTCTGTCTATCATACTTGAAAGAGAGAGAAAAGGGTGAGATGGCAAATTGTCTCTCAGCTTACTAGAAAGTTCTGAAGAAATGCTTGGCAATTGCAGCAGAGTTTACGAGTATCTTGAAGAAAACAAAGAACTGAGAAACGGCCAGAAGGAATCATGTCTAAACAATCTAATTTCTGCTTTTGAAAATATGAAAGGCTTTTTTCAACAGGTAGAAACAGCAGATGTTATGCATTCTGGCTTTACCATAAAATTGTGCTGTTTCACTCAACACTTTCTGGTGAGGAAGCATGTAGAGCTGCATGTCCTGAACGCTCAGTGCAATACTGGCTGGAAAACTGTTTCCAGAATTCAGCAGCTTAAAGTCAGGGAATATGACCTCTGTGTGTCACTCAGGAACAGTTTGTAATAATGATGGGATGATGAAATAAGAGCACGGTCATTAAATTCAGAGGTAACATTAGGCTGAAAAAGAATAAGAACGTATAGACAGGCTTAACTTTATAACTGGCCTTGACAAGCTGGTGAATAAAAGTCAGCAAGGACGAGTGCAAAGCATTGCACCTCAGTGGGAAACATCTTTTCAAATGGAAAGCAGACCTCAAGGAGTATTCAGACTATTGAATAATATAATTCTAAAGGACAGAATGAAAAACAACCAAGTCAGCAACATTTTGGTAGAAAGGGACCTAGGAATGATTCTGGTCCATGGGTTGTACAAGATGGTAGTGGTGTTCATGTGAGAAAGTAAGTATTTATATAGCAGTGAATTTTAAAGATGAGTAGTGTGAATAAAGTGAAATAACCTTTCTTTCTCATTCAGTAATACATGGTTAACATGGCAGTGCTGTATTTCAGACAATATTAATGAAAGAAATTGTGAAAGATATAGGATAAATAGTCTCCAAGGGGAAGATAAAATTTGTTTAGAGGTTTGTCTAGCAGGGGAAAATAAGCCTTTTAATGCACAAAAAAAAGTTGCAAAAGCTAGTCAGTCTGTATTAACATACAGACAAGAAACACACACAAGAAAGTATTGAGTTTACCTTGCAAAAAGGCAGCATTAATTATTAGCTAAGGGATAAGGAAGTACTGTGCAGAAAAGGCGTGGAACACTGCTGTCACGTTGTAGTTGTGAAAAACAGGTTAAGCAAACTTTCTTCAGGAATGACAGGTATGATTGAAGCTGCCTTAGTCTGAAGGATGGAAAATAGTCCTCAGTGGGTTTCTTCTCCTCTTCTGCTCTGTGATATTGATCAGGAGGACTTTAACCAGATGTCCAAACTAAACTGAAAACATCAGCGCATCTCAATGCAGACTAGAGGGGGAGCATCTGGGAGATGCCTGTAAAATGAGCTTAGATTTTAGGTAGAAATGTCTTATATTAAACCATTTCTCTTCTGCTCACATGTAATATAGGCATTTTATCTCTTTTTGTTATTTTGATACTGACCCCAAATATCCAAGCAGAGGTATGTAGCTGGTAGTCAAACTCAGCTAGACATTTTGAATTAAAGTGCATAGCAGATAGAAATATCATGATCTTGGATGCTAAAGTAGACACAACTGTTGTACTAAGCATCAGCAGATTGGCAAGGGCAGCCCTTTTGTGTAATGGTTGTCCCTTTTAAAAATAACATGCTGTCATTTACCAGTAAATGATAAACAAATAGTCCTTAATTTATCACAGAATTGTTTACTTTAGATCAGTCATCCATATGCAGACGATTCAACTCTTGATTCAACTGTTTCAGTATCTTGGTGGCAAGCTTTTTTCAATTTTCAAATTATATCTTTTTGTCTTTCACAACACAAACAATGGGAATGGAAAATTGCTCAAGCTGTAATTATGAACATCATTATTTTCTCCACTTTATTCATCTCCCTAATAATTCTGAGTGTTTGCTCTGTCTAAGATGAATAGATAAATGTTGACTACTTTCATTGGAAAGAAACAGGACTTTATTCTTTATGTCAGCATATATTTTTCTCAAGGTAATCCTTTCACAGCAGACTAATATGCAGCTGATCAATTTTTTCTTCATGCATGTGTGAAGGCAAAAATTCTACAGAAATTTAAAAAATAATCTACCATAGAGAATGCAAGAAATATCATTGCAAAAGCTGACACTTCAAGGATTCTGCTTCCCTTCAGTGTTATCCTCACTGCATGAAAACACCATGGGAAATTGATACTCATGCTTCTTATTGGCAGGAGAAGCTGTCTGCATTCGCTTTCCTAAAGAATTAAGGGTCAGTCTGAGAATGACTGTTATTTTCTGAAATACACTTAATGCAAAAATCTTGACAAATAAAAAATCAGTAATAGAAAATCCAGGTTAAAAAAGGCCAAACTAGCCTTCCTGTATTTATGTGCTTAGAACAATAAGAACTAAAACCCACTTATGTGAATTGACCGAAACTATCAAAGATCTAAACAATTCAAGAAATCCACTAGTAAAGGTTCATCTGATGAGGCTGATTTCCAGAGTTACATGCATCTACATAAAATCTTTCCTTGCATAAGAAACTAACTTTACCTTCATAGAATATGAACTATTTTGAAATATTTATTTTGCTGTGTAGCACTTTTGTTTAAGAGTTGCACAGGTGTCATTCAGGTTTTAATGCCATGATATCAAGACAGCTGACAAATTGCATTGCGTTTATGAGCACTTTGTTATTACATTCTAACACAGCATTATTAATATGTTTTCATGTGATTACAATCCATAAAATATAATTGAGCTTGTTAGAAAAAAGCGTAAATTTTCTTCAAAATGCTTCTACAAATCTCTATCACCTACAGGGGCCACTTGAAATTGATGTACTCTATTCTGAGAGAAAAGTGAAACCCATCTAAGTTTGCCAAATTGTATTATTTGGAAATATCAGAATTACTATTTTTGTTCTGCTTTCCTTCATCAGAAAATGCTGAAAATATCTGTGAAGAAAATTTTGTAGTTTTACATCTAAATACACTGGCACATATTCCTTGACTTGTGTGAAATTGGGAAGTGCTGTGATGAAGTTGTTTTCCTTAGTCCTACACATCAATCTGATTTAGTACCGTCATTGTAGTAAACAAATATTACTTTAAGAACTGAGATTGTATGTACAAAATCACTGAGATTTAGAGAAAATGTAGTATATTAAGTTTACTTTCTATTGTGCTTCTTCATATATAAGCTTTAATATCTATGCTTATCATCATCCTTACAGAAGCACTGCTAACAATATTAATATTTTATTATGTCATATCACTTTATTTCAGGAATGGAAGATTTTTCAACTTAAAGCACAATGAAATTGTGATTACAATGGAGTACTATACCAAAACTATACATGTTCATAGTGCTGCAACCTATGATTTTCACTGATTTAATGGCATCAGTTTTTCTGCTGACTTAATCTTGTCAGCACAAACCAGTTTGTATACACAAATATGCAGTGTAAGGGCAGCTTTCTTTCCCTAATGTACCTGTAGATGTCTGTGTTATAAATACAAATTATAATCATTCTTGCCTCCAAGTCAGCTTTTAAATCCAATGGCATTCAAGTTTTATTGGTTAATCATACAATTTACGAGCAAATGTTCTGTTACCAGCTTAAAATTTGCTTTTCATTAATGGGTATGCATGATTTTTTGCTTCTTCTCTTTGAAGATTCCTTGAGTGGCAAACATCCTTTTGCTTTCTCTTTCCAGAACAGTCCCAAATAAATGTGTCAGTGCTACAGCACCCACTGAGTTGTATCGGAAGAGAGGAACGGTCCATCCCATCTGCAAGGGAGCTGCTGCTTCTGTGCACTCTCGAGAAAAGATTAGTTCATTCTGTGAAATCAAAATGTGTTGAGAGACTGTTCCCAGACAAACAGCTGCTGTGTTAGATTTTCATTATCGAGGGATTGATGAGATTTACTCTGGGCTGCTTTTTTTCCATTGTGCCCTGGAGATAAGAATTCTTGTCTTTCTGCTAGTTATATTTTAACCTACCTGTTGGTTTCCTTATTTGAGAAGCTAAACACAGCAGACTTCATGGGAAAGACTAAACACTTGAAGTGCTACTGCTGCTAAGAAACCTTTCTTGTTGAGCACCCAGTCCACTGATAACTATAATAATTTAATGCATGTAGTTGTCTTATATAATGTAGAGAAATCAATTAACAGATATTTTGGGTACAGTACTTGACTTAATGTGGACTCTTTCTGGATTCATATATGCACACTGGACCTTAGCGCTTATAAACCAGAGCCAGAATCCTGGCTGTGGCTGTGTTAGCTGGTGCTGAAAAACTATTTTTAGACCCTTGGTTATTTAAGTAATTGGAGATTGTCCCTCTTTTAGCTAAAACACATTCTGTTGTATAATTCAGCTGGCCATCAGCTTGGTGCAAGGGACAGGGAGTATGTAAGGTGCAGGGGACTCCACAGAGCACTCTGGGGGAGGCAAAACGCTGCTACAGGTTAGGGACTTTATTGGGCAAAGAATCTGTGTAGGTGGAGGGTTTGTTAAGCAGCACTGAGAGTGTTGGAACAGTCCATCATGTTTACTTGCAAGGTTGAAAATAGATTAGTGTTACTAATTATCTCTGCAAAGTGTCTTACAAAGACTCTCAGTGCTGCTAACTCAGGATTACCGAGCATCTGGAGAGAACCATTCCGGTCTCTAGCAGTGAATGTCATTATTAGGCCAAACCACAACCTCTGAGAAAAACAGCTGGATTCTCACCAAGTCTAACATTTCCTCAGCTTTACAACATTGATGCTTTCAAATTTCCAGCTCAAATGGAAGGGAGGTGTAAAAGATAGTGGGTAGGGCTCAAATGCTTGGCACCTAAATCCAGAATCTATTGTTCCACTGTACAGCTGGGTCAAGGACCCTGAACCAACAAGCACCTAACAAGATAAGGCTAGAAAATATGAAATTTTTCAGGACCTTTGCTAAGTGCATCCATCTTTGCTTTGCTACCATCAACTTCTGTTGCAATAGTACACAGTAATAGTAGTAATAGGAGTAATATTTTAAATACAAAGGGTAAATTTAGATTATATATATGAAAGAAGTTGTTTCACAATGAGGGTGGTGAAACACTTGAACAGGTGGCCCAGAGAAGTGGCAGATGCCCCATCACTGGAAACAGACAGATCTACTTGAAGATGTCCCTGCTCATTGAAGGGAGGTTGGACAAGATGGCCTTTAAAGGTCCCTTTCAACCTAAATTATTCTATGATTCTGTGATATATCATGCACACCCTTAGTTCCCTCATTTGCACAGCCTTTAATGACCACAGTAGCCCTTCACATGTCTTAATTCCTAATCTCACTAAATTCTGTTGTGTCTTCTTCAGAAACAAAAATTATTGGAGCAGAATAGAACATGGAGTCATAAATGTTCCTTCAGAAAAGTGAAATGGTTTTGTAATCTAAGTGGCATGGTTAGCTTTCCTCTTGAAAACTTCAATATTTCACTTAACATAAAGGAAAGTACACTAATATATTGATACACGATGTATTATCTTTGATATTATACTTCTTTTAGCAGTTTATATCCAAATCAGTAATTTTTTAGCAGGATATTTGGGTTTTGTGGAATGCGTGAAGACAAATGTCACATTTCTTAGAATTTCTTTGAGGTTGTTAGTAAAAGTGGTAATTAAAATTGCATAGTATATTTACCTATCCTCTTCCCAAAAAGTCACTGAGACAAGATTACCTAAATCAACATTCAGAAGCCTTAATATTCTACAGAGACAGGGATAGAAACTTAAAAGTTCAAGTTGACATAATATTTTTTTCAACAATCTGAGAGGCAGTTTTAATGAGATGGATTCTTAATGGAGTTTTCACTATGTTCCAGGCTAAGAGGTCTCATAATAGTCTCATTAGACCATATACATCTTCAGCTTCAATGTAAAAGCCAAAAATACAAACTAAAATAAGTAAGTTGTCTCTTCTGAAACAAAGTTAAAACTGTCATGGTGATTGCCTGTAGGGTCTGTTTTTATTTAAAAAAAGAGGCAAAATAAGGTTTTCAAAACCAAAACTTGCCTAAAGAATTAATCACAAATTAATCACAAATTAATCTCTCATTCCCACTGGAGAAGGTAGAGGGTTTTCAAAGCTGACCTTCACACTCCCTTAAACCTTTAATTACAATATTGATGTGGTAAGTCAGGGAGTGCTAGACATAAATCCAGAAATAACCATGTGAATAATGGTAAGTTTAGTTAGTGCTGAGTAAGTGTGCAAATATGATTCACCAATCAGTCTACATGTCAATAAGAAGCATGAATCAGATGCATGAAACATGAAATGTTGCAAGAAAACCATTCCTCTGAAGTATAAACTTAGTATAAAATAAGTTTTTGACAGAAAATACAAGTGCCATGGTAACCCTGGATTCAAAAACTCATCACTTTTAAAACAAGAATGCAGAAGAGAATATATAAATATAGGCGTAGTAAGACTTTTTCTCAGAGCTCTGTTATTTCTCTTCTTTTATTAGTATCCTTCTTAGAAGCATATTCTGCTACTTGGAAAGAAGTTTACAATGTTTGTTCAAATTCTATGACCTTTAGAAAAAGAAAGCACCTTACCTGGAAAGTTCAGTTTTGGGTGGGCAGAAATGTCACAGTGATTTTGTGCTTTTGGATGTGGGATGTAGATCATTCAGTTTATCATTCATTCATTCACCCCATTCAGTTTTATTCTTCTGTATTTTTAACTTCTATAAATCTTGGGAAGAAAGTGAAAGGAGCAATACTACATCCTATAGAGGGATATGACTTGAAGAAATGCATGTCATGAGATAACTATCTTGCAAGACCATTTGTTATACCAGTAGTGCCAAAATACTATTACTGCATAAAGAACTTCTGAATCAGAAAGTCAAAGGTTAAATATCTAATTTAAGGAGCACAAATTAAATTGTAAATTATGTAGATTCATCACACATTGTAAACTGGTGTTTTTCTTAGCTGAAATCGTGAAAACTTAAAACAACTTTGTAAACATTGCAAATACTCAGTTTCCTATCTTAAAATAAAGTGTACAGCTCCTTAGATGAAAGTATTTTAATTTAAAATTGTTGGAAAACAATAACAAAGTTCAAACTTTTGCACAAAATTTTGAAATTTTGAGTCAGTACTGAGATGCATGGACTCTACCAGCAGAGCAGAGCTTGATTTTAATATATTTTTTTGTCCTTTTATTTTCCTTTTTGATGCTTCAGTGCAGCCCACAGTGATAAGCTCCTCTCTTCTGCAAAATCATCATTACACAGCAGTGTCTGTGTTCCCTGCTCTGCTGCTTCTCCTTAGAGAACCGGTGGGTTGTGCATGCTGCCTCCTGCCCTCTCCTGTGCTGGAGCAGCCTGTCACAACCATCCTGTAAGGAGGAGAGAGCAGGAAGGCAACTCCTTGTCAGAACAACTTGAGGCAACACCAGGAGCCTTGTGTAACTGCTGCCTTGTTTTCTACATTTTCCATTGGTTACCGGCTCATCTGTAGCTTTTCCTTTTTTCCTTTGTGCAGCTATTATATAACAAAGGTCATGTGAGTACAAAAAATCCCCAATAATAAAACATGTAGTTTCCCAGTATGTCGTTTCCCAGTAGTGATGACTTCTGGCAGTGAGCTTCATATGTCCTAATCTAAAACAAAGGCAGCACAGGAAGAGAAAGTGACTCAGTCTTTGAGTCTCAGAAAGCAAACATTATCTAACCAACGTAATCTGGTCTTTATGAGTTTGAATGAGGTGTTTTGCTAGGCTTGGATTATTTTCACATGGGGATATGTATTAGGAAGAATGGAAGCACCTTGTGAAACTGATAAAATTTGTTGCTAAATGCTCTTTAGCTGAAAGATTTTAGAGGTATTTTTGTTTCACCCAGCCAGCAACCAACCCTCATGCAGTCACTCCACAAGTGAAATCACAGAGAGAATTGGAGGGATAAAAGCTAAACAACTCTCATGGGCTGAGATAAAAGCAATTTAATAGGGAAATCAAAAGCTGCACACACAAGCAAGGCAAAACAAGGAATTGATTCGCCACTTCCCATGGGCAGGAAGGTGTTCAGCCATCTCCAGGAGAGCAGGACCTCATCACATGAATAGACACTTGAGAAGACAAACACCATTACTCAAAATGTCATCCTCTTCCTCCTTCTTCCCCGACTTTATATAGTAAGCCTGATGCTCTGTGGTCTGTAATATTTCCTGATAAGTTGGGGTCACCTGTCCCAGCCACGTCTCCTTCCACCCTCCCAAGCATCCCCAGCTTCCTCACCCCTGTGGCAGTATGAACAGCAGAAAAGGCCTTGGCTCTGTGTAAGCCCTGCTCAGCAATAAAGAAACACCTCTATCTATCAACTCTGTGTTCAGCATGAATCCAAAACAAGTGTCTGGCATCCCATAGGAAGCCATTGTGAAGGAAATTATACCAGCAGAAAGCAACACAGGTATGTATGTGCTTGCCTCAAGGAAATGACCATACTTGATACTTTGTTTTCTGCTAAACAGGTTTATCAATAGTTTCTTGGATGATCTGGGAAAGAAGAGGAATGAGATTTTTATCAAAAAGGAAATTTAGGGTGCTGCTTGCCCAGTGTCTGAGTCAGTGCAAGTCACCTGCTGGGGGAAGCCCCTTATACCTAGAGCAGTCCTGTTTTTCCTTAGTCTACAAATATCCCATCTGTCCAGCCATTCTCCTGCCATGTGGAAACAGGTGCTGCCATTTCCAGTGGTTTCATGGCCTCTTCTTAACTGACATACCTCAAACCTCATGCTTGCCCGAGCACCTGTTCCTCAGGTGTGGCCCTGTGCTGGGATGCAGGATGATTCACTCATGCAGCTCTGTGGAGTGCATCCCTCATTGCTTTGCGCTGTAGGTGTGTTGTTCCTTTGCCTTCCTCCTGCAAACACCACAAAAGATATGTCTCCCCAGCAGGTGAAACACTCTCTGCACTTCATCCATCTGGATTTCCATGAGGCTGAGAGAACTAAAGATGTATTCCAGTTTCTAACTGCTGCTTCATCTTGAGTGTCAGTCTCTTCTCCCTGGTAACAAGCAATAAGATGAGAGAAAACAGCCTCAAGTTGCTCCAGGGTAGGTTTAGATTGAATATTAGGAAATATTTGTTCACCAGTAGGATTGCCAAGTCCTGGAACATATTGTGCAGGGAAGTAATACCACCTACACCCTAGGTGGTATTTAAAAGATGTGTAGATCTGACACTTAGGGTCATGGTTTAGTGATGGACTTGGCAGAGCTAGGTTAATGGTTAGACTTGCTGATCATAAGGGTCTTTTCCAACCTAAAATATTCTATGATGTTATTATCTGCTGCTGGGGGAGGGATTGCTGTGGAAAATCAGGTCCTGGCTATGGTCCTCTTTGAACACCCTTGGAAGCCCTTGGGAGCTCTGATGATTCTTCTTCGCCTGCTCAACTCTTCTGTCCCCTCCTCCTCCTTCATGAGTCCTTCAAATCATACGTCTTCCTGGCAAAGTAGGTGGAGTAAGAGCAGACAACTTTCCTTTCAGCACTGCAAGAATGACCCCAAAAGAATGTACTCAAACCAGTGTTGTGTTTATATTTTAATTACCCATGGACATGACCTTTGGCTGAGTTGTCCTTCCAGTCATTCCAGGAAGATATTGTCAGTCAGTGTTTTATACAGCACTTCTGAAAGCATTTTGGAAGACAATGCAGTGTTAGCTCCATTTCAGAGATGGAAAAATCACCAAATGAAAAATCAAGTAACTTTTAACTGCTAAAGTAGACATGCAGAGCCAGGGACTGTGGGAAGATTTATCTGTGCCAGAAATTCAGGCCAGCATTTTTCAGACATCAGCATTCCAAAAGCAGCACGTGTACTTGTTAATTTTTAGCCATTCTTAGGGCAGTACCTTCCCAGATTAATAAACTGAACTACTAACAAACATCTTGTTAAATTCTGTGCAAGTTATTTAGAAGTCTTAAAGCAACTTGCTTGGCCAGTCTTCCCTTATTATATTCAGGGAAATACAAGAGGCATTTCAGAAAAGAGAACAACAGAAATATTATCTACTTAGATAGCAATCTGAAGTGAATAAATGCAACTCAGTTATTGACTGAAAATGTCCTTTGTTGCTTTATTCTGCCACTAAGTGCCAACAGCCTGTGCCAAGTGCAGACTTGATTTGCGTCACCACTATGGTGATTTTGTCCCTATGCTAATTCTGCGATGTATGACAGCAGTAACCTTGTAACTCTTGGACTTACATGGAGGCAAGGATGAAGTAAATTAGATGTGAGATTTTTATGGTTATTCTTTCCTGCAACATAGATTTATGGAAATGCTGTCCGTCAGGGGGACTGCTTGCCTGTTATCTTTTGTCTTGCCCAAATGTGCATTCATTTCAACCCTTTTAATAAATCTTCAAAGGGAACAACAACAACAATAGTAATACAATAGCAGCAACAATAAATAATACTCATAAAATCACAGATCACAGATTGGTTTATGTTGAAAGGGAACTTTTCCCTCTGTCATGGACAGGGGCATCTTTCACCAGACAAGATTGTTCACAACTCTGTCTGACCTGGCTTTGATTCTTCCAGGCATGGGGCATTCACAACTCCTCTGGACAATTTGTGCCAGGGATTCACCACGCTCAGAGGGAAGTATTTCTTCTCCATATTTAATCTAATCATCTTATTTTTTAGCTCAAAACAATCCCTTCTTGTCCTGTCCCTCCATGCTTTTGGCAGATATCCCTCTCCAGCTCTCCTGTCGCCCATTTAGACACTGACAGGAGGTCTAAGGTCTCACCAGAGACTTCCCTTCCCTGGCTGGACACCCCCAAATTTCTCAGCCTATCTTCACAGAAGATTTGCTTCAGCCCTCTAGTCATCATCATGGCCTCCTCTAGACTCACTCTGTTTCTTGTTTTGTGGGGAAGTTATGGTGTGAAAAACCAACAATAATAATAAAACAACAAGAAAAACAAGAAAAATAAAATACTAAAATGGAGCAAAATATAGTAAAATATTGAAATTATGAAACAATGAAACAATAAATTAGTACAATAACAAAGTAATAAAATAGAAAATAATAATGTAATGACATCATAAACTGTGTTACTTTTGTGGAAATGGGTCTGTGGCTGCCTGAGGTCCCAGTGATGGGAAGATGCTCCAGTGCCCTGAAGCTGAAACACTGTTTTTTTGGAGGCTGGAGGGGTGGATGATATTTGTAAGCAATGTTTTTCCTCTGCTCCCAACACTGCGTCAAAAGCAAACAGGTAAAAAACTAAAAAAAAAAAACCACCTAAAAACCAACCAAAAAACTCCAACAACCAAAAAAAACATTAAACAGAAACAAAACAAACAGCCTAATCCCTCTTCCCAGATTAAAAAGAAAAAAAGAAAAAAGAAAAAAGAAAAAAGAAAGAAAGAAGAAAAAAGTATTCTTTTCATCCATTTTGGTTTTTAACAGTTTTCTGGAATACATTAATTCAAACAAAGCAAATACTTAGTAAGCGACATAGTTTTAAAGTATAGTGTCACTGGTGATGATTTTTTATTTAAATTAAATACCTGTTAAATTCTTATATTTTCATTTCTATGGATTACAAAAATTACCAATACCATTCCTGTTCTTTGACCTCCCCCTTTACACAAGCCTGTAAATTATGTGAGGACTACTGATTATGGGTGAAGCATATTCTGACAGATAAAAAAATCCTTGTTTGCAATATTAGCTAAATAACTCAAAGCTCTTGGACAAATTTGAAAAAGTTCCTGGCTTTTTGCCATCAGTTTTGTGTTTTCAAGTCTCACAATTCCCTTTCTTGTTTTAAAATCAGATGCAGCTCATTGTCACTGAATTAGCATGACCAGAGGTTTGGACTTGACTGATGTTGTTGAGGGAAACTCACTTGTGTGTCTGGAGGTGAGAACATTTACCCAAATTCAATTCCTACGGAGTGCAACTGCTGAGTCTGGAAACACTCTGTGAACTTCAGTTCCATGAATTGCAGGAAATCTTGGATAAAACTTGTTAATGGGAGTGTTTCCAACTTTTCATGGGTAAGGCCAGATCTTTAGCTTATCTCTAATTCTCCTTATAGCTTGCATCACCAAGAGTGATGTATTTCAACCTATATGTTTGCCTTTCCTCTGTGTTAATATCTATGACAAGATGTGAAATGAAGTGGCACCTACCTACTTTATCATTTTTAACTAAACAGTCTAAGATGGGGTTATTTTTTAAGGGAAAGAATTTCTAAAATTAAAACATAGCTTTAGACTATTAAATTTTGAGGTGTTTGCACTGAAACAACTGAGTTACAAAAGCAGAGGTCAATACCAGAACTGAGATTCCTTTAAAATTAAAAAAAAAAAAAAAAAAGTTTTTTCTTTTTAGGAGGGTTTTGTGGCTGTTAATGCAGTGAAGGAAAATGTCACTTTACATTTACATTGTATGACATTTTCTTGGCTGAAACAATGTTACTTGCTTTAGACTGATGATGGAAAAAACGAAATTTAAAGTCAAGGTGTCAAGGCCCTCAATTTCTCTCCAATTTGAGAAAATAATCTGGTTTTAACATTTTTAATGGAAATGGAAATGACCATTTGACCATTTTGATGTTTTGTGTACTAAAATCTTTTCTGTGTTTTCAAAAAAAGCATGGCAGATGCATTTCATTAAACCCACATTTCTTCAGTGAGTTTTCTCCACAGATGTGTGTTAAGCTGCCTCTGCAAAGAATTCAATGAATGAATGAATTGAATGAATGAATCATTCTTTGATATTAAAAGTCAGTGATCCCCAGTTTCTTTTTTAAATTTATTTGGCTTTCTTTCTCTCAGCCCAGGTTTTCTCTTGTCTCCAACCAGGAATGAAACGTCCCTTAACAGTCTGATTATTTTTATAGGGCAAGATGACCCCATGTGTCTTTGTCCTTCCAGCTGCAGTTTCCACAAACTTCACTTTCCAAATGCAACTTTTGAGACTGTGGGTACCACACTGGGTCTGAACACATGAGAGATGAATCAGGAGTTTCTCAGCAGAAATGCTGGTGAATTTAACATACAGGTTGACACAAGATTGGTTTCAAGGGGAGAAGAAGGAGGGAAAGAGAGACTATTTAAAGGACCAGCAAGGAGGATTATAGATACCTGTCTCACCTGATTATGGCTGGGACAGAGGGCTGCAAGGAGAAGTGGAATAGTGTGACAGTAGACAGCCATACAGGCCTAAACCAAGGGGGAATAGGGCTTTATGGATGACACTAAGTTGCTGTAAACTCATGTAAGAACGAGTTTCCTACACAAGTAATGTGAGGGAGCTCTTAGTTTACTTTGTTTTATCCTTTCAGTTTCTTGGCATATTAAAAGCCTGGCCAAACTCAGAATAGGGGAGGTATTGAGAGAAGGTCATCTGAAGGTGGAACCATGTGGACATTTTCAGCTCTGGCTTGCAGCTGCAAAATATTTGTGCAGCACCCACACCAGTGGGTGCAGGAGGAAAAGAAGATAGACTGAGTCCTGCTCCTTTTCCTTCCCTGTGATTCAGAAGCTGGAAACGGGAGAGCATGGCACACTTGTGACCTGGTTTTTGCACTGTCCTTCAGGAACTTGACAGCAGTCCAAAAAGCATTCCTCAGATCACAGGCTGTTGACACAGTACCTCAATATGAACTGTGAAAAGGCTGGCTTCATTCTATATTTACTGCCACTGGCAGCCACCAGGAACTGTGCTGTGCTTGAAGCATTTCTAGCATGCTCAAAGCTAGCTCGTAAGCCCCAGAAAATGAATGTTACACAACAAACTGGATCTGATATAACTGGGCTTAGGGTATCACCAGGTGATGCCCCTTGCATTGACCTGTGGAACACTAGCCATGATGTTGCAGTTCTTGATTTTCAAAACTATTTTTTATGCTGTTTTTATTTCTAGTTTAAATCACTGGGCTGCCATGCTGTAAGGTCAGCTGAGTACTCACAGAAGGGAAAATAACAAATCAGATGCTTTAGTTCAGAAGAGTGTGAGTTCATCACTGTCTTACTAGGCCCATGGAAATAACAAGGAGCACAAAAAGCACAAATAGGAGAAACCTGGTACACAGAGGGTAAGAGAAATAGATATTTAAATGTCCTTTGGCAGAGTACCTAATATCCCTTCTATGAAGAAAGAATGGATATAATTCAGTTGAAAGTTTTTATTCTTTAAAAAGGAAATTAGGATTTCAGACCTCTAAAAGGAGAAAGACAAAAGAGCTGACAATTGCGGATTCATTTTTCTTTGCCCTCTTCTTTCAGTAATTCCAATAGGGTTACCATTATGCTTACTGAAGAAGCTAAAATCCTGGAAGCATCAGAAAAATGAGCTCAAATTCAAATCAAATTCAAACGTGTAAGTTTGCATCTGTGAACAAGCCATACAGTTGTACATTCATTACCAATGTACACATGTGTAAATTTCTTACTGTATCTTCATTGGTGGATTTTATGTATAGAAGGTGAACAGTGGTTTATCTTCTGTTCTGACTTTCCTTTAGCTGGGGGGAAAAAAAATCCCTGACTCAGGCTGAAATGTATTTCGTATGGGTTGTGATGGTTTTAACTTCCAGCCTCAGTTTACAAGAAATGCCAGGCAAAAACAAAGGAAGGAAGAACAGTAGCCCCAAGTGAATGAAATCATGTGTTATGAAGTCCTGGAAGGGAGACGGGGACAAGTCTTATTAAAGTTTTTCAGCATGTATCAAGTAGAAAGTAAAACTCAGAAAAAAATACATTCAAACTAAGATTTCTGCAAGTTATTCAACTATTTTTTCCCTTTTGTCTAGTAAGCTAGCTTTATTACTGTGGCAATGCTGAGACCTCAGTCTGTTTCAAACCAACAATCCTAGTTACTTAAAAATCCTTGAGGGTTCACCTTTTAGTTTCTCTGTCTTGGATACAGAAGGATAATTTTTAGATTTGTTAAGACATAATTAAATTTAAAATTTGTGGTGTAACTCTTGGCTTTAGAAGCAGCAGTTCTGCTGTTGCATATTTACTGGCATGGGAAGTCAGTGATCAGAGAGAGTAAATCATCCTCTCATAAAGTAAATGAACTAAGAATATCAGAGGTGCTACACTGCACTTTTGTGATTACATGTCTGTATTATGTGAGACACATCACCCACTTCCACTATAATACCTTCAGAATGCTGTAAAAAACACAGCCTCTGAATAAGTAGGAGATCTTTGGAGAAATGGGAACTTGTGCAAATCCCCCCAGAGGAGAAGTTGTGAGCAGTGCTGGTGGAACAGCAGTCTGAGGTCAGCAGTAGCTTTCATAAAGCAAAACTCATAAACAAGCTGATGAGTCAAACTCATTTCCTTGACTAACAGGAATAGGATTTCATAAACACAGCAATCGCTTAGTGCTCTCCAAACCAACTGTGAACTGTTTTCGCCAGTTTATGCAGCAGAGAAACAGAGGGGAAGGCAGCTGTTTCCAGCAGCTCTTTTGGAAACGCAGCTAAAAAGAGGCTCTTTCAGAAAATATAATAGTGGTTAGACTTTGGGTAACAGGGGAGATATTTCATTAGGACTTATTTAACTTAATACTTAACACCACCTTATTTCTGACCTACTCTTTGCTGAAGTAGTACATTTTTTTTCATGTTTATTCTATGTGCTATGTTATGGTGGCTTAATGTCCTTCTTAATGTATTTACTTGTGTTTAAAAAAGTCAGTGTGTAAGATCAACCTAATAAAACACTCCATTTCATAAAATTCACTGTCTTTCTAGCAAGGCAGCAAGGTCCTTCAAATCTTCTTTATTTCAGTGGAAATTCAGATAGATCAGATTTGTAAGGAAGGTAAAGACCTCACTAATGCAAATTCTTTGACATTTAAATTCAGAACACCATTTCAAGCATTTATTATATTTTATCAGCCTTTCCAAAATGTTGTGAACCAAATGATCAAATATAAAGTGTATTCTGTATTCAGTTACAACTTTATTCCAAAGGTTATATTTTAAATATTTTAATTCACAAAAAGTTGATAATGTATTTAGCCCAGTTCATAAATATTCTGGCATTGGTCCTCAATGCAACTGCAGACCAGTTGCACACCATGAATTCACTGCCCTGGATATTTAATGTCTGTAGTGATAGAGGCCTAGATACTAGTCAGAAAATGCAAAGAACACTCTGAGGTCCAAAGTCCCACCTGCAGTTGCCCATGGTGGAGGATTAATTTAGCTTACACACACCCTCCTTCAGATCTCCAGGTAGGGCATGGTCTGCAAAAATTTCCTGCATTGTTCTGCAGCCCTGTCCTTTGTGTTACTTCATTAATGACACTGAAAAGGTATTGAAACATCACAATATACTAGTGATCTAAGGGTTTGGTAAATAAACCATAAACTGTGAAGGAGAGACTGTGTTTATCTCCTTATCTCTCTAACCTTATCTTGCTCTTGTTCAAAGAGATTTAGTCTTGCTGGGAGGCCAGGATTCCATGCAGTCCCATCCCATTTCTTGTTTGTTTCTTGTTTCTCTGTTTCTTGAAGACTCAGATTGGCATTGCCCCTATCTTAAGGATGTGCTGCTGCCTTTGCCACCACTTAGCCTGTGTAGGCAGAGGGAGGAGGTGGGACAAGTCCTGACACTGGTTCCTCCCACCTCCCACTACCTGTGAAAAGCAATGGAGAGCTTCCTCTTCCTGCATTTCTGTGAGCTGGTGGTAGAACCTGGCGGAGCAGGTCTTGAATCATCACAGTACAGTGAAAGCTGTCCATAATCCATAACAAATGCCTCTCACACTGCTCTGCTGTCTCACTCTGCAGGCAGAGCTCATGTCGTCAAGACTTAGGAGCATGTGAGGGCCTTTAGATATTAGAGTTGTTGGTTGGCACTAAGTTTTTTAGTTATTATTAAAATTAACACCAACCAACTCTCTCCATCATTGTCAGTGGGGAATGGAAAGATTTTTTTTCTCCTAGATATGTTTTAAAATTTACCAAGATGTATACCAAATAGAAAAAAACTAATTTTTTTTCCTCCAAGTGTACTCTGTCATTTTTTTAAAGAAACCTGTGGAGTATAACTTATGCACTGGAGGGTTACCTGCTGCTATTTCTATGGCATAAACTCATCCTGCATAACAAGGACTGCTCCTTGCACCCCTCTCCTTTTCCCCTCCAAGTCTCCTTGTGTGCCACTTGCTTTTTATCCTGAATTCCAACAACAAATCTCACATTTCTTCCAAAATTTTAATCCACATTTTTCATTTGTTCAATGTCTCTCCTTTCTACCGTTCTGGGATTTTTATATATTTCTCCGGTTTTGCTGTTTTCTCTTTTACCCTTACACATCTACTCCTTACCACTCTCGCTCATTTCTTTCTTTCTTTCTTCTTTCCCTCTCTCAGGAAGGAATGCTTTCAGAAGTGTATTAGAAAGTTAGCAGAGTTGAAATGGAATAATTTCATTGGAAAAAAGTCAAAAGCTGTTAAAGTTTGAAGTTTTGATGATCACATTCTAGTAAACCCTCCACCCTTCTGTGTTTCTGTTTTCCCCAATGGTAGCAATAGAGTTTTGCCCTTCTATTTTCCTTGAAACTTCAAAACTGATTGAATACATGTGACATTCATATGCTGTTGTGTAACAGTCAAAAGGAGCACTATCTTAGGGCTGAGAACAAGACCTTGCAAGCTCAGTCATCAACACCAAGAAGCTGGAGAAGAAAATTTTCTCAGCCGGGAGAAGATCTTAAAGACCTGAAAGCATCTTCATCCTTAAGGGTCAAGGGGCTGAGTGGACCAGGACAAAGGGTCCATGGAGAGAACAAGCTGTCTATACACACAAAGCTTTGAACAAGCAAAAACTCCAAAAAACTCTCAACCTCTGAAAAGCTGGAAATCAGATGGTTTCTAACCAATTGTTCTTGGTTTTGTTTTGTTTTCTAGTCATGACTGTGTTTAAGTAAGTGCAAAGTGAGAAAGTGAAAGATAAATAAAAATGAATTCATTGGCAAACTGCTGTGAATTTCCACGCAATATTTTGCTATAGTACAGTTATTTCACCTGGAAAATTATAATGGCTGCAATTATTTTGGAAATGTGTTTGGCAGAGAAACTTGAACAGAAACACAATGAAGTTAATATTCTTTTTTATATAAAGTGAATGAATTTATATGTTGAAGTTGTAGATATAGCCTTATTGTACCTCCTATGTGCAACTCAGTGATGTAATCTAGGACAAATTTAGGACAAGGTTTAGGATCTTCTTTGGAAACAGGAAGCTAAAAAAATGTGCACTACTGCTGAAAATAGACAGAGAGCAAGACAAAAGTTTAACCTTGCAGCCTGAGATTTCCTTGACATCACATAGTAAATGCAAGGGCTGGAGTAATTGACTGGATTATGGGAAGGAGAAACATTACAAACTTCTGCTGACAAAGAAGTAGCAAGTCATTTCAGAAACAACAAGAGAAACCCTGATTAAACATAAAGAAAAAACTCATAATTCATTGTAATTGAAATGCTGGACTAGCTGAACAGGATCAAGCAGAAATGAATGACAAATACTATCTTAAAACTAATATAGAGATGATTTCTATATATTCCATGAGTAAGAATTTGTAATAATGTTGGGAGTGTAACAGGAAAACTTTGCTACTAAAGAATACATCCTATGGTAAATATTGAACTCTATTTCAGGCAACCCAGTCCTCATATTTACATTAGGCTTTCCACATCTGTTTCATATCCAATTTATGTCAACAGTAATTGAAATCTGTTACCATCTGGGTTTTGGGTGGGCTGCATTGAATGAGTTACAAAGAAAAAAGTAACTTCTAGCATGAATTACACATCATTCAAAGTCCTCTGGTGCCTTCTGTGAGCTGAGTGGAGAAGCTGTAGAGCCTTGACTTGTATGGAATTAGAAATTAAGGAACCAAATTTTACGGAAGTAAGGAAAAATGTTACCTTCAGTCTGGAGAATGATGGGTTATAGGACCTTCTGTACAGTGATATTTGCTTATTATACAGAAACTTTGAATAAGCACCCACAGGTCCACAAGCCTTTTTCTTTGCAAAATCTATTTCTTTTGGTCTGTATCTAATGCAAACGGTACTTGAACCATAACATTTCTAAATTTATAAGAAAGAAATTACTAGACAAAGAAAAGAGCTGGAACAGATGTTAACATCCTTACTCTAGGGAGGTCAAATGTAAATTCACTGCAGGAGACCAAACTCAGTAATTGGGCTATCTGACAAATTAGATTCCCAGTGTATGTCATGATATGTACAAATTCTTTGTTTTTACACAATAGCTTCTTCATCACTGAAAACTCCATATTATGAAACAAGAACATTCCTTGCAATATTCATGGTTTCTATTGAAGAAATAAAAAAAACTATAATACGAATTTTTAAGTAAAAATTCAGTGTTACAGCCTCTGGCTTGGATGTTGCATCAATAGGTAAATTAGGTAAGGTATGTCAAGGGGGCTTGTTTTCATAACCCAGTCTTGCTTTTGGAGAAGTTAATGGGATGTTTGTTACTGGCAATACTAAGGGGTGGCTACAGACCAAAGGAGCAGTTATCAAATCTGCAAAAACAGGGAAAAGGACTCGTGTAGGTCCACGGTAGTGACTAAGGGAGAACAGAATTTGACTTGCGACCTGCAGAGGCCCTTTCCAAGCTATATTATTAATGTTTCTATGACTATTTATATTTCATTACCAGAAGGTCTCTGGTAATGAAATATAGTCAGTCATAGAAGCATTAATGATATAGTATTGTATTAATGATCCCCTTTAAACAGAGTAATCTTAATCTTGGTATCTTTTTAATTTTTGGAAAGGATCATAGCTTTAAGAACAGGGACTAATGAATGCAGTAGGAAAAAATGCCTCCCCAGCATAATTCTCTTTGGTTTCTTGGTTGAACTGGTAGCTACATAGATAAGTTATCTTAGGCTGAAAAATTTCCTAATGTTTTTATACCACTATGAGAAAAAAGTAATTTTTTTGGAGAGTCTAAACAGTCGATAGAGACCAATAAATACAGAAGGTCTTGGATGAAATAGCTGGCAAAATACCTAACTTTTAGAAGGGGCATAATTAAAACAGAACATTCAGTGACCATTCAAGTGTTAATTAATCAGCATAAATATTTGCACAGTCTTCATCCTTGATGAACCACTCTCTTCTGGAAGGTACAGCTTTAATAATATTTTATATCACAGCTTCATGACATCACCACAAAATTTTGGCCTAGGAAGTGGCGTGTGAGAGCTCAGGGTTTCTTGTCTGAGTCTTCATAGCTATGGTAATTCCAAAGGAGCTGTGGGTAGGTATTGCAACCATGATGCATGTCATATCCTTGGAACTCAGCCATCCTCATTCAGGGACAAGGAAGGAAATTTCCTTCAGCTCTGGGTGCTCTATATCAGTTACTACTCAGTCATAGATCCACTGTGTTCTCCACGTATTTTAGCTTTGAAATGAATTGCAAAAGGATGACAAACAGGAGAAACCTACCGACAAAATAAGATGAACGTATGATTAAATTGGTACTATGTAGTGTTTAGTGCCTAGCTTTAACATTCCATTTTTATTTGTGTATGTGCACAGATTGAGAGCTGGACAAAGACGATAATTGCTTTCTTGTTTTTGGCGCTTGCTTGCAAGGGCCTCCTTGTCTTAAGGCGACTGTATGATGCTTGTATCCCCATTTGTCTGTTCTGTTTATGCTGGATATTAAGTTTTGCACCTTTAAGACTGGTTATGAGAGTGAAGCGGGGAGAAAGAAACGTGCAGTTTGTTTTCAGACACTCACTTGTCCACATTCCTGCTCCTGGACTGTGCTGACTGTAGCATGGACAGACAGCAGGACAGAGCTCTCCTTTGCTTTTTAGTTAGGTTTTACCTAGCTGAGGCAGAGAAGTTCCCTGGGCTGTGGGTTTTCTTTTTCTTGGAACTGTTCAAACCTGCTCTGGGCTGAAAACCCAGAAGAATACAAGGAGCTCACACCTGTGGCCCACTGGGACCTGGGACACAGCATTTCTAGCACAGCAGGGACATGATAAGAGACTGAGTGAGCTGATTTGCAGCCCACAAAAAGGACCTTCTGAGTTTTCCATCTCTTCAGAACAGCGAGAGATTTTGTTGTTTATTCATTTTTTTTATGCTTGTGAATACTTGTTAAATAAACATTTTTTTTCCATTTTTCTCCAAGGAAATATTTACCTGAACCAGCAGGGAGAGGGTCTTGAATCTGCTTTCTGGCAGACCCTTTTGGAATTTCCTCCCAGATTTGCCCTAAACCAGGACACACCCTCTGCACTCTTTCCTTAGTGTCTTTTGGGTTTATTGCCCTGACCAGGACAGCAGAGGAATGAGTTTAGAATCAGTGGGCTGTTACTCTTCTGTGGGCTAGAAACTGCAGTACTGGTTGTTTGGGTGTTTGAGTTAATATCTCTACCAGTGATAAACACAGGATGAAAGAAAATGCAGAGCAGCTGGCAGAGGCTCAAGAAAATTCTCCACCCTTCAGAGAATATTTCCTTAGGCTTTGTAACTTAGTTCTCAGTAATGCTAAGTTCCACTTAATATGGATGTAGAAATATGTAGTATATAGTTTTTGAAGTCAAAGCAAACATTGAAGAACAACTTGTGAAATCTCATTTGGCAGAGGGAGGTTGCATCATTGGCTTTTCTCTCAGCCTCAGGAGGTTTCATAACATCTGAAGATATTATCATGAAAGCTGACATTTTAGAAAGAGTCTCAGAATGGAAAAAAATATTAACCATTAAATATCAGGGATGTAAAGGGAGTGTACAAGTGATCATAAATGATCACAGGATGCTTAAGAAAATAATGATCATTAATGGCTTTAAATATGTATGTCTTGTAATGTCTCTTATGTCTTGTAAAAAGACATCTTTATGGTCCCCATATGTTTCCCATGTTGGAAAGCCCTCAAATGCTCCCACATTTCAACACATCTGGAGATTCCACTGGCTGGGGTCTTACCTGGTATCTTTGGAAAGCTACCCACAAGCATAAAAAGGAAGATATAGATGGCTTAATGTGTGGAATAGGGATAACTGAGTGTCAGAGGTGCATTTATCATATTGAATTTCATGTGGCATTTTGTCAAGCAGACTGTGTAATTCAAAGAGACCCTACCATAGGACTTCATAATTGGCTTTATTCTGACTCTTGCAAGTAGTTTTGTGTCATTAGAGGTTACTGTTATACCACAAACAATTCTTTTATCTAATTTATGAGTATGTTGAACAACAGACATCTTGCTGATAACTCATTCTTATCATGGAAAAGTTCTTAATTCTGTAAGTGCACATAACATTTGCTACTGTTTCTGATATAAATGGAATATTACATAAAACACACTGTTCGAGGGTTTTTTAAATGCAGAGACATGTATATATGCATGCATAGTATGTATTTCTTATTATATTTTTATGTATATATTATTTGTGTATATATGTCCATATAGATATGTGCATCCAAAACTCTTTTAGACTATTTGCATTTTCTTGATTGACAGGTATATACTATGCTGCACTATAAAAGAAAGAGTTGTAATAACTTTATTATAAAATCTATTCATCTAGAAAATGATATGCTCATGCTGATATCATATAAAAATAAAGACAGTGTTGTTTAATTTTGCTGTGAAAAGGTATACTTCTAGACTATCAGAATATTTTTGCCAATGTTTTATCTTTTGTTGTCTTTAGAAAATTAATGCAGTTTGTCAATTAGCATCAAAGCAGATCTGATTGAACCCAGGAATTAGCAGGTCTTCTCCTAAGACTGTGATATGTTTTGAAAAGGCTAACTGAAGTTACATGCTGCAAAGGTGACATGCTTAATTTTACCTGTACTATGAATTCAAGGACAAAAAAAAAAAAATCCATAAAGTTTTAATGTGACTGACTTAGAACCTACCACATTTTTATGTGGACATGCAGCTTTTCATGTGAGTTTTTTTTCCTCTTTTTTCTTTCACCAGTTGAAATTTTATTTGGGATGAGGAAAGAAACTTTCCTCTTTTCTGGGACTTCCAGTCTTAAATCTGTAACAGAAAATAAGGCATGTCTGCACACCTTAGATGTTCAACAAATGTGTTGTCATTTGAAAATCTTGGACACGTCATTTTATTCTGGCTTTGAGAAGTAATTTTCCATTAATGAGGTGAAATGATCTGATCATGATAATTCTTTCAAAATGCTGTGTATAGATTGACAGTGCATTTGAAATTTTTATGAGTGGACTAAAATTGTGGGGTTTTTTATACAAATGCATTCAGCTATGTTTTCTCTACATTGAGAGAAAAGTGAGCTGAATAGCTGAAAGAAAACAGGAAACTTCTACATGAATAAATCATGTAGCCAACATATTTTTCTATTTCTAAAGGTGCCTTTAGAAAGGATTCTATTTTCTATTAAACAAAATTTATTACCATTAATGACCTCATTGACTGCTGTATGACGACTTAGGTTGTGTGAAGATGTCTGATTGCATATAATCAAGGCTGGGAAAGGTAAATAGTATCATTATGGCCTTGTTCTTTTCATCCCTTTACTCATTTGCTTCTGGTAGTGTGTCCCTTTGGATCCTTCTGACTTGCAGAGGTTGAGACTTGTCATTAGTCCTTGGAATACCACTAGAGAAAACAAAATTGCTACAGGTTATAGCCTGATGATTCATTCACTAGCTGCTCTCCCCCTTCTGAGTAACAACTGAATCATAGCAGATGCCAAGGGTGGAACAGGCTGCTTGTCACAAAACTCTGTGGCTATGTTTAGAGTATCCTAACTTCGTATTCTCCCATTCTAAGGTGTGTCATGCCCTCAAACAGTATTAGTAGGTTTGCAGGTAGAATTGGTCTGTTTTGTCATTCATGTTAGCTATTATAGAAAGGAGATAATTGACTTACGATGAAGTTTATTTTAAGGGAAATGAAATGACCTCTCCAGGTTTGCAGATGGATGTCCAATTCCTAAAATCCAAAACTATTTTCTGAGGGAGGATAAGTCACACCATGAGCCTAACACAGGGATAATCAGGGATTTTTTGTGGAACTTTTCCTACATGCCTATCCATCCCTGATCTACTACTCAAGAGAGAACTGTACCTCACTATGGCATTTTCTTATTGCTTATTTAAGACATTGGCTCTGTGAAGCGTTTTTTTTTTTAAAGTTTGGGAAGGTTTTGAGTTATAGGTAATTTCTCTTGTTTATATTTTGTACATTTCTTAATCTGCGAGATTAGGAAATGTACAAAATATATACACATTTTGTACATATAAACATGTGACGGTCTGGCTGAAAGTGATAGATAATGAAGTATTAATTATTTTATGGTAACGTAGGAATCATTCTTGTGCTGGGAAAGTTCTGACTGAAGATTTGTGATAGTGGTAATTGTTAGATTTTTGTAACCTAAGGATATGCTAGCTAAAATGAAATTATCTGCTGTTACAGACTTTTTATTAGCTGTAGCATATACATCAGCAAATAATAAGATTCAGATTTCTTTATTTTAGGATTTCTCAGTTTCTGTTTGTATGAGTCCTTCAGGAATGAATGATATAGTAATTGTTTTTAATGCCCTTTAAATATTCTTCACCATCTCAGCATCTTTGGGAAGTAACTACAGCACATTCCACAGCATGTATGAGTCCATGTAATGTAAAATTGCTATTACAGCGTAGGTTTTACATATCACACACTTTGAAACCTTTTTCTCATGTGTATGAATTTTCTGTAATAAGAGCTGCTTGTTAGCCATTGAGTAGCTGTTTTTAAACATAAGATGAAGATCTTTTTTTTTTCTGATTTTTTCCCCCTGAGCTTCTCTCTGTTTATAGACTGTACACCCCATATTTTTAAAACTTACTATCTGAAGCTTTTTACACAGTAAATAGCTGCAAATAGCTATCTTACCTACTTTCCTTCAAGTTAAAGAAAACTTTCTCCTCCACTTTCTCTGTATTGTTTCTTCAATTACCAATTCTTTCTCATTTGCTGAGTAATGCAGAAGTTAACTGGTTTATGGTTATTTACTTCCTCATTTGTGTATTGGGATAATTAATTGTGTAGTTTGTAATTCCAATACCAGGATGGTACTGATAAATTCTTTGGGTGGTAATGGCATCTTCTTTTAAATTGCCATCTTAAGAGCTAGGGCCAAATCCCGATGCAGTAGTTCCGATTTTATTCTGAACTACTTTTATTCTCATACTGAATATCTTAATGAGGGCTTTCATGAACAGAGGGACACAAAAACTGAAGACAGGTTGCCTGCTCACAAGGTAATACATAAGAAGACAAAGGAAAAGAGTTGGAAGACTCATTTCTGTCGCTGTCCCATAATTTCTGCCTTTTGCTCTGCATCTCCTCACCCGCAGTGTTTCATGCTCAGCTCTCTGAACTCCTCATCATATCTCCCATAACCATGAGAACGGATCCAAAATGAGTTAATGGTGATGTTTTCCCCACACCTTTTCTTTGTTCATTGGCTGCACATTGACCTTATGTTACAAGTATATTTTCCTTCTCTGTATGGTTCAGAATATGATGGGGAGACAGTAACACCAACAGGCACAACATCAGAAGCCGTGCTGCAGTTGCTGACAGTGAGCACCCTTACTTTTTTTTGTTTGCTTCACAAAAAAAGAGAGGGAAAAGAGGGGGCATGAAATTATGAATCCACAGATACTCTTACACAAATGAATGTCTGATTTTCCATTTGTTTTACCTTTAAAATAAAAATTCTTCTGTGAAGTTATAAAATAGGCTAAGATTTATTTACCTGAGACATAAAGAATTTTATTGCTTGCAAGGTTATTTTTGACATAAGGAAAGACAAACAGAAAGATGAAAGATAACATTTGTTGTGAATACCCAAGATTAAATGTTGATAAACTGGGAGTTTTGGAAGTGCCAAGTGTATTACTTTCCCCATTTTTATTTCTAGAAATGGAGTCAGAGGTTCATTAACGTATGAAGGTAAGACCAGCATATGCTACACTATTTTTGTGCATCATCTGAGAAAATTAATGACAACTAATAGTATTAATTTAATATTCTAGGTAAGTTGCACAGCCTTAATGATGAACTCATGATGGGGTAAGTCACTGAATTTTTTTTCTCCCAGCTGCATCTCCTGAATTTGTACAAGAACATGGTCTTGCTGGACTGGGACAGGGAAGGGCCTGGAACATGTAGGTCAAAAAGAAAGATCAGAATGTACTTGCTGACACTGCATAGGACATGAGTTTCTTGGAAAGCATGAGCTAAACACAATTTTGGTAAGATTCCAAACACAGTTCAGGGTGTAGCTGATGATATATTTTGCCCTTTCTTTGGAACTTGAGGTTTTTTTAGCTTCTAGGTTTCAAGCTTTTCTCACAAAACAAGGTGGTTAGAAAGTTACTGCAGACTCCAAACCCCAAAACTCCAAAAACTACTGTGGGAGTCACGTTGCCTCACTCCAGGAACTAGAGTTTTTCTGGAAATACTAGAAAGCGCATGATGAAATCACACCCTTGGACACCACTTGATAGACAAGGAGGAATAAACTCCCAGTAGGAGACCCTGGGGCAGGGTTAACACACAGCTGCCTCCACCATCATGGAGTTGAAAACTTGTCTGGTACATTCTATTTGTCCTCTTTATCCTTTTAGTCCCCTTCACACCTTTCTTCATTAAACATTGAGTTATGTGATTTGTTGGTTTTTTTTCACCATGCAGTGGTGCAACACAAGGGTTAGAGCAGCATTGGAAGGCAAGGGGAGCTGTTAGATAAATACTGTCTGACACTGTCAGATAAAAACTGGTAGAAGTGCTAGGCAGGACAAAAATCTTACCAATATTTTAGTTTTTCACAGGTAGGAAGACTTCATCAGAAAGATAGCTGGTGGATGACCCAGCTCTGGGTAGCTATAGTGGCATTGTCCCCAGGTATTTGTAAATCATCAGTGAACTTTGTAAATCAGTGAAGAATGCTGATGACCAATCAAAGCAATTTGGAATGGAGATTGACAATTTTTGTTTATACAAATTAAAACTCTGTTGGTATTGCTAAGGTCTCAAACTGAAGACCACCTCTGCTATTTTCTGCATAAAATGAATAAGGCCAGGTTTAGGGACATATGAAAAGGAAAACAGGCTTAAATATAGGTAGGAAAGGCAAAACAACCAAATAAGAATTATTTGCCACTTGCTACTATTTTCTGAGAAAATCAACACTGGAGAAAAATATAATTAATTTTTTTACTTTATTTGGAAATGAAGATAACAATAAAAGGTGGCAAAATATAATCTAATAAAATAGGAGAAGGCCAGCTTTTTTATTTTCTCATTTATAAAAATCAGTATTATCAACTCTAGCTATTCAAAAAGAAACTACTAGAAGAGGATTTTCTCAAAAGAAATAAGTTTGAAGGTGAAGTATATTCATGTGTGTATTAGTGTGAATAACAGGCTTGTGATATTAGAGTTCATTCCAGTCATGTTTTAAAAACTTCCTCAACAATATATTAGCCATTTACTTATTTTTCTTTCAATGAAGATTTTCTTGTTATCAATTGACTTGAGGAAAGAGGTCTTTAGTGTTCAGATATGAATGCAATAAAAAAATCAAGTCTCAGAATACTGTTCTGTGCTCTGATATAAAGATAGTTATTTAAATTAGAACTTTATATATTTTGTTTTCCAGATTTGGGTTCTGTTGTCTGGTTGGTTAGTATTGGATTTTTAATTTAATTTTAGGGTGGTTTTTTTTGTTTGTTTCAATTTTTTCAACTTTAAACTCATTTTTAGTACAGTATGGATGACATAAGGTGTATCTGTTTTACCTGATTATACCTAAGACAGAAAATCCCCACACCTGTCTTCCAGATGAGAAGTTGTCTCTTCTGCTGTGCTTGTTTAAGCAGCAAAGTCCAGCCTGGCACTTGTGCCACCCATCAGCAGCCCAATCATGTCTGGAGCAGACTGCTAAGAGTTACAGCAACTAACTATTCCTGATTTCTCATGCAGGCAGCAGAATGAGTTTGTGGTGCATCATGTTCTAACCAACTGCAAAGTAAGAATAAGACCAGTCTTATCATCTTTGAAGTCTCAGGAGGGTATGATAATGAATTATTTGCCCAGTGCTTGTTCACTGCCCTGTCACAGTAAAATTTAGTTTGTCCTGCTGCTTCTCCTTAAAAAATAGTACAGCCCATGAAAGGGCAATGACACTGTCAAGTGTTTAAAATGTTGTTGCTCTGTGCTGGTGTTTCTGAGAAGTTGTGGGAAGTTCAGTCTTATGTTGATATCAAGAAGATTGCTATAAACAGCTGCTCTCAATCACCCAGGCAGTGGAGGGATATGTCAGGGCTGACATAAGAAGAATCAGAAAATAAAAAAAAAACCCACAAATTAATAATAATAATAATAATTATTATTATTATTATTATAACATCAACAAGCATAATAACAAGGTTGGGGGAGTAGGCTAGGGAAGGGAAACCCAGCATTGGTTACAGAAACACGACTCAGCTTCTGTTCAGTCAGCCCTCTGCTCAAGCTCATTACACAACATGTTTAGAAGGGGTTTTCGTACTTCTTGCATGGTTTCTCTACTCTGATTTCCTGTTTACAGCAGGCTAGGAACAAAACTTGTCAGAATAGCTGGAGAGCTGGGCCCGGGCTGCAGGGAAGCTCCTGCCAGAGCAAGTTTTGCAGGATTTCGATCCAGAGATGTCCTGGCATTGTCCCAGTCTTCAACAATAAACACAATAGTTTCACTCCAGCAGCAATTGTATGTTCTGGTATGCACACACCACTGTGTTCCTGCTCCTAGAGTCCAAGTGTTTTCCCAGACAGAATACTTCATAAAACAAAAATAGGCTTGTGCCATTTACAAGGTCTATTATTTTTAATCAATCTTTTTGTTTTCCAACATATTTCCTTATTTCTAAATTAAACTTATCAAAACTACTAATTTAATAATGTAGCTTTTAGAAACTTTTCAAACATATGGTTTGTAAAGGAAAAAGAAGTGAGAAAATATACGTGCAGGTTTGCTTTGAAATTTATTAAGCAAAAATTACCAATACTGGACATACCATTAGAAAGGGCATAATAAAATAAAGGAAAATGTGAATCTGTCAAGTTTGCCTCCAAAATTTCCTTTACACATACCAGAGAAGTTGAAATGGTTAATAGTTATAAGAACTTCTGCAATAATAGATTAAACCACTGATTCTGTTTTCAGTGTTTATCCAAGTGATGTGTACATATATAAACCCAGGAAATTAGGAAATTTAACATGCAGCCTTTTAATCTGACTACTTCTAAAATCTGTGTTCTAACAGGCTAACATCAGTGGACATTTAAAAAATATACCTCTACATAAAATAAAGTGTAGAAAAAATGTATTTTGTAAAGAAATAAGTTCTAGTTTTAAGCATTCAGAGGGTTGTTTATAATACTCATAAATGGATGAAGAAGCAAACCATTTTAAATATGGAAAATAGATTGCCAGTGTCTTTTTTTACTTGCTTGAAAACCATCTTAAAATGAAATGCTAATTTTTTTCCTGTCAAGTTACTTAACATAGTGCTTTAGGCTAGAATAGCTGGAATGTGTTCCTGATTATAGCAATTGTCTGGTTTTCCATTATTTAAAAGGAAGCACAAGGACTTGAAAAACCATATTGAAGGAAATAATTGGGTAGCTCTCGCTAGCAGAGAAACCCTTCCCAAGTGCTCCTTGTGTGTTTCATTCACATGAAAACTCATTCAAATCCAGAACTATCTGAGGCTTTACTTAACACTTTATGGTCATGCTATAAGATGTAGGAGATGGAAAGTATGTGTAATGTATTGCTATTTAAAGCTTGCACAGCTTTGGAAGCCTGAAAACTACTGTGAACATAGTGCAAAAAGTAGAGAAGGTAAAGGTGAGAAAGTGTTCAAAATTCTTAATATATTATGAAGAGAAAAATGAGATCACCAAGCTGGTTTTCAAATACTAAGTCTCCTGCATGTTAAGACTGTCATGGCAGAAGAATTGCTCTGGATTCACAAGCAAAAATGAATGCTTAGAAGAAATTAACAAAGTCAAATTTTTAGTAGCTGTTTGATGTATTTTATGGCTGCAGCAGTTAGACTGGATAATGGCATTTAAACTGCATCTAGCTATAAGTATTACTTATAAATGTACTCTTCGAGGACACTGGTCACCTGGAGCAAACTCAGAGACCAAATTATAGATTTTGAGTTCTAGCTTGTCCCTATTTGTGTCCAATGCACACATAATACTCTAAGTAAGAGAGACTTTCTCAGGCAATTTCTTTTGTTGAAAAGTGGGTTTCCAATGAATAGCATAAATATTGCTTAGTTCTTAGAGTTCTTCTCTAAGAAGAGAGAAGGAAGGAATGAAAGAAAAAGAATCCAAGAAGGAATCAAAGGAAAAGATGGGCACCAATGTGTCCCTACTAAATGGAAGACTTCAGTTTTTGTTAGGTTAAAAAGGCGAAGTAATATTTGTTGTAAGAGTTAACCATAGCTAAACTTTCCTCATGCAGGCATTAAGAGGTATTAGGATGGAGCTCTGGAATGTCTTTCTCTTTCATACACAGACTGTACACACTCCACTCAAGGCTCCAAAGGGAAAGAGAGCAAAGCATTGTATTAGAAACCTAACAATGCCCTTGCACATTGTAACATTTAGTCCTCGTCTGTTCTATGACCACTGTTCTAGGTAACTCAACAGGAACTTGCAGCACTTTGAGAAAGCAGATTACATGAACACAGGGTATGCAGGAGACTTGCCTTCCTTGCTTCAGCAGCCTGCTCTTAAGTAAACAGGAAGAGTGTTTCTGTGCACAGAAGTGTCTGAGGCTTGCAGGAAAAACACATCTCCAAAGCAGCAATCCAGTGTTGCCTATGCCTTAGCTGCATTAAACGACCTACTTTTCTCTATCCGAGTGCTAAGCTGGTGGTGGTGGACACCACTGGTGCCCTTCCAGAGTGACAGGACAAATAGCTCATTGGTGAGAGCATCAGTTGCTTTAGAGAGCAATGGAAATTAGAGCAGTGGCTATTAGGAGATGATGTGGGTGTCAGAAAACTGAGCACAGGCTGTGTGATAAGACTTTCAGCTTTCTGGAACGCAGGGATTTGTAGGACAAAACTGCATATAGTATATTTTTCAGTAATTGCAAAGTATGTTTTGCTCTAAAAAAAAATTCTCTTAATGTTACCTAATGTTACTAATGAATTAGAGAAGCTCCTCTGAACCTGAGTTTCTGCAAAATTGATCCATGGGCTCAATGACATAACCAGTGTGCTGCCAGCCTGCCATCTATTAGACGTGCAGAGCAGTTGTGAGTGCACTTGTTGTACCATGCTGGATCTGTGAAGATGCAAGTCCAGCAGAGCATTCTGCAGTTTTGATTGCAGAACTCCAAGATTTTGGATAAAGAAATTAAGAAGCAAAAAACAAAAACGCACCCACATACTTTATCTTTAGTAAGTTGCATGATATAAGCTGCGTCCCTTAATTTATACAGTGTATTTACCGTATAGGATGCCTCATTCCTTTCACTTCAGAAGTAAGAGTTTAAATTTTATAACCTGCATTCATATAAAACTTTTAGCAATTTCATCCTCATTGTTCTACGGAAGTGATATTGGGAAGGCTGATGCCATAATTGAATGAATGTTTTCCATTATTTAAGAGAGATGTTTCCCCTTAGAACCTTTACTCTAAAAAGAATTAAAAGAAAATAAGTTTTTGAAGTACTATTTTGATGAACCGAGGGAAATATATGTCAATTTTCTGATAAATAAAACAGTGCCTGAAAAGACATACCTGATTAAAAATCATTATATTTATGCTTCTCTGCATCCTAATCACAAGCTGACTGGTTGAAAGACACCAGCAGAATGTCATCATTGCCAGATTCTACATCTGGATCTTTGATTTATTTGACAGACATGTAACATACAAAATACCTAGGCAAGTTGCCAGTGACTGTTTAGATGTTGGTGTAGGGGACACACAATGTTCTTCACAGATCTGTGTCCAGTCATTCCCTCAGAACTGTCTTTTTCTGCTTGTTTTTGTTTGTGTTGACCTTGTGTAGATTGAGATAAGTACTCCTCTATTTGTTTTTTTCCATAAAAGGAAGGTGACTGGGAAGGCTGAAAATGTCTTTTTCTGCAGGTTTAGTAATGCAGCAGTCATGAATCAGAGCTAGATGAACTCACTTAGAGACAAAAGTAAATAAAATCTGTGAACTACAAGGAAATCAACAGAATGAAAGAAATTTCATCCTTTCAACTCAGTAAACATTGTCAGTGAGCCACAAATCCTACTTTTGACGATAATTTTTGCTTTTTCTATATACTTTGTTTATGTAATATAATCCCCTAAAAAAAGAAAGAAAACAAGTTAGGTGTATGTACTATCATGTAGAAGCAAATTGTACGTTCATGAAATTAATTGTACAGAACTGAACTTGTCATAATCCATATAAGTACACAAGATTGGAAAAGGCTGAGCCTATTATTTCTATTTCTTTAATAAGACCAACTGCTTATATGCTATTTATTTAAATAATTGCAACCATCTTCTTCCCCCACCCTTGCTTTTTCCTTCTGGAGAGAAACAACTCCTAGAAATAACTAGTGTCAGCTGTGAATTCTGAAGGAGAAGCCAAGAATATAAAACTCATGCATGTGTGGACAGATCTGACCCTCACTGGGAACATGGTGACATGGTCTCTTTTCCTCGCCCTGGACACCCTGTTGTCAGCAGCACCTTTTAGAAACAGGAGCCAAGGGACTTTTAGATCAGGAGCCAAGAGGCTGATTTTCCCTGCAGCTGCTCCTGAGAGTCAGACAGCCCTTGCTGAGGATGAGGCTGCACTTTTGCTATCCCGGCTTGGAGAGGATGGTGCCGGAATCCTGCTGACGAGACTCAGTGCTCCCACAGCACACCTATTAAGGTGGTTGCCCATGTTTGTATTGCTCCATGTGGAGTGTTCTGTGCCCACCCACAGCATTCAAATGTTGCTGAGTGACATAGGACTAAACTTAAAGCAAACAGATGGCACCCGTGGCCTCTGAGGAAATTAAGTAGAGGCACCACAAGGAGTTTTCTTGCTATATTGTGCTGGCTATGTTCATGGCATACACTGCTTCCACTGACAAATCCCAGTAGCTTTTGGTTTTCAGCATGCTCCACTGCTCTTAGGTTTTTTCCATTCTTTGTCTTCTTGTAACAACACTAGCCTGAAGGCTTCTTGGGGATCTGGGTTGCAATTTATGAATGTGAAACTTTTTAAAGGTCACAAGAGTGCTTGCTCCTCCTGTCAACAACTTGCCTTGCACGAGGGCTGGAAAAAAGTGGTTGAGTTCCTGGGTACAATTCAGAGCACCATAGAATAATCCAGTAACAGCATTTTGAAACCCCTTTTTAAAACTGTCACCATGTTTAGAAAGATCTATGGGCTGCAGAAAAAAAAAAATCTTCTTATAAAGCTGGAAAACAAAACGGCACATCCAAGTCTAAACTGTCCTTGTCTGAACCGGACAGATCTCTGTTTTGTGTAATCAGTCAACAGATCTCTGGATCACATAAATCAAAGCTGTTCCTTACCCACAGTCTCTTTTGTCCGGGTCTGCCTGTGTTTGGGGCTGTGCATGTCATCCCTGTGGGCTCACACAGCTGATGGAGGTAGATGCATGCTGACGGCAGATTTTGTCAGAGGTTTCTGAAGGGCCTCTCTCACTGCTTTCAGCAAGAGACTTGCCTGTTGCAATGCACTTAAAAATTTCAGATTGCTCTACTGAGCTAAAAATATCTGTGTGTTCGTCAGAGGTGACATGTCTGGCTTCTCTCTTGGTGGCTGCTTGGACACTCTGGATAGAGGGGCCAGTCGCCAGTTGCAAAATTTGGGTTTCTTCCTTCCCACTGCACTGCTCTTTAATAATAGCAGCTTTTTGTCTCTTCCAGATCGGCTCACTTTGAGCAAATGTAAAAGAATGATTTGCTGGAGTATTTTGTATTTATCAACTAGTTGCCAAGAGAATAAGGTTTAGCACAGAGGAGCTTGCCTTTCACAGTAGCAAATAAAACATGCTGCTTGTGCTCTGCTTCAACTCTAACCATTCTCTGAAGTGTAATATTTCTTGTTTCTTCTGGTTGTGCCAGAAACCTAGTCAATATTCAGTCGTGCAGTCATAGAAGAGTACGAAATATATGCCAAATAAATTAATATAATTTAAAATTACTTTCTAATTGTATATGGGAAGCAAAAAACTGTAAGTGTACCCTACAAGTGTAGGGTACTATAGCCTTCATTAGGGCAGTGTTTTCCTATGTTAGCTACATGAAAATGCTGCTTATAAACCTGTTTAAAGATTAATTTGTTTGTAGTTTGTAGTACTTTGGCTTTTGGGGCATTTTTTTTGGGTGGAAGGGTAATTGTGAGATAGAGGTAGGAGCTGCTAACTCCCAGGTAGAGAGATACAAGTTCACTGCAGTGTACTCTAATTAATTAGTGATTCCTCTGAATGCTTTGAACCTGTGATAAAATCACCTTCAAGTGATAAGTAAATTTGCATTCATTGTGAGATAATTCATGATAATAATGTTGAAACACCTTAAATATTTCTCATATTGCAACTGCTTCTTTAGTCGTTCATACCATGAATAAAAAGTCAGTTTTATACAAGGAATTCAAAAGTTTATCTAGTCAGTATTCCTAGGTTTTTGTTCCATAAAATATGACTGGGGCAGAAAGATTAAAGTGTATTTTCAAGCTTATTCTGAGAAGATATTTAGGGTCAAAAAGTTGGATGAAATGGGTTTTCTTTGAGGAAATACAGATATTATGTGAGGCTTTATGGTAGCATAAGTTATATGCAGAGAAAAGAAGTAGGATATTTTGAAGCATAAAAAGTTTGAAAAAAAAATAGGAAGAGAAAGAGAGCAATTAAGACAATTTATTAAGAGAAGATTATTACTTCCTTTGAATTACTTTGAACTATGAGGGGAAAGAGGGGAAAATCAGAAAAAGAAAGTAGAAATTTTGTGGCTTTATATTTTAATTAATTTACATTGTTCTGCTTCTGCACAGGCCATGTAATTTTCTTCCTTTGTTTTGTTTGGGAGGTCAGTTTTACACGGTACAGCTGAAGAATTGCTTTGTTACTTTAGAGCTGTGCAACTCTGTCATCATAAACAGTGCTGATGGACTAAAAAACCATGACCAGCAGTAAAATTGTCTTTCCTGTCTTATCCTGTTAAATGATAGGGAAGGGGACCATTTAGTTTAATTTATAGGAGATAATTATATAGCTGCAAAACATTGCTGCAGGCTTCTCTTTGTTTATGTTGCATATTTAATACTGATTTTTTTTTTTTTTAAGTAGAGCTGCAGTTGTTATCATGATCTATTTTCTTGGAATTCTTAACTAGGAAAATGGGCTACGTACAGACGAAATGAACCAATTTCAACAGACTTCAACTGACTTAGGGTAGAGTGCAAATAATAAAAAAGCAATTTATTAATCAGAAGTTATTACCTGTTGAATACTTGACACCTTCAACAGAAGGTATTCTTAAATTCTGTTTCTTAGCTGATGGGCAACGATGACAGCTTTGCCTTGAATATTGACACCTGCAGTGGGGAGTTTCATTTTAATTCAAGGCAGTCCAATCACAGCAAGGCCTTTTTTAGCTCTGGTAAATTGCATTCATTTTCAGATAAATAATAACCAGATTTTAAAATCATTTTTCCTCTCCTCCTAGGCTCCAACCTACTACACAGCTGAAACAAAAAGTATCATATCTCTTTTGAGAAAGATTGAATGGCGTCACATTCACCAGTTCATTTTAGAAATAACATTTACCACACCAATAAACAGGTCGTGGCCTCGCCATTACAAAGCTTTTGGTGGAGAGCTGGTGAGTCAAAGGCATGCTTTAGCCTGGAAAGACTAGTGATGGAAGAGGATAGACTCTTGGTAGTGACATATGGGAGCAAGAGGAATACATGTGTGCTTGGTTATTCCCTTCAGTGCCCCAGCAGATTATGCAGGGAGCTGCTCATGTTAGATGGAATTCACTGTCTTAAGAGAGACAGTTGAGTTTTTCCTGTGTAAAACACAGGAGAATTATCACATAGTGCCAGGCTAACTTTCTGGATGTGTTTTTTAATATTTTAACAATACATTCCTCTCCCCCCTCAAAATACATCTAAATAATTCCATTTTTATGTTATATTTAGCACTCTCCTCTTCTCTGATCAAGGTAATTGTCTGTCATCAAAGTATGACAAAGATTTCAGGCAGGGTGCCTGAAGCAAACTCAACAGGCAGTGTCCTTCTGAACTCTGAATCCCCCAAAAGGAGCTATACTAGGTGAAATTTAAACTGTTCAACTTGGATTTCATGGCAGCACTTGGACTCTACTCAGAAGCTACTGCTCTGTCAAAACGTCCCCTAGGTAGGGAGATCCAGCTCTAGAAATAGCATGCTGTATCCATGTGGAGTTCCAGGAGTGAATGACTGCTGGGAGAAGATATAGGTTACTATTCTGCTATTTCCAGGATATGATGTGGAGGTCAAGGTGGAATGTGCTTGACAATGCACCTTTGGAGGTGACTTTCACTAATAATATCAAAATCCAGGAGCTAAAATCCACAGGAATGGTCATACAGTGCAAATGCTGGTAACCCACAACATGTCTATGAGTCTTTGAAGGGAGACTCCATCCAAAATCCACAACAGATGTGGGACATCTGACCTCTGTGGCCCCAGGAGCAGCCATCTTCCTGCAGTACTAGCCTATGAAAATTCTCTGCTGGGCATTTGTCTCTCTGCAATAGCTGAGCATAGCTGTGTACCTAGTTACAGGAATTGCTTCAGATCAGCAGCATCAGCCCAGGCAAACATGTTCCCGTGGAAAAGCATTGCTGTGCTGCTGCCCAGCTTCAAAAGCTACTTCTGGAGACCCTCCGTCGCTGCGGTACCTGGACTTCGTGCTTTGCAGCTGTGCTGTGGAAAGGTAAGGTAGATGAAGATCACAGCCAGGTAGCGGTCCATTTCTGTAAAATAAGGGAAAGCTTAAATCTAGCAAGGGCTTAAAAAGTAGACGTACATGTTTTAACTAGCTAATTCCCAGAAAATATCTTGATCCATATTGCAGCATTGCCTCTCAAAGCTCAAGTGCTTAAGCAATTGTAACTTGCTGCTGTTCTGTACACATTAATGGATGTATGAGGTGGAAGAGCCGTTAGTTTTACATCCCAGTGTAACACGGTTTTGTACATATTTATATCTTTACATTTATAACATTTATATAAAGAAATAAACATCTGCATTTAAAAATTCTCAAGGTCTCAAATAACAATTAGATAATTTCCACATTTATAACACTGACAATACAGCTAAGTTAGGTAGAGGTACTGCCCTGAAAATACAGGATTTCAAGATGTTCTGCAGAACTGGTAGCAGAGCGTCCCTTTAATGCTGCTAATTTAAATTCTAACTGTTAATTTCTAACTGTTAAATTCGAACTAATTTAAATTCTGTTACGTAGAAGGGTTGTGCAGGTATTAAAAAATATGTATACATATATAGTCACTTAGCTATGAAGGAGTTTGTTCTGGTTTTGACTGGGGTAATTACTTTCTGTCACAGTAGCTAGTATGGGGATGTGTTTCAGATTTGCACAGAAAGCAGCACTGACAATACAGATGTTCTAGTTTCTGCGGGGCAGAGCTCACAAGGCATCTAGGTCTTTCCTGCTTCTTGAATCACTCCATCATCAAGTGGGCTGGGGGTAGATAAGGAGCTGGGAGGGGATGCAGCTGGGACAGCTGATCCCTAGTTAATCACAGGGATATTCTAGGACAGATGGTGTCATGCTCAGCATATAGAGGTGGGGGAAAAAGGAAGTAGGAGAACATTCAGACTGATGGAGCTTGTCTTCCATGTCACCATTAAGGCATGATGGAGTCCTGATTTCCTGGAGATGGCTGAACCCAAGCCTGCCCACTGGAAATTCACTGGGGAGTGAATTCCTTGCTTTGCTTTGTGTCTGTGGCTTTTGTTTTATTAAACTATGTCAACTCATGAGTCTTCTCACTTGACTGTTGTGACTTTCCTCCCCAGCCCACTGGTGGGGCAGTTAGGGAAAGCTGCATCATCCTTCTTTTCTAGCAGGGGTTATACACAGTAACGATCTCCAAGCAGATTAGCAAAATTATAAACTTCATGTTTCTTATTGGCTTTAACCTGAATTTAGGCAAATATTATTAACAATGCTATTAATAAGGAAGAAATTAAGTCTGTCTGAATTCTTCACAAAAAAACAAACTCAAAATTAAACTGAAATGGTCTATTTAGACAGGAGACCCTATTGGTTGTATTATGTAGGGTGTTGGATCAGTGTGTCACCCACATTAGCAGCTGCATCCCTGAAGATAGAGTACTGTGGGAAGATCATGGCCCAGTACCCCAAACACCAAGAGAGGACACAGGGCAGGCCTGCCACTCAAGCCCCTGATAGTCTCACAGGTCAAATGACACGCTGATCCTGAAGGATGATGACAATCCATTTTGCCTGTGCATAGCATACAGGACATACGGCAGCACTGCCACACTGCTGGCACACAGGGGAGCCTCAACACTGCACAGGGCACACATTTCCATGTCTCCTTACTTCCAAGGGAACAGCAAAGGACATTTTCTACACCCAAAATCAACAAACTTCATGTCAAAGTTCCATCTGCAAACTAGACCTTTGAAACTAGACCTCTCCCTCCTATTCCCCCAAAATTTGTGTCACCTCCTCAGGCAAAGAACCAGACAGCTCAAAACCAGGTCACTGCAGCTGTAACGTGATACAGAGTCCTAAAAAGGCATTTCTTATCTGGGACCTGGCCCCATGAGCTCAGTGATGTAAATAAGAGACAGGATCCCAAAACTAGACTCCTGTGCTACTCAGCAGTATAGTTCTAGAAATGGTTTTTCTCTAGTTTTTGAGAAAGCAATACATGTTTTCCCACAGTAAGTTCCTGTATTATGTAATACTTGTGTTTTTTTATTTTACACATAGATACAACATTTAAAACCTTTTTTTTTTACAAAAGTTTATTTTCCACAAGGAAGAGCAATAGGAAAAATTAAACTTGTTTTCCACATACTGTTTTCTTAAAACAAGAGTCTACAAGGACATATTCAGCACCAAAACTAAAAACAAAAAAAAAGTTCAAACAGCCATAGAATATAATCTATAAAGCAAACATTTAATATTGCACTTTGTTTCTCTAATGTTTGGATTTTACTTACTTTTCCTAATTCATAATTCTCTATCAAATACTGGGTTTCAACTGTGAACCTCAAGTTTTATAATGCTGTGAATTGACCAATATTTGTGGGAGAGCAACACCTCTGAGTAATTTAAAATGGAAGTCTTTATTTGATAAACTTATACAATTTTTCATTCTAATCATAAAGGCTGTAATGCCAAGTCAATTACTATGATATTGGTCAATCCTGCCTCATATGCAATTTTCCATTGTATTGTGGTAAGTACTTTAATGCTATATATATCAGGAATTGTTCCCTAGTCTGTAAAAAGAACAAAAAAGGAAAAAACAGTAAAACCACCAAATGCCCTTTTATACCAACGATCCCATCAGCTTTAAAAATTGTCTGGTTGGAGAGGGTAGAGGGAAGGGACATCCACAAAATTGGCCTAGTAACATTATCCAATTTCCTTCTTTGCCAATATTCCTGCTCAAAGCCCAAGCCTTTTAACTGAATCACTTAAAACGCGACTCATTTATATTTTATCACCCTGTTGTCATTTTTGAAACATGAATGATCTTTCATGTTCTCATAAAGGCCACTTATGGAAAAGCCTATTTTGTCGCATTTATGAAGCCTTAAAAACAAGGCAAAGTTTTTTAAAAACGAGCACCATGCAGAAACACCAGCCTCCTCTCTCCCACTCTCTTCGGAGCTTTTTTACTGCACAAGGAGACAAGTATTTGATGGATTAGATCTTGATTTGTTCAAATAGTCAAGACCAGAATGGTGTCCCTTTGTCAGTGATCTGTGTTCCACAGTTTCTGAAGAGCAAAGCTGACTTCCATTGTGCATCTCTTGCATGTAAGCACTGGTATTTGTTAGCACAGGCAATGGCTTCACTGCTCTCTTTTTCCTGGGGCATACTCAAAGGCAAATGCTCTGTCCATATGTTTTCTGACATTCTGTATGAATACATGGTACAATTCAGGGTTCTGTTAGTTTTAAAGCTCTTGAGAGTGCCACAGAAGATGCAGTTATCAAAGCACTTCCAGCTAACTCATATTTAAGTACGGCTGGTAACACTGGTCTTTCTCACTTTAAATACACTTGTAATCTTGTACAGTATCGTAAACCCTGAAGGTAATACAAAGTGCACAAACTGAGCTCTTAGCATAAAAGAAGCTTTTCCTGCAGTTTGAAATATACTTTCTATTAGACTCATCACATATAGAATTTTTGGTGATTAAGTAGCTATATATAAAAATAAATTTACTTTCCCTTCCTATCCCCATGACTTGAAATATTGGTTTGTCTGTGAATCCTACACAGTGTATGACTTCCTTTTAATAATCTTTTGAGGAACAGCTGGTGTCTGCTGGTGCTGCTTTCATTTATGCCTTTTTTTTAGAGCTTCACAACTTGAACATCTTTTTTAATAATGCAGAAAGAGAAATGGGAATGAGGAGGGTTTTGTAACTTTTGTGTATGTCCTTATTCCAGATCTCCCTCTCAAGTAAAGAACAAAAAACAAAACACAAACACAAAACAGAAAAAGAACTAACTCAACAGTGCAATGTAAAAAAAAAACAAATAGCATTCCAACAGTTTGGCAAGTGATGAGTTCACCTGAGATTAAGTGATTTTTAGGCAGTCTGTAACAAAATGCTGCTTTGCGATAATAGTAGAAAGGCAACAAATTCTTAAAAGAAATCAAGAAAGTATACAATCTTGACAAAGTCTATTAGTTTCTTTCTATTAACTCTTCACCCTCCCACCCTATCCCCATATCTTGTTGCTTATCTACTACAGTAGGCTGCAAAACATACAGCAAGAAGGATTGGCTTGAAGGCATTTGATGTTTGTAAAGTAAATCCACAATAGGATCCAAGCTGAAGAGGTGATACATGATCAGCCTACTAGGACAATTCTGAGCATGTGCATATGCAGGTAACGTCCAGGCTACATTAAATTAAAAAAAAAGAAAAGTCAGTGCATTTGTCGAAGTCTGTTGCTGTTGGGTTTTTTGTTTGTTTCTTTCTTTCTTTTTTGTCAAAGCTTTCTTTTGCTCCTTATTGTGCGGACCACAAGACATGAGAAAGGGCTAACAACTGTCCGGCATAAATGAGAAAAAGCTGTAGTGACACTGAACCGCACAATGTAAGCAATAAGCATGTGCAAATTTCCAAATTGTAAGAGGAAGCCAAACCTCTCTTAATATGGTTTGAGTGTTTGGACACACATGACTGTAGGTTAGTAAGGCTGCTCCTAGTATGTGCCAGTATTTAAGAGGGAGGGGGGGAAAGCTCAGTTCTTCAAGCATGTGGAGCAGTCCTACAATGTTACTGTAGGCTTCAAAGCATAATCACAGGTTGTTTTCATTTATTCACCACACAGGCAAGAGTAAACCCACTTTCTTTGAAAGTGTGCCTCCACTATGATGCCTTGACCTTCAACACGGCAGGTACGATTCCAAACCCAAGTCAAGTCAGCTTCTTATGGATTCTTTCAACGAGAAGGGCAAGATGGTCGGTCGTCTGTGGGTTGATCTGGGTTTGGATCAATCTGAAGAAGAGAGAAAAGAACACAACAACCCAAGGTATTTTTAGAACTGATTGCTAGAAAATAAATCAATCCAAACATCAAAATTTTTAAGTCTGAGACAGTCAGATAAACAGTATTCTCAATCCAAAAGTTACTCAGGTAACTGAAGTATCTCTAAAAATTAGATAAAACTTTGAATTGAAAATTATTAAGTAGAGTGAAACATTTTAAACTTCATGTTGATGGTAGCTTAAGAATAAGCACAAACATGTAATAAAAAATCATAAAAAATCTGCTATAGTAACACAAATGTTCTAAATTATTGCATAGTAAGAAGACAACCAGACTCATCAGTCTAACATGTAACTTAAAATACTAAAATGATTTTGGAAGACATTTTACTTAAAAAGGCACAAAATTATTAGTAAAAAGTTCTACTTAATTTTTATGTAATGAATCATAAAAAACCCCATAAAATATTTTAGAAGTTCATGTGTACCACACATTACCTCCTCTTGCTTTCAACTAAAGGAAGGAGGTGAAGAACATGGTCTCTAACTTAGATCTCCAAAACACAATAGGAAGTATATTTTAAGTGGACACTATATAGTTTGGTCAGTTATTTAAAAAATATATATTTTTAGAACAAAGGAAAAGCTTACTTCTAAATATTTAAAGTACGTGAAATGAAAGGCCCTGGAGTTGTACTCTAGGCTTATGTTATAGAAGAGACACAAAAACCATGCCACTCACTCACTCACTAGCAGGTTAAGTGCTTCAAGAGGAAAAGAAACAATCAAGAGTGGGTGGATACAGGCAAGATTTAGCCAAAGGACACTGCTCTATTTTGTCCTATACCACTGCTTTTCCCTGAAATATATGAACATGGCTTTTGAAGGTTTTGAAGCCTGAACTTGTGTCCCAGTTATGCAGTGACTCTCACAGAACTTAACTTGCAGACAGAAATGTTTGAACTGTGCATTTAGAGAAACCTAAGCCAGAAAGAAAACCTTTGTATCTTCTCTGCATAGAAATTCTGAAAGTAATATATACTAAGAAGTAAAAATACTGAGTACTTTAAGAGAGTTTAGGTGAAAAATAGTTTGTTGTGCATCTATAGACTCAAAACATTGGTATGCACTAATGTCATGTATTAAATATATAATGCAATATAATTTCAGTAAGTTGCTGAGAGAGTGAAAACAATTTTGGAATCTTATGAAGCATTAGAATAGTGAAGAATCGTGTAAGATTTTTGATGCAATTTGCCTGAATTTTGCTAAAACTAAGTTACTTTTCCCCTTTTTATATTTTTGCCTATTTGTCCTGCTTTTCATAAAGTAGAAAGAGTTTCTTACATTTATTCTACATGACAGAATTCAGAGAAGCAGTGCATTCATAATTATGTTTTTAGGTACCTACTTCTGAATAAAGGGGTGGAGGCAGAAAACGAAACTCCTGGATGTATGCAAACAGTGGTCCTGGAAGCACTCTCTCAAAGTCATCACAAACACCTAAGGGTGCAAGGCTGGACTGCCGCTGTTCCTCCGTAACCACTTCTGCATAGCTGGGAGGTGCTGCAGGGAAAAGGCACACGCAGTTCGAACAACAAGTTCTTATGCATGTCAAAACATATAATAAATATTAAACTTTTATAATGTAAAATGGACCAGCATTTAGATAAATTACTTCCATGATTTTTATACAGTTAATTGAACATGAGAAAGAGGGTAGGTTGCTATAGTTTATTTTACAACTATGCTCAAATCCAGCAGCAGACTGACCTTTATTCATTGTGGCCTAATTATCACCTTCGAATTATAGAGCATACTCATAATACTGAATTTCTGTTATGGGCAGGAATGACAGAATATTGCATTCCTGTGGAATCCATCATCAGTCTGGTATTTGTACATTAAAACCCCCAGATGTTTATATGCAAAAAGGAAAGAATCTACAGGGCTTCTCCTTTGACAAAGGAGATTCCCATAGAAATGAATTACATTATCCTTTCACAACCTCTCAGCTACTAAGGATGATAAATGTCATCTTAACTGCTACTCTGACAGGTTACATTGACTCACAACCTGGAATATTGGAGGCAGAATTAATTCTGCCCAGGTACAATGTTTTACTTGTATCAGGTTCCAAACAGCTGGATTCCACAGCTTCTACACCTGATAGAGGAAGGCAAAGAGGGGAACTCCATTTTTCTACAGAGTGCAAGCAGGTAGAAAGGAAACATCCACAGAGGATGTTGGACCCTCTATGGACCTTATTATGGAGGATGTAATAATTTGTGTCTTGCTTGCGTAACAGCAATGAATAAAACACACAAAAATTGAAAGAGACTTGTTTTGTCAGGTTACCTTCTGGTCTTTCAGGCAGTGTCAGACCAAGCCAATTCATGTTCATGCTACACTGGCTGCTTACACTTGATGTTCTGCTACCAAACGGGTGTAGAGGAATGGTGCCAATGACCAGTGGTAAGTTAAGGAATAAATCCATGGCGCCAGGAATATCCACATATACCTAAAGAACAATAAAAAAGCATAAATTAAAAATAGGTTTGCATAAGCATTTCCTAATTATTAGACTAAAAGCTCCAGCCATGCAATTTTTCACAAGGGGTTGAAATTTCATTTTGTTTATTTCAGAACCAGTGTCCCTGTGGAGACAAATAGCCCTCCAAGATAAAGGCAGCTCTATATTCCTAACACAAGTCCTCATACGAAAATGCCACATACTCATAACGCATTTCCTTAGAACATGCAAGATTTAAACTGAATTTACTTATAGAATTCTTGTCTGGACACCTAATGCTAGGCTATGTAACTAGTAAGCAGTTCACAATGCTTTGCTAACAATTTCCAAGGAGTCAAGGAAACCACTCATACTCCAATGAGACAACCCAACATACCATCAGTGAATACTCCACACGGATTATACTACAGTCAAGGATTGAAGGAGAAACAGGTGGAATTTTCAGCTGTTTGCCATTCCAGGTTTCTGTTTTGCCAGATGACAAGGATTCCCCACGCAGGCTGGCAACAAGCTGTTTGACTTCCTTCATTTTCCCTTTGGCATAAAATGCCTGTGTTTGGTAAATGGCTGCCTTTGGCACCACCACACGGGAAGAGCAGTTCTCAATCTCAGCAAAGATCTGAATTGTTTCACCTGAAAGAAAGCAACATTTCTTTTTTTTGCTATGTATTTGCAAGGCAAGTGAAGCAAATTGCCACATAGTGTGTACTGTTATAAGGCACTGGATGCTACTAGCAGTGCTCCACACTTTGAACAACATCCACTGATGCTAGCAGGAGTAAGGTCACCATGAGGTAAATCTAACAGAAAAATGCACAGGCCCAATAAAGGCAGATGTTCTTCAACAATATGGAGACAGAGCAAGCTAACAAAATCAGTCGTTTAAAATAGCAAGACAGACAAATGCAAACCAAAATGGTAAAAACAGTTTAAGTATTTATTTTATATAACAGCAGCTAAGTACACACTGTCATTTTAAAAGGGAAGGAAAAACATTTCCTATAATTACTTCTGTTACGTACCTGGGGTGTAGCCCTTCCTTTCAATTTTGGCACTTAAGGATATTGGGCCTGAGGTACAAAACCAACAACAGAGAGTTTTTTCTTTTGTGCCTGCTTGGGGTGACTGCAAGAAAAGAACAATATTTTCCATTTAATAGAGTGATCCATTATTCTTTTTATCTGTTTTAATCAGCACAAAAAATTATTATATACTTTCTATGCATTTTGTTAAGCATATTTAGTTTTACTTAGATGGAGAAACCTCAAGCAAATTGCACTGTGCAAACTGTAAGATTTATTCTCATTCCATACTTATTAGCACTGCTTTTTTGTTACAATTCATACTGCAGTTACACTTAAAACAAGTTTTTATACATAAATAAATTTAGCACAGCTTAAGGAAAGGCTTTATAGCCTACATATACCACCATATTTCTGAAGAGCTTTTAATTTACCAGTACACTAGAACATCTATCTTTATGCAGTATTCAGAAACAGTAACTAAGGTAAAGTACTGTAACCTTGACTCCTGCTATTTCCTCTTTCAAAATGATCCTGTTTCATCTGTATTAAACAGACTTTGCTATTTTACAAGATACCAGGATTAAGGACTTGATCCAAAGCCCATTAAAGTCAAATGAGAGTCTTTTGATTTTAATGGAATTTGTGCAAGGCCAATGTCCCCTTGCAAGTCTGATTTTTCACCCGTACACCCAAGAAACCTATTTCACTGGATTTTGAGATTTTTTCCCCTCTCCATGGGGGGTGAATTTGAAGAAGAGTGGCAGGGGGAAATGGAGTTTTAGGCCTGATTGAATTCAAATAAATCCTCATTGAAAGGAGTTATGATACTGAAATTATTTTAATTAAACTATATTTCAGGAAAAGATTATAGAGCATTGTGATAATTTCTCCCCATTGGTAGAAAACTATCCATATGAAAATTATCAATTATGCACACCAGTACATTATTTACTTTGCATTTTTAAGTTTGCAGTCTATCACACTAATTCATTTAAGCTTCACTGTTCTTTATTCAGAATCAAAGAAAGCTCTTGAAATTTTCCTTCTTACTCACACTTAATTTAGTATTAATTTTAATTGGCAAAAACATTTTATGTATCTTAAAAGTAAAGCAACTCCAAGTAGATGAAAAATGTAGCTTTCAAAATGCCAGTACATACAGAGTTGCAGAACTAAAGTAATACTTAGAAGATTGGCTGTAACTAAGTATCAGGTAAGTATTAGGCAATGCATTAGGTAAAATCAGATATGGCAATTGTTTCAATTATTAAACTTCATTATTTTTTTATGCCAGAAACAAAAAATGAATTCTGTCAATTCTTACCAGTAATGAAGGAGTGTTGATATCTATATGTTCAAAGACTGTAAATTCCTTCTTTAATTTTACTGGTAGAAACCAAGGCCTATGCAATTCGGCTTTCACCCAATAGCGCACACTGCCATGTCTGCCTTCGAATGAGGTAGCAAGTGGTCTGTGCAGGACACAAAGGTCAGAACTGAGTAAAGTCCTTCTGTCTAATAATGATACAATTGATCAAGTCAGTGATTAGTATCTAGAACTGCATTCTTAATGCACTGTAGTACTTAATGTAGAGTATCTCAGAAAAATTCAAGATTAAAGATGGGAGAAAAAATCATCTCCAATTTATCCTCCTGTAGTTTTTCACAGGTTTTAGGAATTAATTAAAGAATTGTACTAGAAAATGCCAGGAGAGCTCAGATTTTCTTTAAGCTCAAGAGGCCGCTTCCACATCTACAGTAAAGTATGCCCTTTTGACTAACAATTTAGAATTACCATTAATATCAACCAATTACAGTTTATGATATTGCCTTTTGTAAATCACTGTGTATTATTTACAGTAGCTCAACATCAGGTTAATTTTAGCTGTAACTCAGCACTTCCGTAGTTAAGTTCACCTTAAGCAGAGTAAATATTACAACATGGAGTTCTGAAGAGAGGCTATTTTGAGCACCTTCTAATCTTTCTCTACCCTAATGAGACAGCTTAAAACATTTGTAATACAAAAGAATGTACACATATATATATATATATATATATATGTATGTATGTATGTGCACATATAAAATCATGCAGACTACTCTGGAATTTGTCAAATGAAAGAAGTCTATTTTAGAAGCTGGAGGAAAGATGATGCAGGTAGTTTTTCCAGCCCTGTGAACTGCCTTTTTTACTGTAGTATCATAAAATGAAAGATACTTTAAAGTTCAATTATTTCCAATTAACGGTAGTTTCTGTAACTTATTGTCTTTATTTTTGTAAGGACTTTTTTGTAATTTATTATGTTCTGAATACAATGTTATATATACATTAAAATAAAGTATTTATAACATTTCCATATTTTCCCTAGAGAGTAATACTAGCTATGCTAGTGCTTTATTAGCATTATTCTTTCAGTTACAGGTTTGACTTCAGTATTTGCACATTTGAAATGTTTAGTTTTTTTCCCCTAATAATGCAATTAAAACTTCAGTTTTTCATTCTGTCTCATACTCTGTTGAGGAAAAATCAGTAAGGATGATGCACATCTTTCCACTGTTGCTCTGAAGTTTACATCAGCTTTTGAAATATTCTATGGACACAAAATAGCAAGTAAGTAGGCAGCATCAAAGTTCAGGCTTTTAATATCACTCTTTGTTTTTCCAGTATTATTAAAAACTGGGTTAACAGCTATTCTTTCATGGCACTTAGAAAGAATCAATGATTCAATAACACAATGCTTGTGATATTTTGCTATCTGGCTGTTTCACTTCAAGCTAAGCATTTCATGTTCATGCTTTTAATGTTTTGGGTTTCAGATTTTTTTTTTAATGCCCCTTTAAACTCAAGGGGAAATCAGTACTGGCCTTACTGTTGAGATTTTCACAGAATCCTAAACTGTCTTTAAAATCTCCATGTTCACAGATCTTCCCAGAAAATCTTACCAAAACAATGCAGAGTCCTGTGCTATTCACTTTGAAACTGTAAAAGTGTTTGCCATCTGCATATTCTACTAAAACCAGCACTTCTAATAAACAACTTCATTATTAGGCAGTGAGCTTATTCACATAAATCTGCCAAATTTTTAGTGGCTTTCAAATTTTTAATGCCCACTACTTGGCTCCAGGAAAAGGCTCATTTTTCATCCATACTCATACTCCCTCTTTTCCTGTATATTTCATTTTTGAGGAACTTGTATTTTTAGCTCATTTCCATATTTCCAACTCTACTACATCCAATCTTACCTCTACAGTGCCCATGTTACATATTTCAGACAGGAGTGGGGCAATAATTTTTATCTTATCAGAACAAACTTCTGCTCTTACTCTTGCTTTGCTTTTGTTTTCTGAAAAAAATGGGTTTTTGGTAGGAAAATTCTTCTTACTCTATCCACCCATTCTTAAGTTTGTTTCCAACCAAGCTTTCTGCATAAATAGCCACCCTGGCTACACAGATCCTATCTGAATAAGAACAACCTCCTCTTTTGTTGAAATCTAAGTACACTTGCCACATCTGTTCAGACTTGAGCCCAAACAATTCCACTGTGATGTAGTCTCTAGATCTGCTGGTCTGCATAACTCCAGTAAATGGTTGAGTTAGAAGGTATTTCAGCCACTCTGCAGGACTTCAGCAACAGTTCAAATTCCCCTCCCTCCTCTTGAGAAGGGGTAATGGACTGGAATATCTAGTCAGTCAGTAAGACTTGGTAAAATTAAAGTGCACAACTGGGCAGCAGTGAGCTCCTTTTTTGTGGAAATTTTTTAACATAAAGAATGGGTACATCAGTGTAAAAGCAACCTCTTCAGTTTAATGAGATTATGTTCTCTACTGCATGTTACGAGCACAATTCCTACTACCATTGAAAAGGTTTCCCCTCCACCCACAGCAGGAGTTTTGGTCAGGTGGGTGGGCAGCAGAGCCCTGTGTGGAAGACTCTGAGTGGGTACTTACGTCTGTGGAAGCTCGAAGCTGAATGCATATTCATGCCTTCCTGAATGGATGGAGTGAAGGCCCTCTTCTGAATTGTCGTCATCTAAAAAAAGAACAAAAACATGTTAATCCAGCTGCATACCTGTTATACCTTGCATGGGCTCATGGGCTTCTCTTCAAGGAAAAAAAAAGCAATTTGTTCACAAATTACAACACTCAAAGAATGTGATGTCCCACAAACAAGGCCTCCGGTCCATTAGTTATTAACTGGTGGAATGCAGGACCACCTCTGACTGACAGAAAGGCAGAACTTCGCCTTACAGAGAAGCAGAGGTTAATGTTTCAATATAGCTGCCTCTGCACGGTGACACAGTTTCAACTGCTGCCATTTCAAGGCCTCCATTCAAGGTCTGTAAAGGAAATAATGTTGCTTTCAACTGAAGTTGCTGTTCAGAATGAACTAGAGCTAGCTTTTTACCAGCATTAACAGGACCAAGTCTGCTGCTTAAGATTAAATTTAGAAATTCAGGCTCTTTGTATCTCCTGCCTGGCAACAGTGTCCGGACATTAATCCTACAAAGGTGTGATAAAGGAGTAAGCATACGAGCAGCACCCAGAAAATACCCAACAGATTCAGGGACATAGGAAATGGCAAGTTGCCCAAATAATGCTATCTGGAGCTAAACCTTTTTTTTTTTAATAGATTAACTTGATCTTGCTCAGACAGAGCACAGATACTTTCTGGTTTTATGCCAGAAATGCTGACCCTTGTTTATGGTCACGATTATTTGTCCAGCTTCAAGTGCCACAAGAAAATTGCAGTTTCTTCTGACATAAAACCAGAAAAACGCTGACTTGGTCAAAATAAAAGTTGAGTGAAAAATGACTGAGCACCTCGCAGACACAAAGGGCTGGAATTATAAAAGGGGTTATAGCAAGACAAATTGAAAGAGAACAGCTTATGTGTGATGGTCTGAAGCATTAATGGAGGCACGCAGGAGGGTTCTGAGTTTCTATTGTCCTACAGAAGAGCCGATGCTCTACCTACTGCTGTGCAAATACCGAAAATTTAGAAACAAAGTAGCAAAACAAACAAACAAAAAAACCCCCCCTCCCATCAGCAAGATGTGGAAATAAATACACCTTCAGCACGCAACATTACTCAACGTAGGTCAGAAAAATGTGCTGAAAAAGCAAGAAAATGAGCCGGCCTGAAGGTGGGCTTTTATCCTGTTGGTTTGCCTTTTTTTTTTTTTAATCAATAAATATGATTTATTTTTGTTTAATTTTTTTTTTTCCGAGTTGGGGGGGGGGAGGGGGGGGGGGCCCGGCGGGGGGGGGGGCAGCCACGGCTTGAAAAGCGCGCCCCCCCCCCCTTCCTGCCAGCTCAGCAGTCCCGCCACGCCGCGGTAAACAAGTGCTGAGCTGTCAATCAGCGCGGGCTGGAGCAGGAGCCGACCGGCCTGAACCGGAGCGCCGCCAGCCCCGCCGCTCTCGCACGCTGCGTGCGCCGCGCCGCCGGCTCCGCGCCCAGGGCGGACCCCGCCGCCGCCCGCGCCGGGCACAGACCCCTCCGGTGCTGGGGCAGGGACGAGACGGAGCGCGGCACGTCCCCCCCGCCCCGCTCGCTGAGGGGCTTTGCGCCGAGCCAGCGCCTCGGGGAGCGGCCCCGGCCCGCCGGGGGCAGGCAGCGAAACCTGCTCACTCACCCCGGCCGCCAGCGCCCCGCCAATCAGCGGCGGGCATCGCCCTAGCAACAGGGCAACAAACCGCGGCCGGCCAATCAGGGGGCGCGGCCGGGCCGCGGGGCTGCGCTCGGGGCAGGCGTGGAAACGCGGCCGGGCCGCGGGGCTGGAGTGGAAGCGCGGCTCCGCGGAGCTCCGCGGGGCTGGAGTGGAAGCGCGGCTCCGCGGAGCTCCGCGGGGCTCCTGGCCCAGCCGCTCCCACGCGTGCTCCCCCCGCCAAGGACCGCTGCTGCGTGGCTGCAGACTCCCGTCTCCACGCTCCTGGAACCCGCGGGAAGTTAGGCTCAGGTGCCCGATTTCTGAGGCGGTGGCAGCCCTAAGTCACCTCGTTAGCGCGGTGCGCTCGAGACACGGGGAAAAAAAAAAAAAACAACAAAAAACCCCAATAATAATAAAAAAAAAAGACCCAAGTTCTGCTACATCTTTGAGCTCGGGAATACTGTGTGGTGAAGGGCTCGGTGCCGCCCGGAGTTGTTCAAGAATTGCATTTATTATTTTTAAGAAAAAAATGAGAAATATCGCATCGCTGCTGTGTATATGATGTACGTTCAGGGGGGGAAAATAAAACAAAACAAAAAAAAAGGGGGGACAAGCAGCCCAAAAAAATTACATAACCGGGTTTTAACATTATTTTCTTGCACTGGGGAATTAAGTCATCGCCACCACCTGACGAGTGCGGCCAATCTGCGCGGAGCGGGCGGCCCACCCCCCTCCTACAAAGCCGGTCCCAAACAGGATTGAACCGCTTCGAACAAAGGCTGCGAAGTTCGGGGGAGAAAGAAATAAAAAAAACCAGAGAACCCCCGGGCCCTGGCGCTTGCACCCCCCGGGGGAAGGAGCCTGCACTTCGTGGGGACACCACGGCGGCTCGAGTGGGAAGCGGGGAGCAGAAGTCCTCATCTCCCCAGTTTTGGGAGAGATGCTTCCATTACGCAACATCGCTTCCCCCCCCCCCCCCCCCCCCCCCCCCTCCTTTTGCTCCTCATCAAGGGCTTTTCGGACACATCTTTACATCGGGGTGACCCCCATTGCCCAGCGGGGTGTAGGAAATTAAAGCTTTTTAGGGCGAGGGTAATATTGAAATGAGGAAAAAATTACACGTGGGGTGGTGAGATGTCAAAATAAGCCGGGGAGACCCTTTAATCTGCCAATAATCAACCATCCTGAACATTTCATTGTATTATCACCCCAACACAGCAGAACCCCTCACGTGTCAAAAAGTATGGGTTTTTTATGCTTTCACTGTGTTTCAATTATGATTCTGCCAATAAAGTCCGCTGCCCATCTGGCTGTAATTTTACAGCTGTTTTCCCCCAAGGAACAGCAAATCCTACTAAATGTCACCAAGAAAAAATAAAAGGTAAAACACTCGGAAAAAAAAAAACTTGTTAATATATGGCCGTGCTGAAGGGCAAGTAGTTCAAAGGGAGTCCTTTTGCTCGCAGGTACTTTGCATTTCCTATATGTAACTCCATCGCCAAGATACGACCCTGGGCACGTCCTGCTCTCCAATGCACCTATTAAAAGACAGGACTAAACCGGGGTGCTTTTTTTCCATAAAAAATTAAAGCAGCACAGTTAAAGGCAGCCCTTACCTCTCTCGTGGCCGATCAGGATGTCTTTATGGTTGAAATATTCCACTTCTTCGGTGTAGTTCTGTGTATAGGCAGTGTTGGATCCAGCATTCCTCGATTCAGTCCAACGTACTTTAGCGTGGCCCCTCGCATGGATTTTAAGGGATTTCACTCTAATTTCCCCAGTTACTTCTAGACTGACCCTTCCTGAGACTGTATCCCCGCTGGAGTAAACAGGGACATTGCTGTCATTCAGACAGTCAAAGCTTATCGTCAGACTCTTCACCTTCCCCAGCACCATGGTTTTTATAGCAAAGTGTACAAAAATAGACTGTTAAGAAAAAAAAAAAAAAAAAAAAAGGGGAAGGGGGGGCCCAAAAAAAAAAAAAAAAAAACAACCAACCCCGAGCCCCTGGGGCGCAGGGGTGCTGCGGCGCGTACCCTACAGGCGGCTCATGGGGGCGGCGGGGAGCCCCGGCCGCGGCGCGGGCGGCGCTGGTGCCGACGCGGCGTCTCCCCACAAAGGCGCTGCCGCGCCGCCGCCGGCCCCGCCTTATAAGCCGTGTGACAAACAAGCGCGGGCGCGCATGCACCGCCCCGCCCCGCCGGGGCAGCCCCGGCTCCGCGCCGCCGCCGCGCGGGAGCGGGCGGGGCGGGCGTTGCGCTGCGGCGGGCGCCGCGCAGGTGATGCTCTCTTAGCGCAGGCGGCGGTGTTCCGGCCTCTAGCAAGACATGGAAGTTGTACACACCTTGTTCTGAAACTGGGAAATACTTCCTTCTCTTGGTCATTGCGTTTTGGGATTGTTTTGGTAGGATTTTGCTGCTTTGGTTTTCTTGTCCGGTTGTTTTTTTTTTTTTTTCTCTCTCCCCATCTCTTCTTTTCCCATCTCTCTAAAGATGAGAAAGAAGTGAGAAAAGCTTGATAGGAAATGATAGAAAACCATGGCAAGAAATAAAAAACAGTCCTGGCTTTCAGTGTAGGATGTATTCTACTACATGAGGATCCTCTCTGTTAACTTTTGAAAATCAGTACTGATTAATCTGAATTTAACAATCAGTGACTCTCCCAGTAATAAAAAATACATTGCTGTAAATCCTCCCTGGAAATTTTTCCAACTGTTGATTTTTTTTTCATTATTATTACTTTGGTTGTGCTGTTTCTCTGGTAAATGCTCTGGGTTTGGTTATTTACTGCTATATTTGCTAATTCTTGCTCACTTCCCTGCTGACACAAATTTTTCAGTGAGAAGTATGATGGTGGTGGATGACATCCCCCAAGACACCATTCTTTGGGGGGACTAAACTGAGATATACGGCTAACTTTTCATGCTAACAGTTAAGTTTTGAAAGTGTTTGCCTATTCTTGCTGTTTTTTCTTAAGTAAAAAAAAGTCTCATTTTCCTTGGCCTTGTGGATATTCTCATGTGGGGTTTTTTTGTGGCCAAAGGGGTTCAAGTCCCTTGTGGGTAAATTAGGATTTTTTTTATGCTTTTGCAGCATCTCATGGTAAGCATTCATATTTCCCTAGCTCTTAGAATCATAGAATCATTGAGGCTGGAAAAGACCTTCAAAATCCTCATGTCCAGCCATAAAAAGAATACTTGCAAGAGAAGCAGAGGTGATTCAATTCCTCTTCTGACAGTGTTTTTCTTGTTCTTCTCATTTCTTCAGACTCAGGTGGTCTCTTGCATGTGTTTATTTGTACATTTTTATTCTCTTCTGTAATTTAAAAGATAATTGTGTCTTTCATGAGTCATAGAAGCCACAATTCCGTGGTCTCCAGTTGCTACAGGACTTGAGAAAGCTGGCAGCCAGGTGGGATGCAGCTTTCATTCACAGGGCTTGGGTCATATCTCCTGTCCTGCCAATTCTGGGCTGGTTCTTAATGTTCACCTGCCCAAGGACAAATCTGCAGACATGATAATGAGCAATTGCATTTTCCAGGAAGCTGAAGATATAAATCTGTTATTCCAGTGGATATGTGTGGCAAGCACATTTCTCTCACTCTCAGGATTTTTCATAGAGGTACATAGAGAGAAATAGAAGACAAAACAATTTCTATTTCTGCTCCTTGTTTTCCTATGTGGAATGTGTTTGGAGAATTGTTTACCTGGAGTGAGTGCTTGATTGGATTCTGGTGAGGATTGTTTGAGCCTGATGGCCAATCCAATCCACCTGTGTCTGGACTCTCACAAGCAGAGTCACAAGTTACTTAAATTAAAGATAGAGTAAGAGAAAGTAGTATGTAGTTTTAGTACCCTCCTTTTATATAGTATATTAATGTATTTTATCATAATTATAATAAAGAAATAATTCAGCCTTCTGAATTGAGTCAGACATCGTCACTTCTTCCCACTGGGTTCGCCTGCATCCACAACAGATATGAATCTGGATTTTTTTTTTTTTTGTAATCTAGATAGGTAAGGAAGAGGATCATCCTACATAGTTGGGGTACATGCAGCATGCGTTGTGCGCTGCTTGTGTTTGCCTATTCCAGACTTGTTGAAGAAGAATAAAATAATTCACTAAGCTGCTGCAAATCATCCCCTGTATATACCCTGCAGACCTCCTAACCCTGTCTTACCTCCCCTCTCACTAGACATCAGCCATCTCCTAGATCACCATATTTTGTGTATGGCTATATGTGATTTAAATCTGGACCACTGAACAGGCTGACATGGTTTAGTTAATCATGTGTTATGAATACTAATCTTCAGATTGACAGCTCTGCAGAAGAATCTATGTATGTATATGTATACATTTCCCGCATCCTGTCAAAAATCACACGTACACATTCAGCCTCTGCTGCTCTTTTTAGTACTTCTCATAGTGTATTCATTTTACTTTGGTATTCCTAAGGAATACGCTTCATGCCACCTTGTGGCAAAGCTAGTGAAATGCCAACACTGCCTTTCACCAGTCTCTAGCCTCTGCATTTATGTAAAACTCACATTTTTCCGTGAAGCCTTTTTTTCAGAATAAAAAAAATTTAAAATGAAAAAAAATAAAAACCTTATTTTTTATTTTATTTAAATGGAGAACATACTATGAGGTTTAGCCAAAAATAATTAGGAGGGGTTTTTTTGAAGTTAAGTTAACCAAATATTAGTTATTTTTTCAGGATGTAAGTTTTTCATTTGTCAAATGAGCTATCCTCTAGTTAAATATTAAAAGTTTTATAGATCCTGACGTGGGATTTTAAAAATTGGTTGCAAAGACAATCAGGTCTTACCATCTTAGATCAACAATAGGCGGTGAAGACTTTGTACACACATGAATTATCACGAGCCTTCACTAACCTTTTACAGGCCTTATGCATGATGCAGTACACAAAAAGTCACATAAAGTTTTTAAAAAAATTATTAATTTTATTAATTAATCCAAATTTCTTTTTTTTTTTTTTTTTAACTGGTGGAACCTATGAAGATCATGTTGTCTGCTATTGAAGTTAGTAGCTCCAAGGAAGATGGCAATATTCCAGCCTCCATAAAGTCATAAAGATTATACCTCTCTTTCTTGAAACTGGCAAACTCTTCCTTATTTGTCTTTTTTTTTTTCTTGGAACTTTAAAAATTATTTCTCCTTTTAAAATTATTTTCTTATTTTTAAAATAAAATAACCTGTGCCTAGAACTCTCTCAAACTCCTTGTGACCTAATGGTACATTCATGCTGAAGACCATTAAAAATTCAGAGGTTAGGTCTATTTAACATTTTTGTAGCTAATCAGTCTTCTCGCTGTGCACTAGATAAATCTGCAAGGGTAGGTATGATGCACAATGATCTTGACAACAGTCATTACATTTTTCTAACAGCAAAGCCAGAAAAGCTTGCAATGTTCTCCCGACTCATTAATAAACTACTGTTAGTAGAAAGATCCAGGCTTTGAGCCCATCTTCTTACAGACCATCCTGGTTTGAGACTAGGCCTGGTTTGATGTGGAGACAGTGTTTGCCCTCCCTGTAAGCTGTTACCTTGTACACAGAGAATGGTCTAGAGTGAGTGTCAGAATAGAAGATGCATGTTTTCTGAAGGTTGACGTGTCCTTATCAAAGGGAGGATCCTGAAAAGAAAACACATGCTCCAGGATGATTTCTATATTTTGTGCAGTGAATGAATGAAAAATGTGAAATGTTCTCCTAATGGACTTGTTTCTGTTCATCTTTGTTGTGTCTGATCCCAAATCTATTCATAAAAATAAGAAAACTGAGGTTTGCCCTCATCATACCTCATCATACCATATTTCACAATATTTGTGAATATTGTCACATTAAAATAGTGAGATAAAAATGTTTATTTATGGTACTGTAGATCTGTGTACTGAGAACCTGTTTCCAAAACTCCTGGACTCAGAAGGATGTCTATAGACTTTCCTTTTGGTACTATCTCCACTGGAACAGTTGTTCAGCTCTGTAGAAGTTGTTCAGAGCTGTAGAAAGAACAGAAAATTTTTCTAAATAGGCTTCCTTTGGGCTTGTTTTTTTAATGGAGAAATAATCAGTGATGAAAAGAAACTTGGAGTTTGAAACTCTTTCCTGGATTTGAAAGATCCAGGATTTGGGAGCAGCGTTTTTCGGTATTACCTGTATCTTTGGATGATAGCATTTATTATTGAGAAAAAGTGTGCTGTATTTCTGATGATTCTGCTTTCAGAAGGCAAATACTGTAAAAAAAATATTCAGTCTCAAAACTCAAGCATTGTTTGCAATATTTATTACTTTGCATTTTTTTTTCTTTAAAATATTTTAAAGCTGTCTTGGAACCAGGTGGCACTTTGTTCCCTGCCATAGCTGCAGAGCTTCCGTACCTGGCTCATACACGTGGTCATGTTTAAAAACCTGGGATGGTCACTGCTGTTGAAAAGGCTATGAGAATGCAGGATTATGAAATCCAAATGACCTAGGAGTGATTAAGCTACAAAATAAACTTTACTGGGAGTCTAGAAGCAAAACGTGTTGTAACATGTTTTGCTGATGTAACTTTTTTTTTGATGTAACATGTTTGACTATATCCTGCCAGAGGAAGAAGAATTTGGCAATGTGCTTGGGTCACAGTGGTACTGAGGAAAATGCTCTCATGAATTTTGCTTCTGCATTCCCTCTTTTCATGTTTATCTCTCCTTGTTACTAGCAGTTTGCAGAGAAATATTTGTAATATTTGTGGTTATATAAAGTTTCTTTTTTGCAAAGTGTCTATTTTTATTACAGGATCTTTCCACAATGCCATGATATTCATTCTGTTGGTCAGAGTATGGTGCTCTGCCAATAATGCCAAGATAGTGGGTTTGATCCTTGTATGGGCCATTAACTTAAGAGCTGGTGTCACTGTTCAGTGAGAAATGACAAAAAGTCAGTCAGAAGGCTGAGTGGCATAGCCGCACATCTTTACTTGGAGCTGCTTCTTTTAGACACTGATCCGATACAGGTGGACCTGATTGGTCATTTAATCAATACATTTCACCCAATTGGCTAATTAACAAGATGCCCATTTATAAACAATCTTAGGAGAATAACAAGAAAATTAATATTAGAAAAACACCAACTGCAGGTTGTTTTTAATAATTGGATATCATTGTTTATCTCCAACTCCCTAAAATCTCCCAGGCTGATTCTGGGAAAACTTATCTAGTTTTCTTGCTCTCTGACCAGACTGTCACATCCACAAGTTGGAGTCAGTTATCCTTCTGTGTCCCCTCCAACTCATCCTATTCTGTCATTCTGTGATCCAGCAATACTAGAAAGATTTTTAAAGTATTTGAAATGGAATTTTCTAAAAAAAAAACTAAGATTTTTTTTCATTATACTTTCTTTTGTTTTATCAAAGGTTATGCTTTAGCTCTGTATTTCAAAATGATAAGATATATACTGGGATTTTTCTATTCAGAAATAAGCTGTTATTCTTTTTGTTAAGCAAGGTTTGTTGGAGAGTTGAGATCTTTTATTAGACTAACTTTCAGTCTGGAAAAAGAACAGACCAGCATTCAGTACACCAGCTCTTCCTTAGCTTGGTTTCCAATCTATATTAGAGCAGTATTTTTAGAAATAAAGTGACTGTGAAGCAAGATGAGTTCTGTTTCAGGCCATCTAGTTTACTTCTTATTTCTGAGCTAAACTAATAAGCACATCTAACCTGCCTTTATTAGTGAGATAAGCATTTCAGCAAAAAGGGAGATTGAAATACGGATGGCACAGCCACACTTCTCACTTTATTCTCATTTTATTTATAAAAAAAAAGTGGAAGCAATGCCCCTCTCCTTTTTGCTGGTGTGTGCTGTTAAAAGGTGAAGACATGGGCACTTTCTTTGCTCAGCAGCTATGTAGGGGGTGCATGGCATGCAGAGATATGCAGGGTACTCACTACTTCAAGTCTATCAATATCTGCCTTTGTCGAAAGACCCCTTTTTTATAGTCCAGCTAATTAGAATTCAGACACTGAGCATTTGTTGGCAACCAACCAAGCCATGGGACCGAAGCTAAAAACATATCAGAATTATACCATGATGGCATTCTGTTTGTATGACTTAAATGTCCATAGGCACGTGTCAGATGTGTTTGGGACAGTTTGCAAGGCAACGCTGCTCCTCTGCTGAATTCACATCAAATGCCTACCAGATGACAACACTCCATCAGAGCTTTCCACACAGCAGGCAGCCCAAAGAAAGGAAATTTCAGGAAAGGAAATTTCAGGAAAGGAAAGGATATTTCCAGAATAGAAATTTCTGGAAAAGAATTTTCAGGAAAAATATTTTAGGAAAAGGATAGAAATTTCAGGAGAGGGAAGGGGAAGGGAAAGGGGAAAGGGAAGGGAAGGGAAGGGAAGGGAAGGGAAGGGAAGGGAAGGGAAGGGAAGGGAAGGGAAGGGAAGGGAAGGGAAGGGAATCTGAAGACAGGGAAGAAAACTCCAGGAAAGGGAAGGAAATTTCAAGAAAAGAAATTTTGGGGAAGGAAGGGAAATCTCAGGAAAGGGAATTTTAGGAATCAAATGCATTTCCAGTAAATGAAAGGAAATTTCAATAAAGGAAAGAAATATAACAAAAGGAAAGGGAATTCCAAGGAAGGAAATTTCAAGGAAATAAAGGGAATGTCAGGATCAGAAATTTCAGGAAAGGAAGGGAAGGAAAGGAAATGTCAGGAAAGGAAAGGAAATTTCTGGAATAGAAATTTCTGGAAAAGAATTTTCAGGAAAAGTATTTTAGGAAAAGGATAGAAATTTCAGGAGAGGGGATGGGAAGGGAAGGGAATCTGAAGACAGGATAGATAACTTAAGGAAAGAGATAGAAAATTCAGGAAAGGAAATTTTGGGGAAGGAAAGGAAATCTCAGGAATGGAAATTTCAGGAAAGGAATGAATTTTCAGAAAAGGAAAGGAAATGTTGATAAAGGAAAGAAATTTTAGGAAAGGTATGGAAATTTCTAGAAATGAAATTTTGGGGAAGGAAATGGAATATCAGGAATGGAAAGTTTAGGAAAGAAATTGTTACATTCCACTCAGGCCATGTTTTCCCCGTTTCCCGGGACCCCTGTGACTCTGATCAAGATAAGCCTGGACCCCTCTTTCATGCCCCAACAGGGTTGGCAGAGAGCCAAGAAACCCTCCCTGTCAAGACCCTAGAAAAACCCCTGACATTTCCTGTTCGCTCTCTTTTCCTGCTCTTCCCTCTCGGACCATGGAATAAAAGAGCTGGACAACTACATCGGGTGAGAGCCTCTTCTGAACCTTTGCCCATCTCCTGATGTTTTCCCCCTCTCAAGGCCTCGTATTTCTGGGCTAGTCTGATAATTTAGGGGCTGGGAGTGATGGGGAAACCACAGCTGGCACCCAACACGGGTTTGCTATAAGCCCTTGCAACGAGATGGAGACCTTATTTTAAAGGATCTCAAAAGCTCTGTTGGGACAGAGCTGCCCTGCTACTCTAGATGCCTTTAAAGGCTATGAGTGACAGGGAAAAGGTCGGGATCTTGCCTGAGTACCTCAGGCGAGCCAGCTGGAGAGGGGACCTGAGACGATTTCACGCACAATCCTACAGTGCACAAGATTGGTAAGATTTCCTCCAATTAGCGTTTTCCTGGGTGCGCGTCTAGCCGGGAGGGGTTACCATAGTGACCATGGGATCTGCATGCTCGGGCTAAGCTAGAAGCAGCGCTCGCAGCTTGGAACGTACGGATTTGTGATAATCCGTGTTCCTCGGTTGGGGAAGTCACAGGAGGGGTCCGGAGTTCTGGGATGGCGGAGGGGAATCCGACCCCCCAGAGGATAGCCGAGGAAAAGAGCAGGAGCCACTCCGGCAGCAGCACTCCGGCGAGTGCCCTCCCCTTCCCCCACTGCATCGATTCCAATGCTGACGGCGGGGAATTCGAAGAAACCGTGCTGTGTTAAAAGTCTGGTGGAGGATAGACCAACTATACTATTAAAATAATGGGTGCAAAAGTATTGGTGGAACAAAAGAGCACAATAAAACACCTTAGCAATATTTTAAACAATGTAACATTCTCAAATAAGCTTCTACTGCATTTTTGTATGCTGGCTAACTAAAGAAATACCAAATATTACTGTGCAGGAAATTAATTCGATTTCATTTTGGGACCAGGTTGGACAGATATTAACTTTAAAAATTGAAAATGGTGAACATAAAGCTTCTCTATTTATTCTGATATTCTTACAAGCTTGGAAACAGATTTTAGAACCAGAAAAAAGCATACAAACACAGACTAACAGTCCGAATGACCCCTTTTCCCCTCCCTATTCACCCCCTTGATATCCCAGCCCTGATACTGCTTTACCCACCCTGTAACCCCCTGTAACACCTGGTTCTTCTGAGAAATATAGTCTGGACTATTCCAAAAGCAAAAATTTTCTTCCCAGAGCCCTGACGCTGTAACAGGGTCTCTGAACAATATGTGGCAATGTAATGGCACCGAACATGTGCCCTTACCTCCGCACAATCCTTCCTTTCCCCCATCACCCCACCCCTCCCCCAGTCCCTGCCAGCCCCCGACAGCTCCCCCCCACCCTTATCAACACCTGCCTCCGGGTTGTCTCGGGAACAGGGGCAGGGCCGGCCCCGGCACAGCGCCCAGCCTGGACGGTGCGGGGGGAGGGCAGAGCAGCTCAGCAGCCCGGAACACCGGCAGGGCTGGGGCTTCCCCCGTGGCACCGGCAGCCCAGGAGACCGGGCGTTACCGGCCTCTCACCGGGACCCAGGGGGTGGCGGGGGGGAATATCCCTGCCTCTATGGACATGGGAAATTAAATAATACCATCTGTAGCACCTGTAGTATACCTAGGTAGGAGAAATGGTAGCAGAACATACCAACCACTACCATATAGAGACAAAACAGAGATTTGTAAAATACAGAGAGAATTTGGGAGAACAAGTGAGATTTTTAAAGGCATTTTTAAAGGCATTTTTAATTCAAATGAAATGGTACCGAAAGATATCACTGATTTATTTAAATGTTTACTAATACCTTTTGAATATGAGATATGGGAAAATAAATGGAAGTCAGCTTTAATAGCAGTTTTACAGGAAATAAAACAAACACACAGTGACAATGGACAATGACGGTAACCCTATTACAATAGTTCATCTATGTGGCACAGGTGAATGGCACTGTCCAGAAAGACAAACTTGAGTGCTATCTAGGTCGGTTTTGGAAAAAATCTGTAACACTGCAGAAAAAACATTTTATCAATTACCAGTAACTGAGGCTAAGGGTAGCTATCTTAACATTAAACAGTTTTCTTCAGAGAGTTTTATGCAGTTTGTCGATCAATTGAGAGCCCAAGTCAAAAGACAGTTGCAAGACCCTATGGTACAGACAGAGCTGATTAAAGAAATGGCTCAGAGGAATGCAAACGAGACCTGCCATAGAATTATCCTCCGCCTTCCTCTCGACCCATCACCTAGTCTGCCTCAGATGATTGATGCCTGTGCCAGGAGAGCAGAGCTGTTTGATACCCCTGACAGACATATAACTGCTGCACAACCACAGCCTGCTGCCAGAGCCGCACCAGGTACAAGGAGACAACCAGTGTCATCAGACCAGCTTCAGCACATCATCTGCCTCTGTTGTAAGAAACCAGGACACTTTGCCAGAAACTGTCCTCAAAACCAGAACCAGAGAAAGTTCAACAAAGAAAAAAACTGAGTGCAGAGCGCATGACCGCTCCTAACACAAATACACGCAAAGATATAAATATAGCGGAACCCACATGGGAAAATGACTCTCCCTTAACAAATAAGGGGGAGAATGGAATTCAAGGTATGGGCGCAGAAAAATAAAAATGTAAAATGTACAACTAACAAGGTTTGGCAGCCGCTAGGCCGACCTCGCCTAGTGACTGCCAAAGGGTTTAATTTCAGATCTACTGATTGGGAAGTCATTATAGTGGACCTGTCAAACAGCTCACAGGACCAGCAGGTATACCAAATGGAACCGGACAGTGAGTATGTTGTCATTGGAGATACAGCACACACACCTTCAGAGACTGAAGTAGCTCCCATGACTGCTAAGGGAAAGATATCAAGCCTTATGCTGTTGGCACGCTGCTCACACCCTCCATTTTACCTAGAAAAAGGACAAATTTTGGCCCAAGCCATTCCCATCCCAGTAGAAATAACAGTAGAAGGAAAATCACCAGAAGTCTACTGGGAAGAGGTGGTAGGAGAGGATAAACCCTCGATGGCATGCAACCTAGCCCATGGTGTGGAGTTGTGTTATTTTATGTTCTATTGATTTTGCATTATATAATGGTTTGTTCCGGTTGTCCCCTATATTGTAATGGTTTTACCCTGTGTTTTCCCGCCTTCACCCTGTGTCTTCCCACCTTTCCCAGTGTGTCAGTCCCCTCAAAAAGTGCAAAATCGTTCCCCTGTCCCCTCCCAGGTGCCTTGTCTGTCACTCGGTGTTCCTTCCCACATCTCTAGAAGCTTCCATCCAGGGCACCGAGTGATTGGACGAGGGCCTGGGGCCCTCCCATGTTCCTTCCCCATTGGAGACCTCCTCATGTCCATCTGCCCAAGAGCCATCCCTTCATGTTTTCCCATTGGCCGACTGGTTCCCCTCCCCTACCCTATATATTATGTTGCAAGCACCCCTCCGGTGCTCTTGTTGGCAGGCACCCAGCAGTGCTAGCTGGAGTGCTTCAGGCCAAGGTTCTTTGTTGACCACGTTGGTCTCAATAAACTGGAGCTGTGCCCCCGACAAGAGATCTCCTCTCTTCTTTTGCCGTGCAGATCTCGTCGTACTTCTCAAACCCACAAGGCGCTTGCCAAAGCCTATAAGGGCACAGCGGAGACCTCCTCCCCCTGCCCTTCTCACCCCGTGTGAGAGCTAGCCAGGGTCGAGTGAAGAGCTGGACTTGATATGGGGCGAGGACGTGGCAGTTTGGCGCCCAATGTGGGGCCCTCGAGGAGTGGCGGACCCCACGGCAGAGATCGACCACTGGAGTCTTGGTGACCCATTGGAGTATCCCTGGTGGACGTCAGGCTACCCTGGTGGGAGCAGACCCACGTCATAGTGAGTGGCGCTCCCGGGGACGGGATCAGTAAGCTCCGGTTCGCACCACCGGAGTTGATTCCCCAACAGCGCGTCAACGGCCTGGATTTTTCGTTTCCGCTGAGGCATTTTGGGACCCCCCTTTTTGATAAGTGCGGGGGTCTTTTGGACTTAGCTTGCAGCTTTCATTTGGTGGGGGTTTTCCTCTTCCCTTTTTGGTAAGGGGAGGGAACCCCTCTGGGGTGGGCTTTCTTTTTCCCTTTTGGTGTAGGGGAAAGAACCCACATTTTTTCTGGTTTTGGCTCCCTTTCCTGGCGCGTGGCGAGCGGGGAAAGCTGTTTGGTTTGGGGCTAAGTCACCTCAGTGGTCTTCTTATTTTTGTTTGTCATTTCCCAGTTGTTGACTGCGTGGCACACCCGTAACACCAGTCAGTATGGGTGCTAAACTGACCGTGCCGCAGAGGAGACTTTATTCCCAGGTTGTGGGTCTCCTGGTGGGGGGTGAAAAACATTTTAAAAAATCTGATGTGAAGAGGTTTGTCCAATAGCTGTCTCAGACCTTCCCGGACATTTTGGCAGCTAAATTATATCAAGTCCCCGTTTGGGACCAGGTAGGGAGAGAGATCCTCAGACAATGGGATCTTTCTGTCTCTACCCACTCCTATTTGGCCCTACAAATTAGAAATATCGTTAAACATAATCATGAAGGTCTGCCACAGCCATCCGGCGACAAACCCGACCCCAGTTCAGTAGCCCCTTCTCCTCTTCCCTCTCCCTCATCCCAAAAACCGAGGATTCTCAGACAGGCATCCTGGCACTGTCCGCAGGCAGAATCTGGCCTCTCCGGGAATCCTCAGGAACCCCAGCAGGGCAGTGTGGGCATTGCCCAAGACTCTTTCCGTCCTCCTGTTTCCCCGCGTTGTACAGCCCCATCCCGTAGTAGAGCTGTGAAGTTTAATACCCTTGAACCCTCTCCCAGTCCTTCCCCCAATTTTTTGCAAAATGGCTTCCCTTCTTCCCTTCCCCAGAGGGCACAAGATGGCGGGGACCACATGGCTTTTCCTGCCAATTGTGCTCCCCCTTCCCACAATCCCTTTCCCTCCTCTACCCACAACCCCTTCCTCCAGCCAGCCAACCCCTTCCGTTCCTTGGCCCATCCCACTCCTTCCCCTCCTCTGCCCACGTGTTGCCATGCCTCGTCCTCTGGCCCCGCCCCTGGGGTGGGTTTCCCTTCTCCTTTGTCTCCGCCCTCTGGTGCTGACCACGCCTTTTCCGGCCCCTCCCTCAGTTCCCATGGTCCACCTTCCGGTTCCCATGGTCTGGTTTCCGGGGTGGGGGAGCGTGGGAACTGCGGCCTGCCCCAATCCCTACCTGCTTTCTCTGCTGCGCCGGTTACCTTCATCCCGCAGCAGGGAGGCAGGCCCCTAGCGCAGTGGTCCCCCATCCCACAACAGATAATTAAAGATCTCTGCAAGGCCCAAAAGGAATTTGGCCTTGAAAGTGAATTCTTCCGTGGAATGCTAAAAGCAACCCTCGCCTCTACAGAGTATGTCTCCGCCGACACGCAGACTCTGTTTTTGTGTTTGATAACACAGGCAGAGTTTTTGGTTTGGGAGTCCGCATGGAGGCAGGAAGTGAGGGAGGTGTTGCCCAATCTTTGGGCCTCTGCAGAGACTGTGACTGATGCGGATGGGGCAGGGTTATCCGTAGACCATCTGTGCGGGGTTGGGGATTGGAATTCGGGGACTAAGCAGACTGATAAGATCCCCAGGGAGGGATCAGGCACTTAGGGTCAGTGCCAAGGCACCCGAAAAGGCTTTCCTTCGATTAAGGCCAAGCGGTCCAGTGGTTAACTATTTGTCGTTAAAGCAGGAACCGGCAGAGTCTTTCGTAGGATTTGTGGACCACATGTGCAGGGCGGTTGAGGCGCAGGTTCTGGACGAGGGGCTCCAGACAGGCATCATAACCAAGGTAGCAAGACAGAATGCTAATGATGTCTGCTGGCAGGCGATACTCAGCCTTCCCCTCGACCCAGAGCCAACCCTCCAAAACATGGTGGAGGTATGCGCCAGAAAGGTGACCACGCCTGTGAGAGACTCCCAGGGGGCTCTCCCAATGCCATCAAGGAGGGTCTCCTTTGCCGAGGCGGTGACGCCTTCCTCTACACCGACTCCGCATCGCCACTACAACCAGCCACTGCAACAGGGGAACCCGGCTGACCGGACATGCCACCTTTGCCGGCAAAGGGGACACTGGGTGTCTCAATGCCCATTGCGAGAAGACTTCCACAAGTTTAAAAACCAACAAGGGCGAGATGCCCCCAATGTAGGGAGGAAACAAAAAAACTAGGCTTGGAGTGCAGTCCCTCCCTGCGCTATGATAAAAATGAGGTGGGACCGTTACCATCAGAGGAAGGGAGGGACAATCATATAGAAGGCCCACCTGAGGACTCTACCACTGGACAAGACTCTTTTATCGGATGTGACACTTCGCGGACATCAGCTGATGAACCAACCTGTATGTGGGAAGATGTTGACTTCATCTCCAAGGCCTGGCTTGGTCAGAACCCCGACCATCCCAGGCCCATTCTTAACACCAGTTCCAATTTCTCCCCATATAGGTTGGCCCTGACCGAGCCACTCCACTTGATGGACACAGATTGGCGGTTTATAACAGAGGACACCGAGAACCCTGGGACCTGGAGGAAACTCCACAGTAAGTATATCGTCCTTGGGGACACAAAATACACGCCACTCGATATCACCATCGCCCCGAGCCTAACACCTGATCACCCCGACCAACTGGTGCTGTGGCTGCACTGTGCTCACCCGCCGGTCTTCCTACCTAAGGGACAGATAATAGAACAAGCTATTCCCGTACCTGGACCTCCTATCCATCCAGAAGATCTATTGAAGAAGACACCTGAGAAGATCTATAGAGTGTGTCAGGCCCAGGTACTCAGTAAGGAGAGACCCAAGATCGCATGTTTCATGTGGAAGGACGGTGAGCACAAATACCTCAACAGGTTACTGGACACCGGGGCAGACGTGATGGTCATCCCCTCGTGGGATTGGCCGTCACAATGGGAATTGCAAGACGTGGCTGGCCGCATTCAAGGTGTAGGGGGTGCTCAATTGGCCAAGCAGTCCAAAAATATCGTGAAATTCGAGGGGCTGAACAGACAATTGGCTTACTTACGTCCGTTCGTATTAGAGTATACGGAACCCCTGTGGGGGAGGGACCTGATGGCCCAGTGGGGGGGTCACAATTGACATACTGACCCCCCAGGTTTTTTGGGCAGTGGTCGGTTAGGAGCATCCTACCCAAAAGTTAAATTGGCTGACAGATACACCTATTTGGGTAGAGCAGTGGCCGCTCAATAAACAAAAAATAAAAGCACTCCAGGAGCTCGTGGACGAGCAGTTAGCCAAAGGGAATATCCAGGAAACAACATCCCCCTGGAATTCCCCTGTCTTTGTCCTCAAGAAACTTGACAAAGACGAGTGGCGGCTCCTCCACGACCTCCATGCCATCAACGAGGCTATTGAAAGTATGGGCCCTCTCCAGCCGGGGATGCCGTCCCCCACGATGTTGCCAAAAGATTACGAATTGGCTGTTACAGATATAAAGAACTGCTTTTTCCAAATTCCCCTCCACCCAGAAGATGCACCACATTTTGCCTTCTCGGTTCCCTCCATCAACCGAGAAGCCCCAATGAAGAGGTACCACTGGAAGGTATTACCTCAGGGAATGAAGAACAATCCCACCATATGCCAACGGTACATCTCTTCATTGCTGTCCCCTGTCCGTGCAGCCACCGAGGGCGTGATCATCCAACACTACATGGATGACATCTTAATTTGTGCCCCCAATGGCGATCTACTTGCACACGCGCTTGACCTGAAGACCAATGCATTGGTTGCGGCAGGGTTCGAGCTGCGCACTGATAAAATTCAGAGGATGCCACCCTGGAGGTACCTGGGCTTGGAGGTTAACAAGTGGACCATTGTTCTGCAAAAACTGGCTATTGAAAACAACATTCTGACATTCGCTGATGTTCAGCAGCTGTGTGGTTCTTTGAACTGGGTGAGACCCTGGTTAGGCATTACCAATGAAGACCTAGCCCCCCTTTTCGATTTATTGAAAGGGAGAGAGGATCCCAGTTCTCCCAGGGAACTCACCCCAGAGGCCAAGGCCGCATTGGAGAGGGTCCAGGAGTCCAGGAGATGTCTGCCAGGCAGGCCCATAGGTACGATCTGGGCCTGCCCTTTAATTTCATCATACTGGGCAGACTGTCACACCTTCATGGTATCATCTTTCAATGGACGGAGTCCCTAGGGAAGGGAAAGGACCAGGACCGGAGGGATCCACTCTCCATCATAGAGTGGGTCTTCGTGAGTCATCACCGGTCCAAAAGAATGACAAGGCCACAGGAGCTGGTGGCAGAGCTGATCCGCAAGGCAAGAACACGGATCAGGGAATTGACAGGATGTGATTTTGATTGCATTCACATCCCATTGAAATTTGAATCGGGCTACTTTTCAAAAGCTATGTTGGAACAGCTGCTCCAAGAAAACAAATCTTTACAGCTTGCTCTGGATAGTTACGCCGGAAAAAAATCTGTTCTGAGACCGGCCCATAAAATTTTTAATTCGGAAATTCAATTCACACTATCAACCAAACAAATTCAGAGTAAAAAACCTCTTAAGGCTCTGACAGTTTTTACTGACGCTTTCAGAGGGTCCCACAAGTCCATAGTGACTTGGAAAGATCCTCAAACTCAGCGGTAGGAGACAGATGTTGCCGAGGTGGAAGGTTCCCCTCAGATAGCTGAGTTGGCTGCAGTCGTTTGGGCCTTTGAGAGGTTCTCTGAGCCATTTAATTTGGTCACAGATTCGGCTTATGTAGCAGGCATAGTATCTAGAGTGCAGGATGCTATCCTGCAGGGTGTCTCCAACAAAGCTCTGAATGAGTTGATCTCCAAATTGATTAGATTAGTCTCCCACCGGGAGCAACCTTTCTATGTGATGCATATCAGATCACACACCGACCTGCCGGGTTCTTGGCCGAGGGTAATCGGCGTGCCGATTCCCTCGTTGCTGCCCCCGCACAGGTAGTGTCACTCCCTGATGTATTCCAGTAAGCAAAGATCAGCCACCAGTTTTACCATCAGAATGCGCCTGGTCTGGTCTGGCAATTCCACCTAACCTGTGATCAGGCCAAGGCCATTGTGGCCACATGCCCCTCCTGTAGGTCGCTCTCCCTTCCATCAGTGAGCGCAGGAGTAAACCCTAGGGGACTCAAGTCTTGCGAGGTGTGGCAGACAGATGTCACTCACATCCCTTCCTTCGGAAGGATGAAGTACATCCATGTCTCCATGGACACCTTGTCTGGAGCAGACTTGTCTCTGTCCACACAGAGGAGAAGGCTTTGGACATCATGAAACACCTTGTCCAGGCTTTCTCCATGCTGGGCGTCCCTAAATTAATAAAAACTGACAATGGCCCAGGGTAAACCTCCAAGGAATTCGCTGGCTTCCTGCAGCTATGGGGGATAGAGCATAAGACCAGCATCCCCTATTCCACTTCAGGCCAAGACATGGTGGAGCGGACTCACCAGAGTCTTAAGCAAATGCTGAAAAAACAACAACCGACTATGAAGGTTGAGTCCCCCCAGGTCCAAGTATCGTGGGCCCTCTTTATATTGAACTTCTTGAACTGTTCCTTCGAACATCTAAGTCCACCGATCGCCCGTCATTTTAACAGCAGTGAGCAGGCTCGAGTCAGGGAAAAGACGCCGGTACTCATTAAAGATCCTGAGACCTGGCGGCAGGAAGGACCCTACGACTTAGTGACCTGCGGACAGGGATACGCTTGCGTAGCCATGCCCTCAGACCTGAGGTGGATCCCTTCCAAATTCGTCAGACCGTGTGTCCCGCGGTCACATCCAACACCACCAACGAGTCCTCAGGTGAAACATGATGCCTTCAGGAGGCGCCACAGGCCTTCCCTGATCTCCCTTTCCAACCTTTTCCCTTCAGAAACTTCCCTTTCCCCCTCCAGTTCCCTAGGCTCACTGTCACCCTTTGAGTTAGACCTCCCCTCTGCTGATTATTAATGTGTCTCAGGTTTTTTTCAGTTAATCCCCGGATCCAGCTGGAAAATGACGTACCATCTGTTCCTCATCCTTCTTGTCCTGCTATCATCCACCTCTAACCCCTTTGCCCAGCCCTATAAAGAAATCAAACAGTTCATCATTGATTATACCGCCAAAGAATGGTGTAAACAAGTGATTCAGATCCCAGGCTTTCCTACCCCTGATGACCAACCCCGAAAATTACCCAAAGGCCCCTTCTTTATTTGCGGTAATAGGGCTTGGGCAGGCATCCCCTCTTGACTAGTCAGAGGTCCATGCACATTTGGGCAGCTGAGCTTGTTCACCCCCAACAAAACTCAAATTGCACATTGGAAAGAATTAAACCAGACAGGACAATTGGCACGACCAAAAAGAGACACCTCCTTTTCAGATTGGGATGCAAATTGTGAAGATGAAATTATTCATTGGTCTAAACCAAAAGGCGTAGCTACCATTGCCGTTTTACTGTGGGTAGCTATCACTCACGCCTTCAGGGAATTGGCAGGCCTGGTGTGCTGGGTGGCAAAACAAGCTAATCTCACTTCCTCAGCCCTTTCAGACCTCCTATCAGACGAGAAAATAACGAGGCAGGCCACCCTACAGAATTGTGCCACGATTGATTTTCTTTTGCTTCTACATAATCATCATTGCAAGGAATTTGCAGGTTTATGTTGTTTAAATTTAAGTTCCAAGGCTGAGGACATCCAGGCAACAATAGATAAGATGCAGGAAATGGTTACCCATCTCAAAAGAGAGACGACAGATTGTCTGGGGTCGCTGTTTGAAGGATGGGGACTTGACGGCTGGATTCAATCCCTCCTCAAGACCAGACTTTATGTTGTGTTAGCCCTTGTTTTCATTATTGGTTTTAGTATTGTTAAGAGTTTAAAGGCCATCAACTCCACGATGCACATCAACCACGCAGTCCTGGCCTCACTGTCTGAGGAGGAACCATTGAATCCCGAAGAACATAATGAGCCAGACGTGTGGTTCGAAGATGAAGACCAGGACTGCAACTCCCCCATTTAGAGACATTCTGTTTCCCCACCTTTCTTTTATTTTTAAAACAAAAAGGGGGAGATGTGGAGTTGTGTTATGTTCTATTGCTTTTGTATTGTATAATGGTTTGTTCCGGTTGTCCCCTATATTGTAATGGTTTTACCCTATGTTTTCCCGCCTTCACCCTGTGTCTTCCCACCTTTCCCAGTGTGTCAGTCACCTCAAAAAGTGCAAAATCATTCCCCTGTCCCCTCCCAGGTGCCTTGTCTGTCACTGTTCCTTCCCCCATCTCTAGAAGCTTCCATCCAGGGCACCGAGTGATTGGACGAGGGCCTGGGGCCCTCCCATGTTCCTTCCCCATTAGAGACCTCCTCATGTCCGTCTGCCCAAGAGCCTTCCCTTCATGTTTTCCCATTGACCAACTGGTTCCCCTGCCCTACCCTATATAATATGTTGCAAGCACCCCTCCGGTGCTCTTGTTGGCAGGCACCCAGCAGTGCTAGCTGGAGGTGCTTCAGGCTAAGGTTCTTTGTGAACCACGTTGGTCTCAATAAACTGGAGCTGTGCCCCGACAAGAGATCTCCTCTCTTCTTTTGCCGTGCGGATCTCATCATGCTTCTCAAACCCACAAGGCGCTTGCCAAAGCCTATAAGGGCACAGCGGAGAGCTCCTCCCCCTGCCCTTCTCGCCCCGTGTGAGAGCTAGCCAGGGTCTAGTGAAGAGCTGGACTGTGATATGAGGACACGGCACCATTGGTTAGAGAACCTTCAGGTAGAAGGGGTTCTGGACACAGGCGCAGACATCACGGTAATGCCTAAGACCATGTGGTCATCACATTGGGAATTGCAACCTGTGGCAGGCAAACTTCAGGGCATAGGAGGAACCACATTGGCAAAAATTTCAAAAAATGTTGTGCAAATTGATGGACCTGATGGGAAAGTGACAAGTGTTCTCCCATTTGTGGAAGACTATAAGGCTCCTCTGTGGGGGAGAGACACCATGTCCCAGTGGGGAGTCTAGTTAATCATTCCTAAGACATTCCAGGAGTTTTGGAAATAGCCACTGTGGCGTACCCTGCCTGCAAGTTGAAGTGGTTGGATAACACCCCAAAGTGGGTAGCACAGTGGCCTTTGAGTATCAAGAAACTCGAGGCACTTGAGAAACTTGGGGTGGAGCAGTTAGCTCAAGGATGCCTACAAGAAACAGATAGCCCTTGGAATTTCTCAGTCTTTGTAATATAGAAGCCTGGGAAAGACAAGTGAGGATTGCTCCACAATCTTAGAGAAATAAACAAAATTGTAGAGGACATGGGTCCACTCCAACCAGGGATGCCTAGTCCAGCAATGCTCCCTCGAGACTGGCAATTGGCTGTCCTAGACATCAAGGACTGTTTCTTCCAAATTCCATTGCACCCTGAAGATGCCTCGAGGTTTGCATTCTCAGTTCCTGCCATCAGTCGAGAAGCCCCAGTGAAACGCTATCACTGGAAAGTTTTGCCCCAAGGTCTAAAATCCAGTCCTTTCATATGCCAACAGTATGTAGCATCACTGCTGTCTCAGGTATGCGCAGAGAGAAAGGATGCCATCATCTTTCACTACATGGATGATGTGCTTGTGTGTGCCCCCAATGACTCTATACTCCAATACACGCTTGACCTAGTGGTTGAGATTTTAACCTCTGTTGGATTTCAATTGCAGAAAAGCAAAGTTCAAAGGATGCCACCTTGGAGATACCTGGGTCTGGAGATCTCTGCAAGGACATTGTCCCGCAGAAATTGGAGATCAGTTGGAACCCCAGGACACTAGCAGACCTCCACTCATTATGTGGGTCTTTGAACTGGGTAAGGCCCTGGCTAGGCCTCACAAATGAGGATCTAGATCCTCTCTTCAATTTATTGAAGGGGAAGAGGGAGGTGGCCTCCCCCAGGGAGCTGACCCCAGAGGCAAAGACAACAATTGAAAAGGTACAGAAGGCCTTGTCAGAAAGGCAGACACATCAGTGTGACCCAAACATGCCTTTTCAGTTCATTGTTCTAGGGAAGCTGCCACACTTGCATGGGTTGATTTTCTAATGGATCAAGGGACAGAAGGATCCTCCCTTGATCTTAGAGTGGGTTTTCCTCTCGCACCAAAGATCCAAGACCATCACTAAGCCACAAGAGCTGATAGCAAACCTGATTCAGAAGGCCAGGCTGAGACTGTGTGAATTAGCAGGGTGTGATTTTACATGTATTCACCTCCCAGTCAGGCTTTCTGAGGAGGGAAGGAACTCTCCTGAGAGACTGACCAAAGGGATGTTTGAGCATTTGCTCCAGAGCAGCGCCAGTCTCCAATTATCTCTGGACAGCCACAGAGGACAAATATCAGTCCATGCCCCGTCTCACAAGTTGTTCAATGAGGAATTTCACCTTCTTCCTCAAGAAAGAAGGAGACAGAGACCACTCAAGGCCCTCACAGTGTTTACGGATGCATCTGGGACTTCCCACAAGTCGGTGATGACTTGGAGAATTCCACAGACTCAGTATTGGGAAGCTGATGTCGAGCTTGTGGAGGGATCCCCCCAAGTGGCTGAACTGGCTGCAGTGGTAAGAGCTTCTGAGAGGTTCTCTGAGCCAATCAGCTTGGTGACAGACTCTGCCCACGTGTCAGGAGTAGTGTCCAGGGCAGAGCAGGCTGTGCTCAAAGAAATAGAGAATTAACATCTCTTCAGATTATTCTCAAGGCTGATTTATTTAATCTCTCATCGAGAGCATCCATTCTTTGTGATGCATGTGAGGTCACACACTGATTTTCCAGGTGACATTGCAGAGGGGAATTGTAAAGCAGACACCCTTGCTGCACCAGTCTAAAAAGCACGTCTCCCTGATGTCTTCCAACAGGCAAAGCTGAGTCACCAACATTACTATCAGAATGTGCATCAGGCCTGATTCGACAGTTCCAGCTAACACGGAGTCAGGCTCGAGCCATTGTGACCAACTGTCGAAATTTCCAGCTCCAGGCCATGCCATCATTGGGCATGGGGGTAAACCCCGGGGGCCTTAGCAGCTGTGAGGTGTGGCAGGCAGACATCACACACATTCAAAGCTTTGGTCACCTTGAATGCATTCATGTAAGCGTGGACACATTCTCAGGTGCAGTGTATGCCTCTGCTCATATAGGAAAAAAGGCTGCTCATGCCAAACAGCACCTAGTGCAAGCATTCTCAGTATTGGGGGTTCAAAAAATAATTACAACAGATAATGGCCCAGTGTATGCATCCAAGGAGTTTCTGGAATTTCTCGAGCAATGGGAAGTGTAACATAAAACTGGCATCCCCCACTCCCCCGCAGGTCAAGCTGTAGTCGAGCATGCACACCAGATGCTCAAACAGGTATTGGAAAGACAGAGCAGTTTGGCTCCATGGATGTCTCCACGGGAGAAGCTCTGCAAAGCCATGTTTATCATCAATTTTCTGAACTGTTCATTTGAAAACATGAGTCCACCTGTTGTACGTTACTTTAACAATGGCAATCAGTTCAAATTGTCTCAGCATCCATCGGTCTTGATCAGGGATCCAGAAACTTGGGAAACCAAAGGTCCCTATGAACTTGTGACCTGGGGTCGTGGCTATGCGTGTGTAGCTACTCCCTCAGGCCCTCGGTGGATTCCCCAGGAGTGGGTGAAACTTTTTGTCCCCAAGAATCCAGGTCAGACAAAAGGGTACGAGAAGCAAGTAGCTGATGCTTCAAAGAGAAGACGCCGCTGAATGGAAGAAGAATTTTCCTAAGTGCAAATTCCTTCCAGCAGAAACAGAAACTTTAACATGTTCTTAAAATGTTGTTTTTTCCCTTTTAGAGAAAACCTACCTCCCACTCAACCCTGTGATGAACCCCATCCAAGTTGTCATCCTGCTAATGCTGAACAGTCAGGCATCTGCATGGATCATCCCTCAGCCACATCAAAATGTCTGGGTGACCCTGGCACAGACACTACAGCAGGAAAACATTTGCTTGTCCACTGCAGCAGCAAAGGACCCTGTGTCCACCTGTCTGGTAGGAATTCCATGGCAGGCTGGAGAATTTCCAGCAGGCCTGAACAAACATAGGTCCAACGAAATCCCAAAGTCACACACCCCCACACCACACAAAGATCAGGGGCAAGTTGGGGTGATCCTGAAATCCTTAGAGGAGTGATTGCGAGGTTTGCCCAGGATGGCTCAGGAACCCCAAGAGTTAGAACTATTGGGTTCTTCTCCTGCAGCTTACTGTGTGCATTTTTCGGTACTCCCAAACCCTTCCAACACTGACGGGTACCACATTATAAAACAACACCGTGGGGAGTTCACTGCAAGGAGGTGGTGTCAGAACATGACCCATATCGGGGCAGACAACCCATCTCACTCAAGTCCCAAAAGTCTCCCTAAAGGATGGTTCTTGATTTGTGGGGATCGAGCATGGGCAGGAATTCCATCTCGGCTTTTAGGAGGGCCATGTACAATCGGCAGGCTGTCCGTATTGACACCCAACCAAACTCTAACTGGCGAATAGACTCATAAAAACAAATCGGCAAACAAAATGCAAAAGAGGAGTGCAGACGATCTGGACCCAAATTGTAACTCAGAAATTTTTCATTGGGCCAAGCCAAAAAGAATTGCTGTGTCCCCGTTCCTTCCATGGGTCGCAGCAGCCAAGGCTCTGGGTGAATTGGGCCACCTAGAGTGCTGGGTTGTCAAACAGGCAAATTTGACATCTGCTGCCATCAGCTCCCTCCTAGAAGACAAGGAAATTACCAGACAGGCCACGCTTCAAAATCGTGCTGCTGTAGATTTCCTTTTGTTACTGCATGGACATGAATGCAAGGAATTCGAAGGACTTTGTTGCATGGACCTGACTACAAAAGCTCCAAACATCCATGCTGCCCTTCGAAGCATGAACAGCCTGATCGGACAGGTGAAGCAAGAATCCGAGGATTGGTTCAAAGAACTGTGCAAAGGCTGGGGATTCACGGGGTGGTGGATATCTATTGTTAGATCAATTTTGTTACTCCTTGTTATTCTTTCCTTATAACCTTGGCATTTGGGATCCTGCATCACTTGATTTTCAAAGCTATCAAGGGTCTCATTCATTCTACCTCAGAAGTCAGCCACATAGAATTGGCAAACCTGAGGAGGTCTGACTACGCCACCGACTGTAGGTGGTGGGAAACCAATACTCAGGGTTAAACTGAGCCCAGTGAATTCCTGTACCCTTGTTAAACAAATAAGGGGGAGGTGTTACGTTCTGCTCAGGCCATGTTTTCCCCTTTCCCCAGGACCCCTGTGACTCTGATCAAGATAAGCCTGGACCCCTCTTTCATGCCTCAACGGGGCTGGCGGAGAGCCAAGATACCCTCCCTGTCAAGAGCCTCGATAAACCCCTGACATTTCCCGTTCGCTCTCTTTCCCCACTCTTCCCTCTTGGACCATGGAATAAAAGAGCTGGACAACTACATCAGGGTGAGAGCCTCTTCATAACCTTTGTCCATCTCCTGATGTTTCCCCCCTCTCAAGGCCTTGTATTTCTGGGCTAGCCTGATAATTTAGGGGCTTAGAGAAAGGGGGAAACCACAAGAAATGAATTTTCATAAAAGGAAAGGAAATTTCAATAAAGGAAAGAAATTTCAGGAAAGGAAAGGAAATTTCAAGAAAGGAAATTTCAGGGAAGGAAAGGAAATTTCAGGAACAGAAATTTCAGGAATGGAAGGGAAGGGAAGGAAATGTCAGGAAAGAAGGAAATTTGAGGAAAAAAGGAAATTTCAAGAAAGAAAATTTCAGAAAAGGAGGGGATATTTCAGGAATAGAAATTTCTGGAAAAGAATTTTCAGGAGAAATATTTTAGGAAAAGGATAGAAATTTCAGGAGAGGGAAGGGAAGGGAAGGGAAGGGAAGGGAAGGGAAGGGAAGGGAAG